>OX578140.1:126875964-127233464 GCA_951213105.1 Amaurobius ferox
CCGTAAACACTAGAAGCCTATTATACGCAATTGAATGTTCAGAACCCTCCTAAATTTTCGAGTGAAATTTTGAAAAAATTGTCAAAAAATCAAAGCCACTAATAAAGTTACGCAAATAGATATTTCTTACGTAATTTTCCATTAGAAAACGATTGACATAAATTTTAGAACGCTAACATGAACCGTTCTCGAGATATTGCACATTTTTCAAAAAACTATCAAAAAGTTATATAAAATAAAAAAAAAATATTTCCTATTGAGAAACATGTTCACTTTTCATATGTAATACCATGCGATAAATTGGGTGACATCATTCTCGTGGATCTAGCTCGTTCCATTCATGAAAAAAGATACTTTGAGTAATAATTTTGTATTTGAACGCCAATAGTCGTTTATCTGCTATAAGAATAACTTATTTCTCCATCCATAACGCTTGACGAGATTTTGGCGACGAATTTGGCGGAATGTCGACAACTTGGCGACATTTTTAATTGTTGCCAAATTAACAGAAATCTCGCCAAATGGATAAAAATGACGCTAAATCAATTAAAATGACGACTAATTGAAGAAAATTCAATATCTTGGAAAGAATATAAATATCTACTATAAGAATAACATATTTTTTAACTGTAAAAGTAGTAAATTCATTCATAAGGAAAGTCATGTGTTGCCCACATCAGATTTTTTATAATTAATTGGCGCACACGCAACTAATTGAAGCATAAATATCTTCTTATACGTAAGTATGTACGCGGGAGTATAGTTAAGTGTGTATAGCTGAGTACGTATAGCAAATGCGTATAGCTAAATATACAAGCATGTATATTATATTCAAGTATTATGCATGTAAAACGCATGCAAATTGTGCATGGTGACTTCTGTAGTAGAAATAAACCATACTTTGTAAAGAATCTTGCAACCCCAAGCGGGGATTGAACCTTGGATCTCCAAACTGACCAGCCGACGCTCTACCGTTAAGCTACTGGTATGAAATTGCAAGTTCTTATTGTCGCAGTCGACTGTGCATTTTCTACTCTCTAATGTCAGACTGGCGCGCAACTGATAATCTGACTGATCACCTCCTGTTATTTTTACCCCAAGTAAGCCTCCTGATGCTATTTTTATCCATCAGTTTATCTTCATAGTCGTTATCCTCTCTATTTGAAATCGGCGCTCAATATCTTAGAGTCCAGTGGATCTGTGCTAGGCATACTAATATCACTTTCAGATCTCCAATATCCTTGCACTAATACGGTTGATCTGTTTGGGCACCAAGCTCTTATTGCCGAAGTTGACTCTGCAACTTACTTTGATGATAATGAATCTTCAAAGAAATTAAACTTTTCATGAGTTCTGCAATCCTAAACATGTAATAAATTGATGAGAGAACATGTAGCACATTTATTGTAGTAATATTACTTGAAATTAAATATAAAGGAGGAATAAAAACGCAAATAGAAGCGTTTGAATTTTCAGTCGCTTTTAACTTATAAATCCTGTAGGCAAAAATAGTTATATTTTCGACTAAAGTAAAAACTGGCATTTCCATATAGATATATAAATTAGTACATAGTGGAATTATGGGGGGATAATAGTAAACAATGAAGAGCGTCGTGCTTAAAAGGCAAATGGTAAAATTAGAATTTTTGAATTTATTACTTTCCTTATATACATAATGTATAAGGAAAGTATTGTGACTGGGTCGAAAATTCGAATTCGAGTTTTCGACGAGAGAGCACGTTTCAAGCATCCCTGATCACGAATCAAGCATTTTTGAGATGATGTCTGTGTGTGTCTGTGTGTGTGTGAAAGTATGTGTGTGCGTGTGTGTGTGGTATGTGTGTGCCTGTGTGTGTGTGTGTGTGTGTGTGTGTGAAAGTATGTGTGTGCGTGTGTGTGTGGTATGTGTGTGCCTGTGTGTGTGTGTGTGTGTGTGTGTGTGTGTGTGTGTGTGTGTGTGTGTGTGTGTCAGTGAGTCTGTGGAGACGATATCTCACGAACGAATGGAGCGATTCGAGTGAAATTTGGTACAAAAATCACAATACGTGAATACTGGAAGCCCACTGTTTTTAAAGGTAATCGAATGTTTAGAACCTCCCTAAATTTTCGAGTGAAATTTTGAAAAAATCATCAAAAAATCAAAACCTTTAATAAAGTTACCCAAATAGACATTTCTTATGCAATTTTTCCTTAGAAGACGATTGACATAAACATTAGAACGCTAGCATGAACCGTTCTCGAGATATTGCACATTTTTCAAATAAATTTATCAAAATATCCCATAAATTAAAAAACATATTAACTGTGGAGAAACCTGTTCACTTTTCATATATAATATCAAGCGATAAATTGGGTGACTTCATTCTCGTGGATTTAGCTCGTTCCATTCATGAGAAAAGATACTTTGAGTAATACTTTTGTATTTGAACGCCAATAGTTATTTATCTGCTATAAGAATAACTTATTTCTCCGTCCATAACGCTTGGCGAGATTTTGGCGCCGAATTTGGCGGAATGTCGCCATCTTGGCGCCTTTTTGAAATGTTGCCAAATTAACGAAAATCTCGCCAAATGGATAAACATGACGCTAAATCAATGAAAATGGCGACTAATAGCTGAAAATTCAATATCTTGGAAAGAATATATGTATCTTCTATAAAAAAGTTGCAGTTTTCGAAAACTTGCAGCTTTCGAAAATTTAATAATTCAATTCAGTGTCAGAATAAAATATTCGAATTATCCTGTGGATGAAAATCCCATTTTCAAGCAATATACAGATTTTACATTTAACACGTACATAGACCGTACATAGAATATTTGTATTTTATGGGGGAGCGCAGAACAAAACGTTCGAATAAATAAAACATGAAATATGCATTACCGACCATGATTAACTTAAAATTGGGAAACATGATACATCATTTGATTGCTTCAGAAAGTATGTACTTTCAAATGATAACATTCCAATGGGTACCTAAGTAAATTAACATTCGAATTTTTAGTTAATGTATAAATATAACACTTTAATGTGATATATTTAAATATATAAACCAGATAGATATATCGTTTACTAATATCATTAAAGAAGTCTGAAGGATTTTTTTATAGTATAAACCTAAAACGAGCTTTCCCTTCAAAATATTGATTTCGTAAATATTATAAATATTATTAAAAGAAAAAAAATATTTTTCTCTACAGAATAGTGACAAAAGGCAAAAATAAAATAAAATGTGTTAAAAATGCATTATAAAAAATCTGATGTGGGCAACACATGAATATCCTTATATAATGCAATGAATTTACTACTTTTACAGTAAAAAAAAATATTTTTTTCTTCCAGTAGATACTTATATTCTTTCCACGATATTGAATTTTCGTGAATTAGTCGTCATTTCCATTGATTTAGCGTCATTTTTATCCATTTGGCAAGATTTTCGTTAATTTGGCAACATTTTAAAAACACACCAATTTGCGAAATTCCGCCAAATTCTTCCGCAAAATCTCGCCAAGCGTTATGGATGGATAAATAAATTATTCTTATAGCAGATAAATGATTATTGGAGTTCAAATACAAAAGTATTACTCAAAGTATCTTTTCTCATGAATATAAAGAGCTAGATCCACGAGATTGATGTCACCTAATTTATCGCACGATATTACATATGAAAAGTGAACGTATTTCTCAGCAGTTAATATATTTTATTCGTTTTATGCTAACGTTCTATGTCAGTTTATGTCAATCGTTTTCTAAGGAAATATTATATAAGAAATATCACAGTTACCTTACACTTTTCTGGTAAGTCGGACGGTCTGGGTCTCAACAACAACAACATAAGAAATATCTATTTACGTAACTTTATTAAATGTTTTGATTTTTTGATGATTTTTCAAAATTTCACTCTAAAATTTAGGGGGGGGGGATTCTGAACATTTGATTCCGTTTAAAAGCAATAAAACAATAGGCTTCCAGTATTCACGGATTGTGATTTTTGTACCAAATTTCATTCGAATCGCTCCATTCGTTCGTGAGATATCGTCTCCACAGACTCACACACACACACACACCTCAAAAATGTTTGATTCGTGATCAGGGATGCTTGAAACGTGCTCTCCCGTCGAAAACTCGAATTCGAATTTTCGACCCTGTCACAATACTTTCCTTATACATTATGTATATAAGGAAAGTAATAGATAATACAATCATTTAACGCCCTTTACTGCTAAAATGTGTTAAATATATTTCCCGTTACACCATGCTCGGTTCTAGATTTTCCATCGAAAACTGAATAGTTTCCTACAAATTAGATTTAATTCTCGTTCCTGTCTGGTATTAATTCAATTACCCTAAGCAAAGTACTCCTCTCTCCGTAATTGATTTTTAATAATATAGTTAAAATATACCATCCCTTCCCTTAGAGAAGGCATTGATGTGACAGCCGATTCTTATTAATTTTCCAGGATGCATCAACTTCGTTGACAACCTGAGATGTGTTCTACCATCATACATCTCTTGCACTTATTAACTAATTGTGTGAAGCGCGCCTGCATATTTACATTATTCATTTATAGACACTTTTTATCAATGCTTTATCTGCGTAGTACGATATATAGAAAAAGTATTCTAACAGCATCGAAAATTCGAATTTGAGCTTACGAGTTGGTGTGCGTCTGTGCGCGCGTGTGTGTGTTCGTGTATGCGTGTATAAGTGTGTACGTATGTGTGTGCGCACGTGTGTATGCGAGTGTGTGTCTGTAAGTGCGTGTGTGTAAACATGATATATTAATAAGAAGTAAAACGATTTGAATTAGATTTGGCAAGACCATCAAAATTTCTCATTAATTGATTTGTATTTATTCATATAGAACACGCACTAAAGCATGTAGCACCCTAGTAGCCATTCAATATTAGCCAAATATAGGCCAAATATTGGCAGCCAATATTGGAAATATTGGGCTAATATGAAAAAGTGGATATTTTGACAGAATTTGGCCAATATTGGCTTAAAAATATTGAGACAATTGTCTTGCAATCCACATTCGTATTCCAAACCCCCAGATTTTCGAACATATTATTAATTCTAAAAAAATCTGATGCGGCAGCACATGACTTTCCTTATATAATGCAATGAATTTACTATTTTTACAGTTAAACAAAATGTTATTCTTATAGTAGATACTTATACTATTTCCAAGATATTGTATTTTCTTCAATTAGTCGCCAATTTCATTGATTTAGGTGATCATTGATTAGGTTTTCATTGATTTGACAACAGGTGGCAAAAAAAAGAATATAAATCAAAAATTGCTAAAAAAATTTTAAAAATATTTTGTTTAAGAAATTTATGACCTGTATTGTGGAAAAAGCATATAAGTCAGTAGGACTTCTAAGATGTTACAAAATAAGAAAAAATCAAACATCTAGTAAATTTTGCACGAATATGAGTGAAGTGAAAATATATAGATTAAGAAAAGTGATTATTACTTTTCTTATATACTATAATGTATAAGGAAAGTATTGTGACGGAGTCGAAAATTCGAATTCGAGTTTTCGACGGGAGAGCACGTTTCAAGCATCCCTGGTCACGAATCGAACACTTTTGAAATTATGTCTGTGTGTGTGGGTGTGTGTCAGTGAGTCTGTGGAGACAATAACTGGCGAACGAATGGTCCGATTCGAACAAAATTTGGTGCAAAAATTACAATCCATAAACACTGGAAGCCGATTGTTTTCATACGCAATCGAATGTTCAGAACCTCACTAAATTTTCGAGTGAAAATTTGAAAAAATCATCAGAAAATCAAAACCTCTAATAAAGTTACACAAATAGACATTTTTTATGTAATTTTTCATTAGAAAACGATTGACATAAATTTTAGAACGCTAACATGAACCGTTCTCGAGATATTGCGCATTTTAAAAAAAAATATCAAAAAATCATATAAAATAAAAAAAAATATTTCCTATTGAGAAACATGTTCACTTTTCATATGTAATACCATGCGATCAATTTGATGACATCATTCTCGTGGATCCAGCTCGTTCCATTCATGAAAAGAGATACTTTGACTAATACTTTTGTATTTGAACGCCAATAGTCATTTATCTGCTGTAAGAATAACTTATTTCTCCGTCCACAACGCTTGGCGAGATTTTGGCGACGAACTTGGAGGAATGTCGCCAACTTGGCGACTTTTTTAAATGTTGTTAAATTAACGAAAAACTCGCCAAATGGATAAAAATGGCGCTAAATCAATGAAAATGACGACTCATTGACGAAAATTCAATATCTTGGAAAGAATATAAATATCTACTATAAAAATAATATTTTTTTTAATGTAAAAGTAGTAAATTCATTGCATTATATACGGAAAGTCATGTGCTGCCCACATCAGATTTTTTAACTTAGAAATGTGTAACAAACTGCTAAATAATTTAATTTGCGCTTTAAAATCCAAATATAAAAAAAGTTCTCCCGAAAGTTTCAACATTTTCATTCCTTGATATTTCAAAATCCTTGTTTTTGACTTAAATCCTCCCCCCACTCTGTCTAACGTTTTCACTGAAATATTTCATTAAAAACTTCAATTTTGTACTATATGGTATAAATTACCCTCTAAATATTGTGTCTATTGGGCCCAGAAGCTAGCGCTTTTTATATTAATATAGATATCATTCCGGAGAGCAGAGTTTCGGAATTTTGAAAAATTTAATAGATTTTTAAACTTGACAACTGGTATTGACAACTTTGATAAGCTGGCCTCGTTTGCTATTAAAACAAGAAAGTTGTGCAGCAAAAATCGCAGTTTTAATATACCTTGTAGCTATTCTACATCCTCTAGATAAGTTGGACTGACTGAGAGTTAGGGAACACGCTATCTCCTCATTCAAAAGTAAAGTTAGAACCTCGGTTTGTGTCTGATCGGGATTCAGATAAATTCTGTAAAACTTTTTAAAACAGGATTTTTCAGAAATTTCATAGTTTTTTTTTTAATTACAGGTTTTTCGAAACAAGTAAAAACAAATCTAGGTATTGCTCATTTTAAATTGGACAAAACAAGACTTGTAGAGGTACTATCTTCAAAATGTAACATCGTG
The DNA here is from genome assembly GCA_951213105.1 of Amaurobius ferox. Taxonomy (NCBI): domain Eukaryota; kingdom Metazoa; phylum Arthropoda; class Arachnida; order Araneae; family Amaurobiidae; genus Amaurobius; species Amaurobius ferox. The sequence goes on from OX578140.1 coordinate 126,883,060, forward strand.
AATCCTCATTCCTTATCTCCAGAAAACTTTAATAGTTTCCGTTGTCACTTTGTTTGTTATTGTTTCACAATTAAATTAATAATTCAATAACTTTCATTCCAAAGTCACGTAACAAAAAATAAATAATAATTTCATTTTGCCACACAATATACACGTCACATATAATTTATACTTATAAATGTCCAGAAAAGAACGTTTCAACCTTTCCACTACAGTTTTGGTTCTTCCCATTATCGACTCGAGGTTTACAGCTGGAATGTTTTTGAATGGGTCCCGTCTATTTTGGATATCTGCGCTGATTATCGCTGGCGGAACAGAATTTTCTATTACGGAAATTTTCGTTTAGTGGTAGTTCTTGTTTTGACTCTTGGTGGAGATGGACGAGCGTGGTAAAAGGGGGGGGGGGGGGACCTTGGGGAGGAATGCGAATTTTAACAACTTCGTTTATCTGTATCTTAGCGACTCTTGCTTCGATTTTGATGTGATTTTCACGCAGTATTTTCTACTCTGCAATGGACCCACTCGACATGGTCAGGCTAAACTCTAACCCACATTTGTTGCTTTACGACTTTTGCGCCAGCTGAGCTTGCGCATAACTTATTGAAAAACTGATTGCTATAAAAACTTTTTTTTTTATATTAATGTCCACTAGCTGAGAGGACAGCAACTAATACTATTTGAATATCGTTTCGATTTAATATTTTGAGTTTTTACAAATTTCATGAAACAAACTTCCCACTTATTAAGCAGGCAGCTAGACACCCTGCTTCTCTTCAGATTCCTGTCCGCGAAAGACAGCCTAGAAATTTTCTTCTTCTTGACATACAGGGTACCATCCTGTCTCCTGATGCATGCCTCTAACTTTTGATTCAACTGTTCTGGAGCTGCAAGAATAGGGTCTATTAATAGTGTTGCAAACTTCTAAAACTCTTTGAAGTCCGTTTTCCCCTCTCCCTCCTTTCTTTCGTCTCATTCAATTACCAGATGGAGAAAACAACCATACAAGCAACCTTTCCCATGACGTGAGGCTAGGGTTTTCAGAGAAGCTAAAAGAAAAGTTACCAGATTTGAAGATTTATCGCAAATTTGGCGGCATCCCGAACATTCGAGGAGCACTCAGAAATAATCAATATTCTACCAGATATTAGAGATTCTCAAAAGTTGCTATGGAGAGACTCTAACAGGAATCATCACTCAGTCGGAGAGCAGTTGACGAGATACGAGCTACATTGAACTGTGATTTTCGTCAATGTTTTGAGAATAGTGTCGGTTATTTTGTGACATTTGTGAAGCATTTAAGTGTTGTTTTACTGTACATTATTCCTGTTTAAGCTGTACTTGTGCATAACCGTGTTAGTTATCAAAAAATTCGGTCTCATTCTTGTAATCCGTGCACACACCCACAATTTCAGAGGATACGTCAAAACAATAGGGAAGCGACTCTGAGTCATTTTTTGAGAAAATTTGTGGCGCATCTAGTTCAGAATTGAAGATACTAGAATTCCTAACTTGATAAAGCAAGAAAATCTGATGTGGGCAACACATGACTTTCCTTATATAATGCAGTGAATTTACTACTTTTACAATAAAAAAATAGGTTTTTCTTATAGTTGATATTTATATATTCTTTCTAAGATATTGAATTTGCGTCAATTAGTCGTAATTTTCATTAATTTAGCGTCATTTTTATCCATTTGGCGAGATTTTCGTTAATTTGGCAACATTTTAAAAAGTCGCCAAGTTGGCGACATTCCGCCAAATTCGTCCCCAAAATCTCGCCAAGCGTTATGGACGGAGAAATAAGTTATTCTTATAGCAGATAAATGACTATTGGTGTTCAAATACAAAAGTATTACTCAAAGTATCTTTTCTCATGAATGGAATGAGCTAGATCTACGAGAATGAGATCACCAAATTTAGCGCATGATATTACATATGAAAAGTGAACATGTTTCTCAACAGTTGACATATTTTTTTTTAATTTATGGGATTTTTTTATACATTTATTTAAAAAATCTGCAATATCTCGAGAACGGTTCATGCCAGCACTCTAAAGTTTATGTCAATCGTTTTCTAAGGAAAAATTACATAAGAAATGTTTAATTGCATAAATTTATTAAAGGTTTTGATTTTTTGATGATTTTTTCAAAATTTCACTCGAAAATTTAGGAGGGTTTTGAACATTCGATTACGTTTAAAAACAATAAGCTTCCAGTATTCATGGATTGTGATTTTTGTACCAAATTTCATTCAAATCGCTCCATTCTTTCGTGAGATATCGTCTCCACAGTCTCACTGACACACACGCTCAGACATCACTTCAAAAATGCTCGATTCGTAATCAGGAATGCTTAAAACGTGCTCTCCCGTCAAAAATTTGAATTCGAATTTTCGACCTCGTCACACTACCTTCCTTATAAATTATGTATATAAGGAAAGTAATAGATGAAAACTTTTAATTACAATGTAGAGTGCGCTCTATTTAGTATGGAAAATTTGCAGATAACATGTACAAACGATAAAAAATAAGGTCAACAAAAAACAATATAATTATGTGCAAATGTGTCTCGTATACTATTAAAAGTACGTATAGAGTACGTAATAGAAAAAAAGTACGTAAAATAACAATCCTTACAATAAGAAAATTTTAATTTATTTAGAATTGTTCTTTTTGTAGTACACAATGAATGTTATATAAAATTGAGACAAAAGATGCAGTACAATAATTATATATTTTTGTTGACGTCAATTTTTATCATCTGCGCACATGTAATGTGCAAACCATAAGTCTTTCCATACAAAACTGAGAACGTTCTACAACTTTGAAGATTAAAATGTTCACAACATGCTTCGATTTTGAAATAAGGTTCTAACTTCTTCAATTCACTACTGGGAGCGACGTAAACTTTCTCAATAAATATAGTATAGTATCCGAATGAACAAAACAGTCCAACAACAGTGAATGAACAACAGTGTGGGCAACACATGACTTTCCTTATATTATGCAACGAATTTACTACATTTACAGTTTAAAAAAATCTGATGTGGGCAACACATGACTTTAATTATATAATGTAATGCATTTACTACTTTTACAGTAAAAAAATAGATTTTCTTATAGCAGATACTAATATTCTTTTCAAGATATTGAATTTTCGACAATTAATCGTCATTTTCATTGATTTAGCATCATTTTTATCCATTTGGCGAGATTTTCATTAATTTGGCAACATTTCAAAAAAGTCGCCAAGTTGGCGACATTCCGCCAAATTCGTCGCCAAAATCTCGCCAAGCGTTATACACTAAGAAAAAAGTTATTCTTACAGCAGATAAATGACTATTGGCGTTCAAATACAAAAGTATTATTCAAAGTATATTTTTTCATGAATGGAACGAGCTAGATCCACGAGAATGATGTCACTCAATTTATCGCATGGTATTACATATGAAAAGTGAACATGTTTCTCAATAGGAATTTTTTTTTATGTGACTTTTTCATAATTTTTTTGAAAAATGCACAATATCTCGAGAACGGTTCATGTTAGCGTTCTAAAATTTATGCTAATCGTTTTCTAATGAAAAATTCCATAAGAAATGTCTATTTGCGTAACTTTATTAGTGGTTTAGATTTTTTGACGATTTTTTCAAAATTTCATTCGAAAATTAAGGGGGGTTCTGAACATTCGATTACGCATAAAAACAATAGGCTTCCAGTGTTTACGGATTGTGATTTTTATACCAAATTTGGTTAGAATCGGTCCATTCGTTCGTCAGTTATCGTCTCCACAGACTCACTGACACACACACATACTTTCACACACACACACACACACACACATACACACACACAGACATCACTTAAAAAATGTTCGATTCGTGATCAGGGATGCTTGAAACGTGCTCTCCCGTCGAAAACTCGAATTCGAATTTTCGACCCCGTCACATTACTTTCCTTATACATTATGTATATAAGGAAAGTAAAAATGTTATTCTTTTAGTAGATACTTATGCTCTTTCCAAGATATTGAATTTTCTTCCATTAGTCGACATTTTCATTGATTTAGAGTCATTTTTATCCATTTGGCGAGTTTTCGTTAATTTGGCAACATTTAAAATTGTCGCCAAGTTGGCGATATTCCACTTAATTCGTCGCCAAAATCTCGCCAAGCGTTATGGATGGAGAAATAAGTTATTCTTTCAGCGGATAAATGACTATTGGCGTTCAAATACAAAAGCATTACTCAAAGTATCTTTTCTAGTGAATGGAATGAGTTAGATCCACGAGAATGATGTCACCCAATTTATTGCATGATATTACATATGAAAACTGAACATGTTTCTTAACAGTTAATTTTTTTTTTAATTTATGGGATTTTTTGGTACATTTATTTGAAAAATGTGCATTATCTCGAGAACGGTTCATACTAGTGTTCTAAAGTTCATGTCAATCGTTTTACAAGGAAAAATTACATAAGAAATGTCTATTTGCGTAACTTTAGTAAAGGTTTTGATTTTTTGATGATTTTTTCAAAATTTCACTCGAAAATTTAGGGGGGTTCTGTACATTCGATTGTGTTTTAAGGCAATAGGCTTCCAGTATTCACGGATTGTGACTTTTGTACCAAATTTCATTCGAATCGCTCCATTCGTTCGTGAGATATCGTCTCCACAATCTCACTGACACACACACACATACTTTCACACACACACGTACTTTCACACACACACACATACTTTCTCACACACACACAGACATCACTTCATAAATGTTCGTTTCGTGATCAGGGATGCTTGAAACGTGCTCTTCCGTCGGAAACTCGAATTCGAATTTTCGACTCCGTCACAATACATTCCTTATACGTTATGTATATAAGGAAAGTAATGAAGCAAACTGTGGAAGAAACTGCTAACTTCTTCATTTCACTACTAGGTTTCGATGCAAACTCTCTTAATAAATAAAGCATATTATCCGAATGAACAAAACAGTGCAGCTCTGAAAAAAAAGTAAAGCAAGCTGTGGATGAAACTGCTGCAAAACTTCTAAAGATAACTGTTTATTTTACAATTACATCAAATGAACCCACATTTACATTTCTTGACACTAACAAAATAATCGAAGAGTGTAGATTAAACATAGTAACATTCAAAAATATTCTCCTATTCTGATTTCTCAACTTTACCATTACATTCTGCTGTGAGCGAAACTGTCACTTTTCTTTAACGAAAACAAAAAATGCTAATATCGAAAATCTTAAAAATGAAAATTATCATACTGATATCGCCAATTATCCGGAAAATTCAATAACAGATAAGAAAACATTATTATATCTTATACACAATACGTATAAAAAAAAAACTAAAAAAAAACCCGGTTTCGATTCCAGCCGCTGCCAAACTACCGCCGTGTTCACGCGGAGTACGATCACGTTAGTGGGTCCGTAAATCCTTCCGAGAGGTTGGTGGTAGCGGAAGGAGGGTACGGTCCTTTTGGATGCCTCCCCCACTGGGCTCCGGTCTAAGTTGGGTGGCACTTCCCGGCCGTCCAAACTGTTACCTTACACCTTTCTAGTAGGTCGGACGGTCTGGGTCTCAACAACAACAATACATATAAAGAAAGGCTTTTCTCATTTTGCATAGTTATTTTATTTACACCCCCAATTAATTTTTTTAATTACGCCACTGTGTCAAAATTAAGAACTATCAGACCAAATTACATAACATTTTCATGTATTTATGACGTAACCTCATCACACTTATTATGATTCGGTTTTAGAACAGCTTTGACATATAGAACTGGTATTTTACTTTCCTTATATACATAATGTATAAGGAAAGTATTGTGATGGAGTCGAAAATTCGAATTCGAGTTTTCGACGAGAGAGCACTTTTCAAGCATCTCTGATCACGAATCAAACATTTTTGAAGTGATGTATGTGTGCGTGTGCATGTGTGAAAGTATGTGTGTGTATGTGTGAAAGTATGTGTGTGTGTGTGTGTGAAAGCATGTGTGTGTGTCAGAGAGTCTGTGGAGACGATAACTGACGAACGAATGGACCTATTCGAACGAAATTTGGTGCAAAAATCACAATCTGTAAACACTGGAAGCCTATTGTTTTTATACGCAAACGAATGTTCAGAATCCCCTAAATTTTCGATTGAAATCTTGAAAAAATCGTCAAAAAATCAAAACCGCTAATAATGTTGCGCAAATAGACATTTCTTGTGTAATTTTTCATTAGAAAACGATTGACATAAATTTTAGAACGTTAACTTGAACCGTTCTCGAGATATTGCACATTCTTCAAAAAAATTATCAAAAAGTTATATAAAATAAAATAAAAAAAATTTCCTATTGAGAAACATGTTCACTTTTCACATGTAGCGATAAATTGGGTGACATCATGCTCGTTGATCTAGCTCGTTCCATTCATGAAAAAGGTACTTTGAGTAATACTTTTGTATTTGAACGCCAATAATCATTTACTTGCTGTAAGAATAACTTATTTCTTCGTCCATAACGCTTGGCGAGATTTTGGCGACGAATTTGGTGGAGTGTCGCCAACTTGGCGAATTTTTTTAATGTTGCTAAATTAACGAAAATCTCGTCAAATGGATAAAAATGACGCTAAATCAATGAAAATGACCGACTCATTGACGAAAATTTAATATCTTGGAAAGAATATAAATATCTACTATAATAATAATATATTTTTTTTATTGTAAAAGTAGTAAATTCATTGCATTATATAAGAAAAGTCATGTGCTGCCCACATCAGATTTTTTTTTCGAAATGACCCACAAAAAATCCGTCAAATTAAAGAATAAATATGTTTGAATATTTTATTTAAATGATAGTATTATACATAATTTCTGATGGAACAACAAATAAAACATTTAATGATTGTTGTATAAAAGGTTATTGAGATAGATATTTAAATTTTGAAAACTCTGGGCTATTTAAATTAACATCAATCAACTAAATGTAAAGAAAATTACAGTAAAGCTGAGTTTAATCACTTGTCATTTGTACATTTTTATCAATTATAAGTTGTTTACCGTTGATCCCTAGTCATTCTTATACATTTTGATGCTAATATACACTCTGTTACAAGGAAATATACGCACACATTAGGTACATGCCAAAGGCCCTACCGTGCTGAAAACACCGGTTCTCGTTGGATTACCGAAGTCAAGCAGCATCGGGCGCGGTTAGTACTTGAGTGGGTGGCTATCTGGGAACACCGAGTGCTGTCGGCACATTTCGGGAGCGGTAGCCCGGTAGTTTTATTCGCTGGATTTGCACGCTGCTACAACTGCCGCCGTGTTCATGCGGAGTACGATCATGTTAAACATGTGGGTCCGTAAGTCCTTCCGAGAGGTTGGTGGTAGGGGAAGGAAGGGACGGTCATGTGGATGCCCCCCCCCACTGGGTTCCGGTTTACCTTACACCTTCCCGGCCGTCCAAACGGTTACCTTACACCTTTCTGGTAGGACGAGCGGTCTGAGTCTCAACAACAGCACACATTAGGTACAGCCGCGAAACTGGGCATGTATGTATCTTTAAAGGAGATATCCAAATGATTAGAATTTGGAAGCCAATAAACATTTTATTAAGAAATGGTGACAACAAGAATAAGACATTTTATTCAGTGGTAAATTCTCCCCTAGCAGCCTTATGTTGAATCAATAAATAGAATCAATTATGTTGCTTATATCCCCCTCTGTGGTAGATTCTGCCACAACTGTTGTAATCATCATTGTTACTTACTTTATAACAGTGTATGTAAGGGGGAAATACTGAGAGGAATCAAAACTCGCACTCTGGTATTTTGGATGGATTTACCTGTTTCAAACATTCCTGAATACGAAGCAAGCATATCTTCAATGGTGTTAGTATGTACACTTATGTCCAAAAGTTAAGCATAATTCGTAAAATGCGAAAAATCTGGAATTAATATGAATACAATGGTTCACAATCATTTATAGAGAATCGTGGAACGAAGGTAATTCATTGTGCATTTGCAAAACAGTTCAGTTGACATCGACATGCGCAATGCCCCGGCGCACGTTGAAACGAGTATAAAATGGCCTCGAGCGGCATGGCCAGTTGAGGCAGAATTTCGCGATTGCTGTTGTACGGAGCGTTGTTAACAATAAAAAAGGACGAAAGATGTCACAAAGATGCCAACTGGACATGTTTTTGAAGGAACAAATTATTGGAATGCGGGAATCCTGTCGATCCCAAACCGAAGCGACTCGAATTCCGAATGTGCCTCAGTGTGTGATCTCCTGACTGTGGCAGAGGTTCCAAACCACTGGAGATGTTACCCGACGGCCAGTACCAGGTCGGCCAAGGCTAACAATCGCTCGGCAAGACCGAAATTTGGTGATAACTGCGCGGCGTCAGAGACACCGTTCTGCCAGACAATTGGGTTCAGCCCTGACAGCCGCCACAGGAATCACTGTTTCGAGACAAACTGTTTACAGGAGACTCAGACACGTTGGTCTCTATTCCAGACGACCAGCAGTTTGCATCCCCCTGACGTCTGCGCAAAAACTCGCGCGTTTACAGTGGAGTTTGGAACATCGGCAGTGGAGTGGACAACAGTGGGGCAATTTCATGTTCAGTGACGAGTCCAGGTTTAGCCTGCAAACTGATTCCCGTCGTACCACGATCTGGAGAGAACGTGGAACTCGTTTTCACCCGGGAAACGTCACGGAAAGACATCGTTTTCCGTTTGGGGGAATCATATTCTGGGCCCGCATCATGATGGACGGCCGACCAGACCTCCACATCTTTGTCACGGAGTCGGTTACCGGTCAAAGATACAGAGACGAAGTATGAAGTCCTTGAGCCTACCATTCGATTGTTTCGAGGTGCTGTTGTCCCTGATTTCGCGGCTTTGGTCGACGGTTTCCTTCAAACTGAAGATATCCAATACATGTAGTGGCCTGCCAACTCTCCTGATCTGAATCCAATACAGCATGTGTGGGAGATGCTCGGGAGACATCTTGCAGCCCTCCTCTATCCACCAAGCTCCGTTACGGGATTGAAAACTGCATCCAAACCCTCATTGAAAGTATTGGAAATCATTGTGCAACATCTGTGGCTACACGAAGTTCCCGCACACCGTAGGCATAGGCTTCAACATGACGCTGTTTTAATCATTCTGTTTCTCTGAGGTTGACACTCGTATTGTGACCCTTTTCTTTGGATGATAAACGTCGTTATTATCCTTGTTTTGCATTGTTTTCTTCTTCTATAACCCTATTACACCTGCATACCACGTTTACTTCCATTCCGATGTAGATTTCCTGAAATTTTCAAATAAACAGCAACTATGCTTAACTTTTGGACATGAGTGTATGTATGTGACTCTGTAGGTAAGGTATCCTCGCAGTAATTGAGAAAATCGAATGAAATTTGGATGGGTTTTTTTAGTCGTTTTATATCAGAGGCCTATTAATATTCGAGGTAAACGGACCAGGAGAAAACTCTCGTTCTTCTGAAATTGTTTCCAAAAATTGAAAAAATATAAAAATAATTAACATATGACCATAGTGTTACTGTTTAAGCTATACATGTATTTATACTGGAAGTATCACTGGTGATCATATAGAAATGCATATACCACAGACAACATCAATAATTTTGCTAGATAAATGATTACGTACATTACTAATAACGTTAAGAATTTTCCGAGAGAATGGGCATACAGTAGAAGAACACTCTTCTTAATTTCAGTATGTATCAAAAATAACGTGAACTATTTTGTTAGTTTTGTTTTAATATGAAACGTTTATATTCCGCCAAAACCGGGAAATGAAGTATGTTTGTGTTATAACAAAATTATGTACAGGGTAAACCCGGGTTCGATGGCCATAATTTTTTTAATTGAAGATTATGGGCATGGGTTATTAAATTCCATGATCACAAATATTTTAACACACTCAATAAAGTTTAATGTTTTATATGTATATGGACTTTTATGAAAAACAATTGATAGAAAGTCAAAAATTCCCGGCCACACACTTAGCAACAGTAAGCCTTCGGGTCTGTCGTGTGGTCTGGGTTTTCAACACTTCAACGTTTCTTCTTATTTTGATTTTTCCTAGTCAGAGTCCTAAAGTTATTAATTTTTGTTTTCTGCTTTATTTTATCTATATTTTTGGATAACGTTAGAATAATAGCATGACGTCTCTGACGTTTGGATGTAGTGCGAGTTTTTCTAATCAATGGAGCAGGTGCAATATCGGTCAACAATTTTGTGAGAGACCGCTCATTCGCCCCATTCTGGTTGGAAGTGATGCGCTGTGGTTCAAAATCTTTCTGAGTAGAGCTATAATCAGCGATCTAGACTCAGCCCATCGAGCCTTTGACTATGTTTCCAGTTTCCTATCTCCTCTCCAGTGTTTTGCTTGACCTACACAATTAAACGGAAGCTGATCGGACTGACGTGCTATTACGTATTGCTTTAATTGATTTACATAAATCATCTTGTGTCCACTCCTCACGGTTGCTACCCCGTATCTTAAAATATATATTTGACATCTCAAAAGAAAGCGAGAAGCTTCATAACATACATACCACAATAATCTATCGGGTAGACTGGCCAACTAACCCTGAAAAGTGTGGGCTATCTATCCTTCACAAACGGGATAGATGGCCATGATGGCCGTGAATCCCAATATGTATCGTGGACGTCGCCGAACTTTTCTGGTAGTTTTGTTTTAACCTCTTGGTTTAATCTGGAACGTTTATAAACCACCATTACCGGGAAACGGCGTGTATTTGTGTTACAGAAAGAAAAATCTGATGTGGGCAGCACATGACTTTCCCTGCAGACTTATATTTACGTTCTCTTTATTTTAATTACATTTAATTCACTTTTAATTCAATTTTCTTTCTCATTTGATAACTGGACTTCTTTTCAAAGGTGGCGTAGAGAAAATACGAAAAAAATTAAAATATCTCGAGAACGGCTAGTCCTAGCGTAATGGGGTTGATCTTATTCTTTTCTTCGTTAAACATTACGTATTAAACACGCATTTAATGGATATATTTGAGCATACGTAGTTTTTTAATTTAGATTTTGACGATTTTTGAGGACCACTTTGCAATAAAAGGCAGGTTATTTTTTTCCGAATCATATCAAAATCTAATCAGCACCAGGGTGTCCCACAGGTGACTTATCTACCAAATTTTGTGAAATAAATTCAGTCCATTAGTTTTTTAGTTAGAGTGGATACAAAATCTGCACAGACAGACACACAGACAGACACACAAACACACAGACACACACACAGACGTCACACTAAAAATAGTTTTTCGTATTCTAGAGGTCTCGAAATGTGTAGATCCCTCGAAAACTCGAGTTGCGATTTTCGACATGATTCCAATACTTCCCCTATACATTACCATGTATTGCAGGGAAAGTAAAAATTATGCATATATTCGGAGAAGAGCGTAGGGTATTTCTGCTAGAATATGATTACGAATGAGAAACATTCCTGATAAATCTCAATGTGTATCATGGAAGAAACCTACCTTTTCTAGTAGTTTCATCTTTTGTTTTAATCTGGAGCGATTTAAATAAGAAAACATGAAACAAAATATGACTATATAAAAAATTAAAATTAATTAAGTGTTAAAACTATTTTTTGCAATGAAACTAATCGAATATAACTACACTCCTCCCAAAATAAGCAAAAAAAAAATTCTCATTCTACAGTCCTGCAAATATTAATTAAAAGGAGAATAAAAATGCTGATAACTTCATAACTATAAAAACCATGTTTGCCTGCATTACAAACTCGAATTAATCTTCAGATTCTATTTTAAAAGTTGCTCAACTGCATTTTTGACATTCAAGATGCATTTTTATAGCTCTTGAACATATTAAAGTAATGAAAGTTTGCAGCGTTTTACTTCCAGTAAATTTACTTCGTACAAATATTTTTGAGAGTCATAAAAACGTGATATTCCCCGAATATTTTATCACGTTTTAAAGTAAGAATCCGGAATTTTGCTTATCGAAGTGGCGCCAGGTTTAACAAGTATGTTCAGTATTTAAAAAAATGTTGCATATTATGCAAACTTTTTTTTCGGGGTGAATTTTGGCCTTCTCGCAATATTTTATGTTTGTTTAAATTACTATCTTTAGCTTTAAAAAGTTAATTATGATAAAATATTTTTTTGAATCTTTAAATGTTATATTTATTTATAAAACAATTTTATGCACCGAAATATTTAAGTTGAAAATTTATTTTATAAATAATTAATGAATTTTATATAAAGCGTAAAAACATATATTTATAAAAAAAAAACTTATCCTAAATTACGAAACACCTTATGAAACTGCTGTCTATGTTGAAACACTCTGTTAATGTTATCACTTTCCAGTGTTCCGTAAAAAAGCATGCAGCATATTATGCAAACTTTTTCTCGAGATGAATTTTGGCCTTCTCGCAATATTTTACATGTTTGTTTAAATTACTATCTTTAGCTTTGAAAAATTAATTATGATAAAATATTTTTTGAAATGATTTAATATTATTTTTATTTATAAAATAATTTTTCTCACCGGAATAATTAAATTAGACATTCACTTTATAAACAACTAATACATTTTATATAAAACGTGAAAATATATTTACAAAAATTTTATCCTAAATTAAGAAAAATCTCATGAAACTCATACTGACTATATTGAAACCCTCTATGTTGATGTTAACACGTGTTAGTGTCTGGAGTTATGCGCTAAACTAAGCTGCTAAATTATAATTCCGAAATTCAAACTGTTGTAATCACTAACAGTTAAGCAAAAAGAAACTGATATGGGCAGCATATGACTTTGCCTATATAATGTAATTAATTTACAACTTTTACAGGGAAAGCATTATGTACAACATCCACTGCACAACGATACAATTTTAATATTGAATTATACATTTGGCACTTTTACGGATGATAACATATAAAACTATTTCAAAGTACATAAATAACTTACGTTTCGTGCAAATTTAAATTGCCAATGTCACGAGGAAATGGTGTGTCACGACGCCAATATGTCACGGGGAAAAAGGGGGAGTGTGCCAAAATGTGACAAATGTGCCAAGCACATTATATGCGATACGAAAATAATAATATATTTGTAAGTTTGTAATTAGTAAGAAGCAAATATGCTAAGCCGTGAATGTGTCAAGCCGTGAAGTTCGCCGGCACCACCCAGGTTCTAAATCCGAAAGCTCCCGTCCAGGAGAATCCTGGATGACCTGCTGCACCAACACAAGAAGATAGATAAGTAAATAAAAGACTTACCTTGCAAGCGATATCTCCTGAAAACATTTATATTAATTATAATTTCAGGAGACAAAGATAACGTTAAATAACCACACAGGTTTAAAAATAAATCACTTTTTTTATTCAATATTGTACTTAAGAAGAGCAGAAATAAAAATGGTAACTGAATCATTAGCAGGAATCACAACGCTAAGTAACTGTGACACTGGACTCAGGACCCATACTAATATTTGCTGCCACGGAAATATCCAATGACAATAAGTTAATCAACAATATAAATAAAGTGGCACAACAACATTTAAGTATATAATAAACAACATGATTTAGAGGTACGGTCTCAACAACGGGAGAAAACTCGCACTCAGAGATACTCCGTTAAATATACATTTAGAGGTCAGAATTTAAGAACTTAGAACATATTTAATTCAACTGATATTAATTCAATTCAGGAAGTCTAATTTAGGATCTTTCAGTCTGTACTAATCAACGGGATTGGCTTACTTCAGAGATTCGAACTATCGAAGGAAATTCTCCCTTACCTCCTGAGTCGGAGATGCAGAAAGGTCGGAACATTATACCATACCCACATCTCGACCCGGCACATAGACCTCGGGCCCCATAATACATCATCGTCGTAGCTCTCTCGGCTAGGCGTCCGGCTCTTCATCGATATTCTTCGGCGATGATGACGTCTTCGGCTCTCCTTCCCATACCCACGGGAGGCCAGGAGTCGACTTGGGCCGAATCCCGCACTCCGTGGTGGGCAACATTAAAAATGGTCCAGGCCGACCTGAGAGTATCGACAACTAGACAGGAAGAAAAAGCCACGAATATTCTTTGCAACAGCTTTTATGTAACCAGGCGGATTCAGGGCTCAGAATCATTCGGACCTGCCAGTAAGCTTATTTACAGTTTTTTACCAATCAAAAACCTCCAAGAAATAGCCTCGCCAGCCCAGAGCGGGATACCGAAAAAAAGCAACATACCTCTACGCGAGGTCTCAAATTCATCCAGAAGTTTCTCTCCAAAATCCATTGTTCAGAAAAGTGCATGCCTTGCAGTAACATTACCAGGCCTCGACCAAGTCACCATCTGCTGCCCGGGACAGAACCTTGAACTTTAACGGTCAAATAATAACGAACGAAACTTCTCTCTGAATGCGGTTTTCACGGATTAATAAATTGGATAAAAGCTTTCCTTTCAGTATAGAATATTTTGTATAATACATATTTAATAGACAAGACGGATAATTAAAGCAGGATTTAAATTGATGTAAAAATATAGAACCTTGATATATGATATATAAATTACGATTTTTACATAAGTGCGTGAGATTATGTAATCTCGCCACGACAACTACGACACCAATTATCAATATTGATAGCATCCGCAATAAGCAATATAGTCCATACATTAAAATATTTGAATAATTAGTTCATCAATTTGGCGTCATTTACGTTCATTTAGCGTTATTTTTGCAACTTTTTTGCTATATTTTAGTTAATCTCGGGTGATATATCGATAGCAACCTGAAGAATTAAATTATAAAAGTATTAAATTATTAAGTATTACTTCAAAGCAGCGCATTTGGTAATTCATTTTTCATTCATTGTTTCTTGATAAACCATTCATGATTGAATGGAGTTACTAAAAATGTAATTGGTATTACTTATTTTGAACTTTTTAGACAGCAAAATTATGTTATAATTAGAAAATAGGATTGAATAGGATTGATTGATATAATTAGAAAATAGGATGATACACGTTTAAAAAATTTAAACGTGTATCATCCCTTTACCTTTCGCATCTGGGCAACTGTGAAAATTTCGATAACAGGAGTCTGAAACTGATAATTTAATTGGCTGTAAGATTTACATTTCTTCTTAGACTGAGCCTGTATTCAATACTTAACTCTTTCAATACTTAAATCTTAAATCGGCCCATTTAAGTGCATCAGTTTTATTTCTCACTGTTTTTCTTTCAAAAGTTTCATCAACAGTTTCATTGTCACATGTTCTTCTGCGTGCATTAAGGCAAAGATAACTAACTCCCTGTCAGTATTTATTTCAGGACTTTTTGACCAGGGAGCGAATGAAAATTTAAGGAGAAAAGGAAAGTTGTTTATTTGCCGTATACAAATATATTTAAATGCTGTCACATAAATAGAAACTAGGTTAACATAAAATGTATCCGGGGACGACACTCCCCCCCTCCCCCCCAAATGCATGCCTGAAAAAAACACTGCTCTCTGTATTAAAGCAAAATCGAAATCATTTAGAAAACGATAAATCATTTTGGCTTTAATAAGTAAATAAAAAGCGTTATTTTAAAATGTTTGTTTAATTCATTGCCATTGCAAAAGAATTTAGAATGCTTCGTATAAAACAGCATATCACCATTTTTCTCTCCAACTCCATGCATCAAAAATATAATGTTATAACTACATGTATCAAACAATATAATTTTATAACATTAAATTTTTATATAACATATAATTTTATACATTAAAATATATGATTTTATAATCCTATGCATCAAATAATATTAATTAACTAGGTAAATAAAAAGAATTATTTGATATGCGAGTGACTTATATATATATATATATATATATATCCCCGGCCACTTTGTGGTACTAAATTTGTTCACTTCTCTTTTATATTCCTTTTGGAGATATATATATTTTGTATACGATTGGTAATGGCAGCAAGGTGCCTTTTGAATCGTGTGCATTTGTTTTTAGTATATAGTTTTAGTTTTTATGACATTTGTATATATATATATATATATATATATATATATATTCATTGTTATTTTCCAGGTTAAAAATAATCAATATAATCGAAACTGTTAGTCCGTTAATAAATTCAGATGTTCGTCATGTAAGTTCTTTTTTTATATAATTTGCGAAACCGCATTGATTCCATTCACCGTTCTATTGATAATCGTAAGCATCGATTAATTTATCGTTAGCGAGAGAATAATGGATTTTCATCCATTATAATCGATTATGTATGCAAAACTTTCAGACAAAAAAAACGATGTTTAAGGAAAACTTTGTTTTTTATTCCAACACTTTCTATTAAGCACCTATACCATCAAAATAAGCTTTTAAGAAGAGATATGTTATTCTTGCTGATCACTGTAACTGCCAACCGTGATACTTATCTGCCTGATTGAGAATGGCTAATTCGCTTTTCACATAGTCTGACAAAAATTAGTTTTTAATCGCGAAACACTTTTAGCTATCAAATTTTCACGTCGTTATACTAAGTTGTTACTTTATTACTTTCCTTATATACATAATGCATAAGAAAAGTATTGTGAAGGGGTCGAAAATTCGAATTCGAGTTTTCGACGGGAGAGCACGTTTCAAGCATCCCTGATCACGAAATATAATGTTATAACTACATGTATCAAACAATATAATTTTATAACTCCATACATTAAAATATATAATTTTATAATCCTATGCATCAAATAATATAAATTAACTAGGTAAATAAAAAGAATTATTTAATATGCGAGTGAGTTATATATATATATATATATATATATATATATCCCCGGCCAGTTTGTGGTACTAAATTTGTTCACTTCTCTTTTATATTCCTTTTTTAGATATATATATATTACTTTCCTTATATACATAATGTATAAGGAAAGTATTGTGACGGGGTCGAAAATTCGAACTCGAGTTTTCGACGGGATAGCACGTTTCAAGCATCCCTAATCACGAATCAAACATTTTTGATGTGATGTCTATGTGTGTGTATGTGTGTGTGTGTGTGTGTGTGTGTGTGTGTGTGTGTGTGTGTGAAAGTATGTGTGTGTGTGTGTCAGTGAGTCTGTGGAGACGATAACTGACGAACGAATGGACCGATTCGAACCAAATTTGGTACAAAAATCACAATCCGTAAACACTGGAAGCCTATTGTTTTTATACGTGATCGAATGTTCAGAACCCCCCTAAATTTGCGAATGAAATTTTTAAAAAATCGTTAAAAAATCAAAACCGCTAATAAAGTTACGCAAATAGACATTTCTTATGTAATTTTTCATTAGGAAACAATTGGCATAAATTTTAGAACGCTAACATGAACCGTTCTCGAGATATTGTACATTTTTCAAAAAAATTATGAAAAAGTCACATAAAAAAAAAAAAATTCCTATTGAGAAACATGTTCACTTTTCATATGTAATACCATGCGATAAATTGAGTGACATCATTCTCGTGGATCTAGCTCGCTCCATTCATGAAAAAATGTATTTTGTATTAGAACGCCAATAGTCATTTATCTGCTGTAAGAATAACTTTTTTCTTAGTGCATAACGCTTGGCGAGATTTTGGCGACGAATTTGGTGGAATGTCGCCAACTTGGCGACTTTTTTGAAATGTTGCCAAATTAATGAAAATCTCGCCAAATGGATAAAAATGATGCTAAATCAATAAAAATGACGACTAATTGTCGAAAATTCAATATCTTGGAAAGAATATTAGTATCTACTATAAGAAAATCCTATTACTTTCCTTATATACATAATGTATAAGGAAAGTATTGTGACGGGGTCGAAAATTCAAAATTGAGTTTTCGACGGGAGAGCACGTTTCAAGCATCCCTGATCACGAATCAAACATTTTTGAAATGATGTCTGTGTGTGTGTGTGTGTGTGTGTGTGAAAGTATGTGTGTGTGTGTGTGTGTGAGAGTCTGTGAAGACGATAACTGACAAACGAATGGACCGATTCGATCCAAATTTGGTACAAAAATCACAATCCGTAAACACTGGAAGCCTATTGTTTTTATACACAATCGAATGTTAAGAACACCCCTAAATTTTCAAATGAAATTTGGAAAAAATAGTCAAAAAATCAAAACCACTAATAAAGTTACGCATATAGACATTTCTTATGTAATTTTTCATTAGAAAACGATTGACATAAATTTTAGAACGTTAACATGAACCGTTCTCGAGATATTGCACATTTTTCAAAAAAATTATCAGAAAGTCATATAAAATAAAAAAAAAATATTTCCTCTTGAGAGACATGTTCACTTTTCAGTAATACTATGCGATATATTGGATGACATCATTCTCGTGGATCTAGCTCGTTCCATTCATGAAAAAAGATACTTTGAGTAATACTTTTGTATTTGAACGCCAATATTCATTTATCTGCTGTAAGAATAACTTATTTCTTTGTCCACTATGCTTGGCGAGATTTTGGCGACGAATTTTGGCGGAATGTCGCCAACTTGGCGACTTTTTTAAATGTTGCTAAATTAACGAAAAACTAATTGTCGAAAATTCAATATCTTGGAAAGAATATTATTATCTACTATAAGAAAAACCTATTTATTTTACTGTAAAAGTGGTAAATTCATTACGTTATATAAGGAAAGTCATGTGTTGCCCACATCAGATTATTTTGTATACGATTGGTAATGGCAGCAAGGTGCCTTTTGAATCGTGTGCGTTTGTTTTTAGTATATAGTTTTAGCTTTTATGACCTTTGTATATATATATATATATATATATATATATATATATATATATATATTGAATATAATATATATATATATATATATATATATATATTATATTCATTGTTATTTTTCAGGTTAAAAATACTCAATTTAATCGAAACTGTTAGTCCGTTAATAAATTCAGATGTTCGTCATGTAAGTTCTTTTTTTATATAATTTGCGAAACCGCATTGATTCCATTCACCGTTCTATTGATAATCGTAAGCATCGATTAATTTATCGTTAGCGAGAGAATAATGGATTTTCATCCATTATAATCGATTATGTATGCAAAACTTTCAGACAAAAAAAACGATGTTTAAGGAAAACTTTGTTTTTTATTCCAACACTTTCTATTAAGCACCTATATTTTCAAAATAAGCTTTTAAGAAGAGATTTGTTATTCTTGCTGATCACTATAACTGCCAACCGTGATACTTATCTGCCTCTTTGAGAATGGCTAATTCGCTTCTCACACATGGTCTGACAAAAACTAGTTTTTAATTATCTCATTCAGATAGTTTATATGATATTTCTTTTTTACTCTACACTTCTCATTAGCATAAACTTTTTTCGTTCTGTTCAACATCTTTGACAAGCCTGTTCTCAGCATAAGTTATCTATGGTTCTCCACTCCCAATGCACGTAGGGAACTGTTGCTGACAAATACCGGTCGTTTGGCCGCTAGGCCATCATACAACGAGCTCTTCAGTATTGCTCTATCTCTCAACTTTACGTAGAGAACTAAAAGTCGACTCACAGTTTTATCTCGCGAAACACTTTCAGCTATCAAATTTTTACGTCGTTATACTAAGTTGTTACTTTATTACTTTCCTTATATACATAATGTATAAGAAAAGTATTGTGAAGGGGTCGAAAATTCGAATTCGAGTTTTCGACGGGAGAGCACGTTTCAAGCATCCCTGATCACGAATTGAACATTTTTGAGGTAATGTGCGTGTGTGTGTATGTGTGTGTGTGAGACTGTGGAGACGATATCGAATGGAGCGATTCGAATGAAATTTGGTACAAAAATCACAATCCGTGAATACTGGAAGCCTATTGTTTTAAAACACAATCGAATGTTCAGAACCCTCCTAAATTTTCGAATGAAATTTTGCAAAAATCATCAAAAAATTAAAACCTTTAATAACGCTACGCAAATAGACATTTCTTATGTAAGTTTTCCTTAGAAAACGATCTTCATAAATTTTAGAACGCTAGCATAAACCGTTCTCGATATATTGCACAGTTTTCAAATAAATTTATCAAAAAATCCCATAAATTAAAAAGAAATATTAACTGTTAAGAAACATGTTCACTTTTCATATGTAGTGTGATGCTATAAATTGGGTGACATCATTCTCGTGGATCTAGCACATTCCATTCACGAAAAAAGATACTTTGAGTAATACTTTTGTAATTGAACGCCAATAGTCATTTATCTGCTGTAAGAATAACTTATTTCTCCGTCCATAACACTTGGCGCAAGATTTTGGCGACGAATTTAACGGAATGTGGACAACTTGGCGACATTTTTAAATGTTGCCAAATTAACGAAAATTTCGCCAAATGGATAAAAATTACGCTAAATCAATGAAAGTGACGACTAATTCAAGAGAATTCAATATCTTTGAAAGAATATAAGTATCTACTATAAGAAAAACGTTTTTTAACTATAAAAGTAGTAAATTCATTGCATTATATAAGGAAAGTCATGTGTTGCCCGCATCAGATTTTTTATTTACGTCATGACAATAGTTTTGCCCTTCCCATACAATTTCTTCGCGAATTACGGTTGAGTGTGTTCTTATGAAATACTCTCCTCGTTCTGACATGTCTAGTAATGCATAATAAGAGTCCTTCATAGGTTTGAACATAAATTACGTAAAAAACTAAAATCTGAAAGATAAGAAATAAATTATGAGGTAAAAAAATTGCAATTTAGTTCAATTTCGTGTGCGATTGCAGTTTATTTTATACTTTCCGTGCACCACTGTGTAGGGATGGACATTGAAAATGTTTTTCTCAGAATTCATTCTCTTTTGCGTTACATCCAAATATTCCAGCGTCGATAACTTCGTCGTTCATGGCCCTATTTGGACAAAAGAAACTGCATTCTATTTATCTGTCAGAACTATTTAATTCTAAAATAAAAAATTAAATTTAAAAAATTAAAAAGAAATATCAAAACATTTCCCTAGGTACGTTGCGCCGTCGCCACTCACAACATACATCGACTTTTCCCCTACGAAATATGTGAAAAGAATGATGTTTCACATTAGTCTACGGCAAGTAACAGAGTTACTCACTATATTTTTGTAAATACTTAAAAAAAATATTTTTTTTTAATTTTTGAATGCTTAGAGCACATTAAAAGATCTTACCTCTCATTTTAAGAAACCGCGACTTTATACACTAATAATTCACATTTTAATAGTATAGACAAACATGAGTACCAACATACATGCAATGTACAAACATGATTCCACGCGTTTAAATAGTAGAGTAAATTTATTGCAGTAGTGTAAGAAATCCGACACTCGCATTTTAATGAATTTGCATGTTTAATATATCCCTAAATTACGATTCAATCTTTTTTTATAATAATCTATGTCTGTGAATACGATATCTCTTAGGCAAATGGAATTACATTTAGTACAATTATTTCAATTAAACGTCAGAAGTCTATTGATTTTCTTCAATTCGCCGGGAAATAAATATATATATGTATATTTACTTATATATTATTTTATAAATAAATGTGTATATATATATATATATTTATTTATTTATATATATATATATATATATATATATATATATATATATATATATATATATATATATATATATATATATATATATACATTTATTTATAAAATAATATATAAATAAATATCTTCAATGTTGTTATTTCTTATTTTTATTTTCAAAGAAACACACAAAAAATATCAATATACATTCTTACGCTATGCAATCTGAGCATAAATATTTTATACTTTAAATCGGGTTTTTTAAGTGTGATTGACCTCCATTGCAACGGCCTTACTATGTTAAAAGCGATGTATCTTGTAGAGCATCATTCTGCGATAAAAGGTGTCAAAGTTTTCTTCGAATAAAACTATGCCAATCTACATTAATACAGCTATATAAGCATGCTATGACAATGCGCATTCATGCTAAGGCATATCTACTGCTATGACATATCTACATTAATAAAGCTGATATAAGAATGCGAATGAAAATATTTTCATTATCATGCTTATATCAGCTTTATATTAATGTAGATATGTCTTCAAAAATTTAATAGTATTAGCACATTAAAAGGGGAAACCAACCAACCTTATGAAACCAATATAGGTCATATCTTGTGATATGTCCTTCTGCCAACACAAGGCCGAATAGAGGTTTGCTTGCTATGGCACATAGCAAGTTTTCTTTTTGCCTGTAAAATTATCAACATTTAAATGCTAAACGACGATATTAAACTTGAAACTGTTCTACCGATGCTGGTCGTTGCATTGGGAGCATGTTATTTGCCTTTGATTCCGACCTGAAGATGGCAACAGTTATGTTAAGACCAGGAAAGATGGCAACATTTATGTTAAGATCAGAAAATTTTCCCTTTTTGAGGGAAATTTTAGAACAAATTGAGCAAAGCGGAAAAAAATGGAGAAGAGTTTATAAGGAAATAGAGCAACATCAAAAACCAAAAGATGATTGTCGAAAATACTAGGCGACCGAAAATGATTAAAAAAAATATCGCACTTAATAGGATTAAAAAATATATTTATATAAACTTTCTATGAATGCATAAAAAAGTTGAAATGTGTAAAAAAGGACATTTCTTTATCGATAATTCACTAGGGTAAATTTGGGAGAAAAGAGAAATTTGGGAACCGAACAAAATTCCTTCCCGAAGATTTATTCTCACTGGATGGCAATATTATTAACGCACCTAAAAAGTTAATTTCGACCTTGATATATTTTGTATTACAGGCAAAATAAAAAAAAAATTCCATTTGCATTTTTATGAAAAGTTTCATCTCTTTTCTTATCTTCAAGCCCAGTAAATACCCAAGAGCCCAATTTCCAGGTAAAATATTAGAACACACTTGAAGAGGCTTTGAAACAAAACTAAAAGCGCCGCTAACATAAATTGACTTCTTTTTTTTTCCCCCTATTCAAACTCATCTGGATGGTAAACTGTTTGATTTATGTCTAAATTTGGCTTAGTTGGCGCCTTTGGCGTGGGACCGTATTAATTAAGAGCAAAATTAACTTCTGTGCTTTGGTTACGGGTTTAAACGTTTATTTATTGGTTGTCTGCTGTGCAATTAGCTTTATATTTAAAGGCAAATTGCTCATACCAATCTCCTATTTATCATATGTTTTGACATAAATTGACAAGCTGTTTAAGGTAGAAAGCATAAAGAGATAATCGTTTATGAAAATTAAAACTTTCGTCATTAGTATTCAAGATGAATCATTAATATTTTAATATGTTTCCTGCTTCAGCGAGTCACTGAATTACAACACAGAAAATGTTCATTTAAAACTGAAATTTTTCTCGGTATTAATAAACATCTGATGCAGACAGCAGATGACTTTCCCTGCAGACTCACATTCACTTTCACTTTATTTCTTCAATAATTCATTCCATTGAGCTTAATTGCACAAAATACTACCCATAATTATTTAAAATGACACTGAATTTGCATTTTTCATTCAATTTTCATAATCATTCGGTAACTGGACTTATTACTTTCCTTATATACAATAATATATAAGGAAAGTATTGTGACGGGTTGAAAATTCGAATTCGAACCTAAAAAGTTAATTTCAACCAGAGAGAGCACGTTTCAAGCATCCCTAATCACGAATCGAACATTTTTGAAGTGATGTCTGTGTGTGTGGGGGGGGGGGGGGGTGCGTGTGTGTGTGTAAAAGTATATGTATGTGTGAAGACAATAACTGACCAACGAATGGACCACTTCGAATGAAATTTGGTACAAAAATTACAATCCGTAAACACTGGAAGCCTATTGTTTTTATATGCAATCGGATGTACAGACCTCCCCTAAATTTTCGAGTGAAATTTTGAAAAAATTGTCAAAAAATCAGTAGTTCTTATAAAGGTACGCAAATAGACATTTCTTATGTAATATTTCATTAGAAAATTATTGACATAAATTTTAGAACGCTAACATGAACCGTTCTCGAGATATTGCACATTTTTCAAAAAAATTATCAAAGTATCATATAAAATAAAAAAAGATATTTTCTGTTGAGAAACATGCTCACTTTTCATATGTAATACCATGCGATACATTTGTGACATCATTCTCATGGATCTAGCTTGCTCATGGATCTAGCTAAAAAAGATACATTGAGTAATACATTTGCATTTGACCGCCAATAGTCATTTATCTGCTGTAAGAATAACTTATTTATTTTTTCGTCCAAAACGCTTGGCGAGATTTTGGCGACGAATTTGATAGGATGTCGCCAACTTTACGAAAAATTCGCCAAATGGATAAAAATGACGACTCATTGACGAAAATTCAATATCTTGGAAAGAATATAAATATCTACTATAATAATAATGTATTTTTTTACTTTAAAAGTAGTAAATTTATTGCATTATATAAAGAAAGTCATGTGCTGCCCACATCAGATTTTTTTTTAAAGTGGTGTAGCGAAAATGCGAAAAACTACAATATCTCGAGAACGGCAGTCCTAGTGTCGTGGGTTTGGTATTATTCTTTTCATCGTTAAACATTAAGTATAAAACAAGCATTTAATTGATATATTTCAGCTTACATAGTTTTTTTTTATTTTAGATTTTGACGATTTTTGCGGGACATTTCGCAGAAACAGGCATTCTATTTTTTTCCCGCTGAATAGCACCACAGAAAATTTTCATTTAAAACCGAAAATTTTTCGCAGGTATTAATAAAAAGAGATAAAAATTGATTAACATTTACATTGTGCAAATCTCATCCGTTTTATTACAAGTTGATGAAGTTTTATTGTTCATAATGAGTCACTCACTCTTACCATCAACCATATTTATATCTTTAGATATGCTTAATGTACCTTGTTATCTAATATATATGCCTCGTTTTGAGCTTTTCAATTTTCTATGCGATAAATGTAAATAGAAAGTATTGTGGTGCAGCTTTATATTATAAAGGCACAATATTTTTCAAAGCATTTCAATTATTTCTCGATTTTTCATTCATAATTTTAACGTTATAAAACAAGATGGCTGTTTCATTTCGGAGAATTGATGGTAATATCATACAAAACATCACTCGTAAATATCACTCGTTCTTTTTAAAAAAATCTGATGTGGGCAACACATGACTTTCCTCATATAATGGAATGAATTTACTACATTTACAATAAAAAAATGTGTTTTTCTTATAGTAGATACTTTTATTCTTTCCAAGAAATTGAATTTTCAACGATTAGTGGTCATTTTCATTGATTTAGCGTCATCTTTATCTATTTGGCGAGATTTTCGTTAATTTGGCAGCATATCAAAAGTCGACAAGTTGCCGACATTCCGCAGGAATCGTCGCCAAAACCTAGCCAAGCGTTATGGACGGAGAAATAAGTTATTCTTATAACAGATAAATGACTATTGGCGTTCAAGTACAAAAGTATTACTCAAAGTATCTTTTCTCATGAATGGAACGAGTTACATCCACGAGAGTGATGTCACCAAATTTATCGCATGATATTACATATGAAAAATGAACATTTTTTTCAACAGTTAATATTTTTTTTATTTATTGGATTTTTTGATACATTTGTTTGAAAAATGTGCAATATCTCGAGAACGGTTCATGCTAGCGTTTTAAAGTTTATGTCAATCGTTTTCAAAGGAAAAATTACACAAGAAATGTCTATTTGCGTAACTTTGTTAAAGGGTTTGATTCTTTAATTTTGATGATTTTTTCAATATTTCACTCGAAAATTTTGGGGGGCGGGTTCTGAATATTCGATTACGCTTAAAAACGATAAGCTTCTGATGTGGGAAACACATGACTTTCCTTATATAATGGAATGGATTTACTACTTTTACAATAAAAAAATGTGTTTTTCTTATAGTAGATACTTACATTCTTTCCAAGAAATTGAATTTTCAACGATTAGTCGTCATTTTCATTGAAATTTAGGGGGGGGGGGGCGGGTTTTGAACATTCGATTACGCTTAAAAACGATAAGCTTCCAGTATCCACCGATTGTGATTTTTGTACCAAATTTCATTCAAATCGCTCCATTCTTTCGTGAGATATCTTCTCCACAGACTCACTGACATACGCACACATACTTTTACACACACACACACATAGAGACATCACCTCAAAAATGTTCGATTCGTGATCAGGGATGCTTGAAACGTGCTCTCCCGTCAAAAACTCGAATTCGAATTTTCGATCCCGTCACAATACTTTCCTTATATCTTATTACTTTCCTAATATATATAATTCCTTATATATATAATTCCTTATATATATCCCATCATTAGAAAAATTCGAATTTTCGATCCCGTCACAATACTTTCCTTATACATTATTACTTTCCTTATATATATAATGTATAAGAAAAAGTATTGTGATGGGGTCGAAAATTCGAATTCGAGTTTTCGACGGGAGAGCAGGTTTCAAGCAGCCTGATCACGAATCAAACATTTTTGAAGTGATGTGTGTGTGTGTGTGTTTGTGTCAGTGAGTCTGTGGAGACGATAACTGACGAACGAATGAACCGATTCGAACGAAATTTGGTACAAAAATCACAATCCGTAAACACTCGAAGTCTATTATTTTTATACGCAATCGAATGTTCAGAACACCCCAAAAATTTTCGAGTGAAAATTTGAAAAAATCGTCAAAAAATCAAAACCGCTAATAAAGTTACGCAAATAAACATTTCTTATGTAATTTTTCATTATAAAATTATTGACATAAATTTTAGAACGCTAACATGAACCGTTCTCGTGATATTGCACATTTTTAAAAGAAAATTATCAAAAAGTAATATAAAATATATTCCCTATTGAGAACCATGTTCACTTTTCACATGTAATACCATGCGATAAATTAGGTGACATCATTCTCATGGATCTAACTCGTTCCATTCACGAAAAAAGCTATTTTGATTAATACTGATCGCCAATTAATACTGATCGCCAATTTATTTGATCGCCAATAGTCATTTATCTGCTATAGGAATAAGTTATTTCTCCTTTTATAACGCTTGGCGAGATTTTTGCGACGAATTTGGCGGAATGTCGCCAACTTGGCGACTTTTTTAAATGCTGCCAAATTAACAAAAATCTTTCCAGATGGATAAATATGACGCTAAATCTATGATAATGACGACTAATTGACGAACATTCAATATCTTGGGACGAATATAAGTATCTACTATAAGAAAAACTATTTTTTACTGTAAAAGTAGTAAAATCATTGCATTATATAAGGAAAGTCATGTGTTGCCCACATTAAATTTTTTTTATACCGATTGCAATAAGCATACCAAATCTCACTTAGTTCCCTAGATTTTTTTAAAGAGACTCTCTTCCTGTAGAAAAGAAAAGTTTCTAATATCTAAGTTTCGGAAGAATGGACCGATTCTAACGAAATTTGTACAAAAATCACAATCCATAAACACTGAAACCTATTATTTTTATACGTAATCGAATGTTCAGAACCCCCCTAAATTTTCGAATGAAATTTTGAAAAAATCGTCAGAAAATCAAAACCGCTAATAAAGTTACGCAAATAGATATTTCTTATGTAACTTTTCATTAGAAAACGATTGACATAAATTTTAGAACGCTAACATGAACCGTTTTCGAGATATTGCACATTTTTCAAAAAAATTATCAAAAAATGATATAAAATAAATAAATATTACCTATTAAGAAACATGTTCACTTTTCATATGTAACATCATGTGATACATTGGATGACATCATTCTCGTGGATCTAGCTCGTTTCATTCATGAAAAAAGATACTTTGAGTAATACTTTTGTATTTGAACACTAATAAGCATTTATCTGCTGTAAGAATAACTTATTTCTCCGTCCATAATGCTTGGCGAGATTTTGGCGATGAATTTGGCGAAATGTCGATAACTTGGCGACATTTTTAATTGTTGCTAAATTAACAAAAATTTCGCCAAATTTATAAAAATTGACGATAAATCAATGAAAATGACGACTAATTGGAGAAAATTCAATATCTTGGAAAGAATATAAATATCTACTATAAGAATAACATTTTTTTAAGTGTAAAAATAGCAAATTGCATTATATAAGGAAAGTCCTGTGCTGCCCACATCAGATTTTTGTATATAACGAAAGTAAAAATATATTAACAGTAAAAGAAATAATGTAAAACACTTGTCTTATTCCAAATTGAATTGTTTAAAAATACTGAATACAAAGTCCCACAGTATAATGAAATGTTAATGTAAATCCAATTACTCCCATTTCTGTCGGAAAAATAAGTGGATAAGTCGGAAGATTATTTTTTCATCCGGCTGTTGCGATGCTAATTACCAGAGAATTCGAAGCGTAAGATTTAAAAAAACTTCTTCCATATGACGTCAATTCACTGTATGCAACACTATTCGTTACCATATTTTGCTACCCTGTTTCGGAAACAATTAATCGATTTTCAACTTTCTTATTTAGAAATATATTGATAATCGTCTTGCTTTTCATTGTTGGTATCATTCTTTTGAAAATTCCTGGAGTGAGGGAATATAAGACATTAAAACAAATTTGATGTGGGCAGCACATGACTTTCCCTGCAGACTTATATCCATGTTATCTTTATTTTAATTAAATTTAATTCACTTTTAATTCAATTGAAGTTCTCATTTGGTAACTGGACTTATTTTCAAAGGTAGCGTAGAAAAAATACGAAAAACTACAATATCTCGAGAACGGCTAGTCCTAGTGTAATGGGGTTGGTCTTATTATTTTCTTCGTTAAAAATTACGTATGAAACAAGCATATCTATATAAATAAAAATGAAAATCTATCTGTCTGTCTGTTTGTCCCATCATCACGAGAGAACGGCTAAACCGAATTTGATGAAATTTTGTGGGTAGCCTCGAAATTGCCCCACTTAAAATTTAGTCTATGTTTGAAGTTTCTACGACCAGTGGTTCTCGAGATATTAGTAAAAAACGAAACTTTTGTTTGTCTCATCATCACGAGAGAACGGCTGAATCGAATTTAATGAAATTTTGTGAGTAGCCTTAAAATAGCCCCCCCCCCCCATAAATTTTGTTTAAGTTTCGAGTTTTTAAGACCAGGGGTTGTCGAGATATTAATGAAAAACGGAACTTTTTCCTAGGAGTTCTACTCTCTAACTCCGTGGTTTATCCAAACGGAAAGGATGAAAATCGTTTGTTTAAAACGTCAAAGTGAAATAAAACTTTATTTATGAGTTTGGTGGAGATTTTCTGCGCTAATTAGTCACTATCTGAAAGCATGAATTGTTTGAAACATAAATTTAAATGGAAAAATTTACCTCCATGGTTTATTTTAAGCTTTTACTCAACGATGAAAAATAAAAATAAATCAAAATGGTTATTTAATGTCGCATTTTAAAAGGAAGATTCTATCTTATATCATGTTGCTCGGCAACGCAATAAAATGAAATGTGTTTGTTAATTATAATTTTTTTTTCGATTTGAATAATAAATAAATGGATATAAAAATATATTTTAGAAAAAAATGGTTTGGTTTTTCTTTTAATTATATTAATTGCGAACTGCGTACATCACTTTCATTTATTTTGGCAAAGATGTTTCAAGCTTATATAATGTGTTTAGCTAATAAACTCATATATTCTGTCTACCCAATAAATTCATTTATCCGATTGTTGAAACAGAAAAAGAGTAGAACGGGTATATCTTCTAATAATATTTTAGTGTTTTCATTTAGTATATACAAACTGGATCACGATATTTTATTCAGATCTGCAAATTTAGAACTACGAATTTGGCTGAATATCGCTAAGTTGGTAAATTTCGTAAACGTTGCCAAATTGATTGAAATGTCCCCAAATTGATAAAAACGACTTAAATCAATGAAATTTATTTTGTTTTGCTAGAAGAAAGTAATGAAATGGTGTTTCGTTAGCATTTGTCTGTCAGTCCAACAGTTCTACTTAGTAACACATTTAGCGAATTTTTTAAACATCACCAAATTGATAAAAATGTTTGTAAATCCATAAAAAATATCTTGAAATTGATAAAATTGCGCTAAATAAATGAAATTGTGTTTTTTTAGGGAATAATATTTTGATGATGGTTCGTCAATTTACCGCCAAGTGAGACTGTCAGTTCTACAGTCTCACTTGGCGATAAATTTGGCGTTTTTTTTAAATGTCGCCAAACTTTCATTAGAGATAGCAGTATTCAGACAATATTTTGACCACCAATGTATTTGAAACTCGCTTAGCAACGGATTTGAATCCAGTGTGTTTATGAGGAAGAAGATTTTTATTAAATCTTTTCCGATTTTAATAATGAAGATATGTATATAAAATAAATTTCATTGCCATCGTATTTTTGACTGGATAATATCAATTACGATCTTCAGGTTTAAACATTATTATTATTGATGTTTTCGGGGATTATTGATTCAGATATTCTTGATATTTTCAATTTCTTATGCCAATGTTTTATTGCGGCAAAAATTGTTGAAAATCATATATTGTACGTTGTACGAGGAATCTTCTACAAATGCACGGCTATATCTTCTAATCTATGAGAATATAAGAAGTGTAGGTATATTGGCATATATTTTGACATATATTGGTATAAATTGGAATCAAGTACGACCTTCTGGTATGACTGGGATTACTGGGATTATTGATATTTTTAATTTATTAAGTAATCTGTTTTATTTTGGCAAAGATTTTTCAGACTCATATTATAATACGGGTAATATTTTACTAACACTAGGGCATATCTTCTAATCTACGACATTATAAGTTGTACGGGTATATCGACATAAGTAGTACGGGTATAATTTTAGCTCTTTCATTTCGGCACATATTGAAATCAATTACTGCCTTCTGGTTTAAAGATTGCGGATTTATTGATATTTGCAATTTATACACCTAATCTACTAATACAGGTTATATCCTCTAATATTCACGTATATAAGTAGGACGGGTCCCATACAATTTTGCAGCTCTTATTTTGCATATATTGATTCAATTCCATATTTTTTGTAAATTTGCTTACAAGAGGCCAGGATGTATGATTCTTCAGATCTGCCCTTGAAGATAATTTTGAATAGCGAGAACAGACATTCCTTAACTTCTTTTTAGGAGCATTGTGTTAAATATTTTAACAGAATATTTTGATTAAAAATGTCATTTAGTATACTATAGAAATTCGCACATGATAGTGAATTTTATGTTTCTTTATATTATATACTCCGTTTGGAGAACGTGTATGCTGCTAGTAATACATATATTTGAGCATACGTAGTTTTTTATTTTAGATTTTGACAATTTTTAAGGGCCATTTTGCAAAAAAAAGCGAGTTATATTTTTCGATCCATACCAAAATCCAATCAGCACCAGGGCAACCAACAAGCGACTTATATACCGAATTTTGTGAAAATCGGTAGTTTTTCAGCTAGAGTGGATAAAGGCTTTTGCGGGCCATTTCGCAAAAAAGGGCGGGTTCTTTTATCCCGAATCGTACCCAAAACTACTCAGCACCAGACTCGCCTACGAGTGACTTACCTACCAAATTTTATGATATTCGGTCAATTAGTGTTTTAGTTTTTGAGTGGATACAAAATCTGCACAGACAGACAAACACACAGACAAACAGACACACACACAGACGTCACGCTAGAAATAGTTTTTTCGCATTCTTGAGGTCTCGAGACATGTAGATCCGTCGAAAACTCGAGTTGCGATTTTCGGCATGATTTCAATACTTTCCCTATACATTACCATGTATTGCAGGGAAAGTAAAAATCTGATGTGGGCAGCACATGACTTTCCCTGCAGACTTATATTCACGTTCTCTTTATTAAATTTAATTCACTTTTAATAAAATTTAATTCACTTTTAATTCCATTTTCGTTCTCATTTGATAACTGGACTTATTTTCAAAGATGGCGTAGAGAAAATACGAAAAAACCAGAATATCTCGAGAACGGCTATTCCTAGTGTAATGGGGTTGGTCTTATTCTTTTCTTCCTTAAAAATTACGTATAAAACAAGCATATAATAAATATATTTGAGCATACGTAGTTTTTAACGCTTTGAAGCATAGTTGAAAAGTGTTTATGACTTTGTTCATTCTGTCTGTCTGTCGGTCTGTCCGTTAGCACGATAACTGCCGTAAAAATGACTTTATCAAAATGAAATTTTAGTATGCTGATCAGACGGTCTGTGGGACCTATGGGAATATAAAAAATAAAATCATATCACCCAATTAGTTTTTTATTGAACCCGGGTTGAAAAAATGAAATACATTGAACCCTATGGGACCTAATTTTTCAAACATTTTTTCAGCACACTTAAAATTCACAAATTGCCTCGAAATTATTAGGA
The DNA here is from genome assembly GCA_951213105.1 of Amaurobius ferox. Taxonomy (NCBI): domain Eukaryota; kingdom Metazoa; phylum Arthropoda; class Arachnida; order Araneae; family Amaurobiidae; genus Amaurobius; species Amaurobius ferox. Next base: position 126,915,510 of record OX578140.1, read on the forward strand.
AATATTCACATTATCTCATGAAATACATAAAAAAAAATTTCAGTAAAATATGTCAGGTAGTTTTTTAATTAAAAATTATTCAATATAGTGAGAAAAACGAAATCAATTAAATTCTGACTTTTGCGATATCCTCCAGAAAGAAAAAATAGATATATAATATAATAAATATCTTTCCAACAGTTTAATTATATTCTCCACTTCCAGCCTCTCTGGGACGAGAGAGGGTGAACTGGAACGTTTTCAAAAGAGCACTTTTTGAGCCGCACTTGGCAGTACCCAACATTATGAGCACGGCGGATATTGACTCTGCCACACACACACTCACAACAGAAATCAAGAGAGCTATTGCCTCTGCCATAACACATCGTGAGTCACCAAAAATGTCCACACTTTCCCACCAAGGGCGCGGTAGCCCATTGGTTAGCGCGCTGGAGTTGCACTCGGTAGGCCCGGGTTCGATTCCAGTCACTGCCAAAACTGCCGCCGTGTTCATGCGGAGTACGATCACGTTAAACATGTGGGTCCGAAAGTCCTTCCGAGAGGTTGGTGGTAGGGGAAGGAGGGTACGGTCCCTGTGGATGCCTCCCCCACTGGGTCCCGGTCTAAATTGGGTGGCACTTCCCGACCGTCCAAACAGTTACCTTACACCTTTCTGGTAGGTCGGACGGTCTGGGTTTCAACAACAACACTTTCCCACCATGTCAAACAATTAGTTAGGCAAAGGAACAGAATGCGTAAGACATGGCAGGCTAATAGAGACCCTACCCTCAAAAGGGAGCTTAACAGACTCACGTGGAAAGTCAGGGATAAAATTGTCGCAGAAAAGCAGCAACAGTATAAAGAGTTAATTGAATTCCTTAGCCCGGAAGACGTATCGCTCTGGCAATTCGCGAAAAGACTCAGAAAACCTCAAATTAAACTCCCGCCACTAATAGATGGCGTTAAAATCGCGTACTCAGACGAAGAAAAAGCAGATGCGCTTGCTAGGCATTACGAAAAGCAATTTGAACCAAACCACGATCTAATGTGTCAGGACACCCTAAGAATGGTTAGGCAAACTCTAAACAACTTCAGGAACTCCCCGGTCACGGCTGAGTTACCAGCCACCCCGCAAGAGATAACTGATATCATCAAAAACCTTAAAAACCGTAAAAGCCCAGGGCACGACAAAATCAGGAATATCGCGGTGAAAAACCTACCCCTAAATATAATATTTTACTTGACCACCCTAATAAACAAAATACTAAAACTAAATTATTTCCCCAAAGAATGGAAGGAAGCGATAATTATAGCGATCCATAAGCCTGGTGAGGATGCCACAATTCCAGCCAACTATAGACCAATCAGCTTACTACCGACACTTAGTAAAATTACTGAGAAAATAATTCTTAATAGACTGAACACGCACCTTAGTGAGAATGATATTATCATTCCGGAGCAGTTTGGATTTCGGCCAAAACACTCCACCACTCATCAATTGCTGAGAGTGGTAGAGAACATATCTTCTGGACTTAATAGTAAGACACCCACAGCTGCGATTTTGCTTGACATACAAAAAGCATTTGATAAAGTGTGGTACCGTGTATTAGCATACAAATTGATCACTCTAAAAGTTTCTGACGCACTTGTCAAACTTTTAATCTCTTACCTAAATAACAGACACTTCCAAGTAAGAGTAAAAGATAACTTGTCTACACCCAAGCTCATTAAAAGTAGTGTACCGCAAGGATCCATCCTGGGCCCGACACTCTTTAACATATATCTAAATGACATCCCCAGGACCCCAGACACGGAGCTGGCACTCTATGCAGACGACAGTGCGATACTTGCAAAACACCCTTACGTCTCAATAATGCACAGACAGCTACAACAACACTTAGACATACTCCAAACATGGCTGGAAAAAATGCGAATAAAATTAAACCCCAATAAATGTCATTGGATTTATTTCTCTAGAAAACGTAAATCTCCGCCGCCTCTGTACATAAACAACCATGCCCTAAAAGAGGAAAAATCTACTAAATACCTAGGTGTAACGATAGATTCCCACCTAACCTGGAAACAGCACGTAACGAACTTAATCAAAAAAGCGTATATGGCCACAGGAGCCTTATACCCAATGATAGGAAACGGAAATCTAAGTTATCAGAATAAACTCCTAATTTATAAATCGGTCATCTTCCCGGGAATGCTGTATGCAGCATCCGTATGGGGATATGCCTGTAAAACTGCTATAGACTTACAAGAGACGAAACAAAACAAAACCCTAAGGATTATAAGGAAAGCCCCTAGATACTTACGAAACTCGGTAATTAGGAAAGACTTCAAAATAAAAACTGTTAGAGCCCACATTAAAAAACTAGCGCTTAAATTCTATAAAAATCTGCCATCTGTTCCAAATGAACTACTATTCAATCTGCATGATTATGATCATCGCAAAGCCAAATCACGTAAGAGACCCCGCGCGGTACTTAATATTGAAAATCGGAATTAGGTAAGTCCCAACTTAAATAGTTGATATTAAATAAAAACTCGATCAATGTTTTCTAAAAAATGTTCTTAAATCTTAAACTGCCAAATTGCTAGGAAATCCTTAGATCTGCATCAACTCCCCAAAATTACTCAAACTCTAAATGTGCAACAAACTGCCACACTAGGAGCTAAGTCAAATAATTAAAACAGTAAATCAAAAACCTCGAACCTCCAACTATGGGCAAATGAAATAATGTCACAGTATGAAGATAAGAACCACACCTAGAGATAGGAGATTAAAGGCGCTTCGCGCCTGGTGCTCTTTTCTGGACGAAACCCTTCCGGTTTAATTATATTGTATATGAAAGAGGCTTTACATTTTAAAATAAATTTGGTAAATAACTATTTTTCAAATTTTTTTAAAATTTTATATAACTTTTCATGATATACTTATTTGATGGCGTTTTTAATGCACTTTCCTACGTTCTAGAGAATTAAAATTTGGTACACAGCTTAAATTTCTAGAACATTTTATTCTACAACAATTTGGTGGATCTTTAAATATAGATGCTACATTTTTTTCGAAATGACCTGCAAATAATCCCCGTTCACTTCTATAAATCATTGTTGTAATATTGTTAAAAATTCTGATGTGGACAGCACATGTCTTTATCTGCAGACTCATATTCACGTTCTCTTTATTTCTTCAATAATAATTAGATTTTATCTGCACAAAATAACATCCATAAGTATTTTAAATGACATTGAATTTGCACGTTAAACTTAAATAATTTGGTTCTCATTTGATAGATGGACTTGTTGTCAAAAGTGGCGTAGCTAAAATGCAAAAAAAAAATTAAATATCTCAAGAAAGGCTAGTCCTAGAGTAACGGGGTTTGTCTTATTCTTTTTGTTGTCAAAAATCACGTATTAAATGGGAATTTAATTGATATAATTGAGCACACGTAGTCTTTTACTTTTATATTTAACGATTTTTGCGGGCCATTTCGCAAAAACAGCCCGCTCCTTTTTCCCGAATCGTACTAGAATAACCTACAAGTGATTTATATAACAAATTTTGTTAACTTTAGTATATAAATCACTTGTAAGTTATTGAAATATTATACACCAAATTGTGGTAAATTTGGTCCATTAGTCTTTAGCTAGAGTGGATAAAGGCAATTTCTGCCGGCCATTTCGCGAAGACGGCAGATTCTTTTATTACGAATCATGATATAATCAAATGAACATCAGGGTTTCCCACAAAAAACTTACCTACCAAATTTTATTAAATTCGGTCCATTAGTTTTTCAGTTACAGTGGATACATTATCCTCACAGACACACAGAAACACACACAGATATACCCTTACACACACAGATGTCTTCCTAAAAATAGTTTTTCGTGTTCTGGAAGTCCCAAACCGTGTAGATCCTTCGAAAATTCGAGTTCCGATCTTCGGCACGATTCCAATACTTTGAATACATACATACGCACACACATATATTATCTGTGTATCTGTATACCTAAATTCCGTGCCTACGCAATTACAATCGTTGTGATTTTATATGATCCCTAAACTTTTATTATTTCTTCAACGAAGCCTAATTTTAACTTATACAGAATGCAAATATCTCAAGCGATTGTAAGGTGAGTTACATAAGAATTGCTGAATTTTTTTCGCACCAAATTATTTAGCTCTGGAGTCTGGAATGCAAGTTATATGAATGAAATATTCATTGATTTTGCATAGAGAATCAGATGATTTATATTTCGATACAGTTTTAAATATTTGAGTATCATAACTTACTGTAGTACTGTGATAATGTAAAAGATATCACCACTGAATGTATCACATTTCAGAAATTTTTAAATGGAATAGTATTTCAGTTGGAAAGTGTTTCATAATCAATGCTTATGCATGATAGATCTTTCTTGTTCTTTCTGGTGGATACCCCAAAAGTCAGAATTTCATTGAATTTGTTTTTTCCCTATATTAAATAATTTTTCATTAAAAAACTACTTAATATATTTTACTGAATTTTTTTTTATATATTTTATGGGATAATGTGAATATTTTCTAAATATTTCGAAGCAATTTGTGAATTTTAAATTTGCTTAAAAAATGTTTGAAAAATTAGGTCCCATAGGGTTCAATGTATTTCATTTTTTCAACCCGGGTTCAATAAAAAACTAATTGGGTGATATTATTTATTTATATTCCCATGGGTCCCACAGACCGTCTGAAAATAAAGTCATTTTAACTTATACAGAATGCAAATATCTCAAGCGATTGTAAGGTGAGGAGTTACATAAGAATTGCTGCATTTTTTTCACACAAAATTATTTAGCGCTGAAGTCTGGAATAAAAGTTATATGAATGAAATTTTCATTGATTTTGCATAGAGAATCAGATGATTTATATTTCGATACAGTTTTATATATTTAAGTATATTAAATTACTGTAGCACTGTGATAATGTAAAAGATATCACCACTGAATGTATCACATTTTAGAGATTTTTAAATGAAATTGCATTTCAGTTGGAAAATGTTTCATAATCAATGTTTATGCATGATTAATCTTTCTTGTTTATTTTAGATTTTGACAATTTTTAAGGGCCATTTTGCAAAAAAAGGCGGGTTATTTTTTCCGATCCATACCAAAATCTAATCAGCACCAGCGTGACCCACAAGCGACCTATCTACCAAATTTTGTGAAATTCGATCCATTAGATTTTTAGCTAGAGTGGATGCAAGCCTTTGCGGGCCATTTCGCAAAAAAGGCGGGTTTTTTTTATCCCGAATCGTACCCAAAACTAATCAGCACCAGATCCGCCACAAGTGATATCCCTACCAAATTTTATGAAATTCGGTCAATTAGTCTTTTAGTTAGAGTGGATACAAAATCTGCACAGACAGACAGACAGACACAAAGACAGACACACAGACAGACAGACAGACACACACACACACACACAGACGTCACGCTAAAAATAGTTTTTTCGTATTCTAGAGGTCTCGAAACGTGTAGATCCGTCGGTCGAAAACTCGAATTGCGATTTTCGACATGATTCCAATACTTTCCCTATACATTACCATGGAAAGTAAAAAAGTTAAACATTTGTAATTTTCTAAATAATTTTACTTTCATTACAATACATGGTAAACTATAGGGAAAGTATTGGAATCCTGTTAAAAATCGCAACTGGAGTTTTCGATGGATCTACACGTTTTGGGACCTCTAGAATACGGAAACACTATTTCTAGCGTGACGTCTGTGTGTGTGTGTCTGTCTGTCTGTGTGCCTGTCTGTGCAATGTATGTATCCACTCTAACTCAAAAACTAATGGACCGGATTTCATAACATTTGGTAGACAAGTCACTTGTGTGTGACCCTGGTGCTGATTAGTTTTTGGTACGATTTGGGGTAAAACAACCCGCCTTTTTTTGCGAAATGGCTCGCAAAAATTACCTTTATCCAGTCTAACTGAAAGACTAATTGATCATATTTTTTAGAACCTTGTGGATAAGTCACTTTGGGGTCACCCTGGTGTTGATTAGATTTTGGAACGATTCGGAAAAAATAACCTGCTTTTTTTTTGAGAAATGGCCCGCAAATATCATCAAATTTAAAATAAAAAACTACGTATCCTCAAATATATCCATTAAATACTTGTTTTAGATGTAACTTTTGACGATGAAAAAAATAAATATCAACCCCATTACTCTAGGACTAGCCGTTTTCGAGATATTTTAGTTTTTTTTTCATATTTTTGCTACGCCTGTTTTGAGAATAACTCCAGTACCAAATGAAAACGAAAGCTGAATTAAAAATTTAAATTTAATGTCATTTCCATTCATTGTGCGTGTTATTTAATGCAATTAAAAACTCAATTTAATGAATTATTAATGAAATAAAGAGAAAATTAATTTAAGTTTGCAGGGAAAGTCATGTGCTGCCCATATCAGATTTTTATTGGTTGAATCGTTATTTATTTCAACGGTCTCAGTTAAAAACATTGATCTTCATAAACGTTAACCTGGAGTGTTGTTGTTGAAACCCAGACCGTCCGACCTACCAGAAAGGTGTAAGGTAACTGTTTGGACGGTCGGGAAGTGCCACCCAATTTAGACCTGTAAAAGCGTTTTCTAAGTGTTAAAAGACTTTTCTGCTTTCACATTCAAATGTATAAAGTTAGTTGATATAAAACATGTATAACACAATAACGTAATAGTGGTAAGTACTAAACTCCAGAGTTCAGATCCGTCTCCCTGGTGAGAAGCGAAACTACAACTCAATGGCTGGAAGTAATAAATGACAAGTAAAATAGCACGTGAAAAGAAGACTCTATATATTTCATTATAGTAAAGGAACATTCTTTAATTTTCTTTATGAAGCACAGATAAGACATTATTCGTAATTTAAATTCAATTTTCCAAAAATGGCAATTATAACTCCTTCATTCATGAGTTAGGTTTCTAACATTTGTTTCAGAACAATATATCTAGCTTGAAAATCTTTTAGTATAGATATTACCATAATTAAATAACCTTTTCAACAATATAATATACCAGGGGAGATTGATACAGATCTATTACTTTTAAGCTGGCTTTTTACATTTAAAAATTCCATAGACTTACAACCAGCAATTCAATTTTACAATCTCCCAATTAAAGGAAAATAGTATACGAACCCAGATTTCGGTTCGGAGGGGCTCTGTCGGTCGGATACCATACTGAGAGCAATTTTACACAAGTTAATTTTATAAATTTAAAATAGTTTCATTATTAAACTATAACAAAATCTATATGCGACCGACAGCCCTCTCGTCCATGGTAAGCTCTGTATTTCATCCAAGCGCGTCCCTCTACATTTACCTCGCTGACGTCACAACAACATATACATATCACACGTACCAAAACCGAGCATTGGAAAATAATCAACAAAATAAAATTACACTCAACGGCTTTTTTTCTTTCTCCGCTGACTGGCAGGCGAGCCTATTCAAGGTCGCACACACACTCCACGGTTTGCTCTAATTCCGACAGAAAATCGTCTGAGAGCTTCTACATTTACATGACAAGAAAAAGAGCATTTTTAAAACAGAAATACGCATCGCAGATTTCGATGCCACAAATATCTTCCCCCTCCGGCAAAAAATTTTTCAACCGCAGGGCAGGAAAATTTTCTCCAAGAGAATCCTGTAGAAGCATCACCTCCAGCAGGGCGATCGCAGAAACAGCAACTGCCGCAGGCAATTTTGCACAAAAATTTTGAGGGTGAGCAATGTACGTCTACACTACCACCACACTCAAGGAGTCCAGAGACTTGCGCAGGGTCCCCGTTGTCCAAGAGTCAAAACATCAAAACATGGCCAAAAGAGAGGACACAATGCTGTCCAAAAACTGCTATAGGATCCTTTCAAAGAAAACACACAGTTAAAACATATGCAAATATACTGAAATACACAAAATATGCTCTTATCAAACTTTCTCAAATTCTTCAAATAAAAAAAAATACACCTGTAAAATACACTAAAGATTCCTGCTGTGTAACTGTACAGAAAAATATGTTTCCAGAAGGAGTAAAATCAGCGGGGAACTATACGGGTTGCCATCAAAATAAAATGGGTGTGTATGAAAATGAGAAAAAAAAATATCCCGCGTGCTGGGCTTCTGGTGCATCCAGACGAAAACAGGACAGCCACGGTCCAAAGCACAAGTCAATTCCGCAAAGATGAGAAACCCAACTCCGAAGCGATGAGTCCTCCATCACAGCATCACTCCTCCGACACACAGGGGTTCCAGATGATACGCTTCTCGCCTCCGCTCTGGAAACAACGGCGAGATCTGTCCAGCCTCGACCAGGTGCAGCAAAAAGCCGGGATTTTAAAATGCTTCATTCACATCCCTCTCGAAACACAGGGTGTAGCTTGTTTGTGTAAACACCTGCAATTCACTCAAAAGAAAAAAAACATTTGCAACATTGAACTCAAGGGACAACGGTGACTGACTAAACTACTGTACTCTTTGTACCAGTAGGGAAGTGAACTTGTGAAAATGTAAACATTGAATTGCAGATCAAAATAAAAATATATGTAAAGCAGGAACAGAAAAACATATGAAATAAATTTTCAAAAACTTAAATATTCAAAAATTTTGTCAAAATCAGGTAAGTTGTCAGAAGTGTCAACTCATGCACTTCACAACAGTTTTTCATGTCAGGTATTCAAAACTCTGCACATCTGAAATTAAAATTTTCATCACCACATGATATTAAATTACTTGAAATTATTGTAAATATTGAAACTTATTGCAGAAGAGGTTCCATCACAACCTCAAACAGATGAACTTGATCAAACACAGTCATCTCATCACTCAAAAAGTTTTTCGAAGATTTCAAAACAAATCACCAAAAATTCACAGTTCAAAAATCACGAAAAGTTTCAAATTTCCAGATTCGAAAAGTTTATCAAAAGATAATCAAAAGTTCTGTAGGGTGAAAAGTTTCTGTCGATATCACACACATCACAAAATTAAAATTGCATATAAATTCAAAACAGTAAAATTAATAAAAATTTTGTATTTTCACAGATGAAGCATGTTTCACAGATGAAATAACCTTCCATTACAATGGGTCAGAGATGTGTGTAAATAAAATATTTAGAATAAACAATAATAAATTTCAATAATCAGATTCAATACTTTCAGAAAAATTATGCACAACAATCAATTAAGCTTAAATTTCAAGATTCCAAAAATTTAACAAACTGCATTAACAATTACTGCATCACAGAAGAAGAAGATTTTGAACATTGTTGTGCACAGATGAAAAACTGGATTAATTAAATTGTCTAAGAGAATATCGACTGTTCACTCTAGGACGCTGCTGGTTTAAAGCTCTATTGTAGACCACTCTGGTATGACGGTTATCACAGTTTGTGTGACTGGAAGAAGAAAGTTGTTTGTTTACATTATTTGGATCACTGGAAATTGGAGCACTGGAATTTGGAGCACTGGAAACAGGTTGTTTGTTTGCACGGCTCTGAGAACTGGAAATTGGAGCACTGGAATTTGGTCGCTGGAAAACACTCGAGGTTGATGAGGACACAGTTTGTTTATCACGACCAAGTGCACTATCTTTTGGAAGAGTTTGAAGCTCAACTCTTCTAGGTGGTAGTAATGTAAGTCTGTTGACATGGACTCTCTGCTCGTTCTTCGGATTTAGAACATGTTGTATTATAAAGTTAACTGGAGAGATTTTCTTGATCACCTTAAATGGACCTCTATTATATGAAGAAAGTTTTTTGGACTGGTCGCGTGGTAAATATGGTGTGTAAAGGTACACATGGTCATTTACTTTAATCACAGGTTGTTTTGCACCTTTATGTTGTTGTTGCATTTGACTCTGTTGTGCTTTATCCAGATTAACTTTAACAATTTCATAGATTTTCTTTAATCTATATTCCAAATCTTGACCATAATCATGCACAGAATCATACTTTGTGCTTTTAAATCCTGTTAAAAGGGTATTTGGTACTGTTAAATCTCTGCCATACATGAGGTATGCAGGAGTTTCTCCAGTTGATGCATGAACAGCATTTCTGTGGGCCAGAAGGGCAAAAGGAACTGAACGATCCCAGTCGTCTTTCTCTTTATATGCAAGATTCTTCAAATTTCTGAGCAAAGATTTATTTGATCTCTCGCAGAGGCCATCAGATTGGGGATGATAGCTAGTGGTACTATGTTTGATGATTCCCAACTTCTTGTACAGGCTCTGAGCAGCTTTTGAAAGAAAATTCGACCCTTTATCTGTAATCAGGTGGTGGGGAATACCGTGAGACGCTATGAATTTCTCAAAACATTCCAAAATTTTCTCTGAAGTAATAGATGACAATGGGTAAGCTTCTGCCCATCTTGTGAAATAGTCTGTAATGACCAAAATATACCTTTTCCCAGAATTGGAAACTGGAAAAGGGCCTATACAATCCATTGCCACTCTTTGGAAGGGAAAATCAGATGTATCAAACTTCTGTACTGGTGCTTTAAAATTTCTGAACCCATGGTTCATGACACAAACATCACAAGAACTGACATAATTCTGTGTTTGAGTGTACATGTCTTGCCAATAATACTTTCTGCTGATACTAGACAGAGTTCTGCGAAACCCACAGTGAGCAAATGCAGGACAGTCATGGTGCAGCCACAAAATTTCAGATACCAATGACTGAGGTACTACCAATCTTTCATTAAATTCGTGTCTTCTTTTGGGGTGCTTATGTGTGCACCACAATGCATTTTCTCTCTCGAAAAAGGTTAATCTTTGTGGATATGGAGCCACATTTTTTTCTAAGAAATTCTTAATTTTGTTGCATCTGCTATCAGATTTTTGAGCGTTAACTATTCTAGTAAACAAAGTTGGTTCCACTGTCAATTGCTCTAAATTTTCACTCTGAATATTTTCTTCATCATTTACATTTGTATTAATTACATTCACCTGTTGAATTTCTGAACTTTTTGAAGATTTCTGATTTTTTGCAAAATTTACTTTCTTTGGTTTTTGGGCATTAGCCGAATTTTTAGCACTTGCAGAATTCTTTGATAATGGATTTTCCTTGTCACCGACACATCTTGATAAGTAATCAGCCACAATATTCGCCTTTCCTGGCTTATGAATGATCTCATAGTCAAACTGGGAAAGAGAAGCTATCCAACGTGAAAGTCTGGATGTTGGATCCTTGAATTTGAAAATAAATGAGAGGGAGTGCTGATCACAATAAATTGTGAAATGAGCTCCAATTAAATAGTGTTTGAAAAAATTTGTTGCCCAGACTACAGCTAAAGCTTCACGCTCAACAACACTGTATCTGGTTTCAGCATCATTTAGCTTCCTGCTGGCATATGAAATAGGGTGTAAAAAACCATTTTCATCTTGCTGTGAAATATATGCTCCAAGTGCATATTTAGATGCATCTGTGTGCAATATGAATTTCTTTTTAAAATCAGGTAAAATCAAAATTGGTTCTTTTAAAAGTTCTTTCCTCAAAATGTCAAAAGATTCTTGAGCTGCTTCATTCCACTTAAATTTTTCACCTTGTTTTGTTTTTAAAAGTTGTGTGAGGGGCAAAGCAACATCTGCAAAATTCTTCACAAATTTTCTATAAAATCCTGTGAGACCCAGAAATTGCCTCACATTCTTTATGGACTTTGGCGTCTTAAATTTCTGAATTGTTTCTAGATTGTGTGGATCAGGTTGCACTTTCCCATCTGAGACCAAAAATCCCAGATATTTAATTGTTCTTCGAAAGAAGTAACACTTTGAAGGTTTTAGTTTTAAGTGATGTTCTTGCAATTTTAAAAATACTTCTTCCAATTTCTGTATATGTTCTTCAAAGGATTTTGAAGCCACAACTATGTCATCAATGTAAACATTCGAAACACCTGCCAAGACCAATGACATTAATCTCTGGAAAGATGCAGGGGCATTTTTGAGTCCAAAAGGAGTGCGACACCACTCGAAATGGCCTTTGTTGGTTGAAAAAGCTGTCTTTTCACAGTCATTCGGGTCCAAACAAAGTTGGTAAAACCCAGAAGTAAGGTCCAGAGTAGAAAAATAAGTTGCTCCAGCCAAATTGTCGATGAGCTCACTGATATTAGGTATTGGATATGGTTCGTCAATCATGACTTCATTTAACTGCCTAAAATCGCAGACCAAACGATATGACCCATCTGCTTTCTTGACAAATAGGACAGGTGTATTATAAGGCGAAGTACTGGGCCTAATAATACCCGCACCAAGTAATTCAGTCACCTGTTTATTTAATTCTTCTTGAAGGTGATGAGGCACTCTGTAATTTTTCTTTTTTATTGGTATGTTAGTTCTTAAATTTATTGTATGGAAAATTGTATCACAACCCTCAATTTCTGAAACCGACTTTGCAAAAACTCTACGATGCTTTTTAAGAAGTTCCAATAACTTCCTCTTCTTCTCTCCATATAAGTGACTTAAGTCAAAGTCACCACCCCATGCTTCAAATTTTTCATTATTTTCAATGGGTGTGTGGTCAGTTACTGTATTTACTGGCAATGCTTGTACTTCTTTAATACTTTGTAATTTTGCAATTTTCATCTTCTTGTTCAAATTAATTGTATTTTCAGAAGGATTGGCAATTTTCACATATAAATAATCTTTCTGAGGTGTCTTATACACTGCTCTTGCCACAAAAAATTCTTTTTCTCCCTCAAGCGGTTCAATCAAAATAGTATCATTATCTTGAAATTTATGATTTACTCTAATTTTTACAAAAGATTCAGTAAGTGGATTAAGTTTACTTTTTTGAAATACAGTTGCAACAATAAATTTATTTTCTTTAATTTCATTAATAATATTGATTCTTTCTTCCTTTTCATTATAAGTGCTTTTGTACAAAGGTGGTCCCAAAACTGAGTTATTCGGGCTGGTCAGAAAGTAAGGAATTTCCTTCCGATTTGCATTGTTTACATTCGTGAATGTCTGTCTGTCATGTACCTTTTCATTTCTATTTCCAAAATTCTGATCAAAATTTCTAAATAAACTTCGTCTTTCCAAACAACTATCTTCTTGTAAGCTACAGACATTTGCCAGTGAAAATTCCTGACTGGAAAAATTTTCTCTGCTTTTAAATGGAATATTTTGTCCACACATGATCATGTTATTGTTTTCAAAATCGATTACAGCTTTATTTTCTGTTAAAAATGAGTTTCCAATGATAGCTTTGTAATTTGATGGTGCAGGAGAATTCAAAACCCAGAACTCAAGAATAAAGTTTTCATCCTGTATGGTTAATTTAATTGAAATTTTATAATTCACAATTGTATCTCCTCCGTTAAATCCCCGCAGTACAGCAGGTTTTCTATGCACTGTATACTGTTTATCGAATAAATTTAAAATTTCTTCATATGTGATATTTATGCTGGACCCTGTGTCAACTAGCATATTTATGGAATTTCCTGCAAGTTTAGCAGAAATAACAGGCAAGTTTGTTGCATTTTGAGATGCATTTTGCACGATGGTGCTGATTTCATAAGTGTCACCAAAATTTCCAAAGTTCTTTCTTGAATTTTGGTTCAAATTTCCAAAATGTACTTGATTGGCTGATCTGTCTTTTCTAAAATTTCTCCTATTAAAGTTATTTTTGTATCCGAAATTAGTGTTATTACTATGATTTGTTCTAAAATTTGGACTTTTGTAAATGTCGAAAGTATTTCCTCTATTGTTGTTGTTTCCTCTAGCTCTTGGTGTAGCCGGAATAAAATTATTTCTTTCACCAGGTTTCCTGTAACTACAAAATCCTCTCTGTTGATTTACTTCTCTACGGAAGTTATTTCTGCTTTCTTCTCTCCTCGGGGTAACCGGAATTCTTCTTTCAAATTTTCTTCTATTTCTGCTTCCCGGGGATATGTACGTCTTCATATTTGATCGAAAATTTCTTGATTTAGGTGTTCTAGGGGATTTCTGTGTTACGCTATTATCATTTTCTTCCCATATTTCTTCTTCGTCTTCCCAATTTTCTTCCTGTCTGTCCCTTTTTTCTAGTTCATTCTTAAGTTCATCTAATTGATTACTTTGAATTTTAAGTAGTTTTTCTAATTCTGTTATTTTCTCATCCTCTAAATTTTTCTTTTCAACCGAATTTACTTCTAAATGTTCTTCATTTTCGTTTTTACACTGCTCTTCAAGCACCGCTAACTCTTTAGCTGATTCAAATGTTTTCGGATTCTGCGCTAGGACTAATCTTCTAAAATCAGGATTTAATCCCCTTATAAATGCATTTTTCAAAAGCGCTTTTCTTATGGAGTAATTATTGTTCTTTTCTAACTCTTCAGGTACCGCTACGTACGAAGCCGGTTCAATTCGCACAGCGAACTGGCGAACCGTTTCTCCAGATTTCTGTCTTATATTTACTAGCTCAGCAATTCGCTTTGCCATATCTTGTGTATTTTCAAAATTATCCCTAAGAGCCAAAACTAATTCATCATAATTCTTCGAATTCTTTAAATTCGGAATGCCGTTTACTAGCCGACTCGCTGGACCAGACAGTTTCATTTTCAAACAAAAAATTTTCTCTTGAGACGTCCATCCCGCATTCTCTGATATCAACTCCAATCTATCTAAAAATGATTGAAGTGAACTATCCTCCGCTCCGGAGAACTCTGGAACCGAGTTCCAAAATTGAGTCTTCCCGATGTTTGATTTAGCAGTCCCAGTGGTGCTCACAGAAAGTGACCGACGCTGAGGAGGTGAGCGTACCGGTGAAGGTGAAGCCTGTCTGACATTGTTAACGTTCCTTTGAACTTGTGAGTTACTTCTCACATTTCTTTTCCTTCTGCTTTGTCTGCCTGACATTTTTAATTTTTGTTCTTAAATTTCTTTTTAACAAATGTCTATTTTAATCAAATCGAAAATGTGTCGTGTAAAAAGTGTTCTTGTTGTGAAAAATGTTTATATGTCAAAATATGCAGCAATTTCATAAATGAATTTCATTTGCAAATATATACTGACTTACTTCGGTGGTATCAAAAACCACATTCATTTCTGCATCTGTACATATTATAAATACATTTTCTTTTCACAAAAATATCAAATATATTTTTATTTCAACTCTTGCCATTTCAAAATCATTTTTAGAAACCGAAAATAACACAAATATTTTTTTGAAATCGAAAGTATTCCAGCACTCAGGGAGACAAAAGTGCACACGGCACCAAACATGTAAAAGCGTTTTCTAAGTGTTAAAAGACTTTTCTGCTTTCACATTCAAATGTATAAAGTTAGTTGATATAAAACATGTATAACACAATAACGTAATAGTGGTAAGTACTAAACTCCAGAGTTCAGATCCGTCTCCCTGGTGAGAAGCGAAACTACAACTCAATGGCTGGAAGTAATAAATGACAAGTAAAATAGCACGTGAAAAGAAGACTCTATATATTTCATTATAGTAAAGGAACATTCTTTAATTTTCTTTATGAAGCACAGATAAGACATTATTCGTAATTTAAATTCAATTTTCCAAAAATGGCAATTATAACTCCTTCATTCATGAGTTAGGTTTCTAACATTTGTTTCAGAACAATATATCTAGCTGGAAAATCTTTTAGTATAGATATTACCATAATTAAATAACCTTTTCAACAATATAATATACCAGGGGAGATTGATACAGATCTATTACTTTTAAGCTGGCTTTTTACATTTAAAAATTCCATAGACTTACAACCAGCAATTCAATTTTACAATCTCCCAATTAAAGGAAAATAGTATACGAACCCAGATTTCGGTTCGGAGGGGCTCTGTCGGTCGGATACCATACTGAGAGCAATTTTACACAAGTTAATTTTATAAATTTAAAATAGTTTCATTATTAAACTATAACAAAATCTATATGCGACCGACAGCCCTCTCGTCCATGGTAAGCTCTGTATTTCATCCAAGCGCGTCCCTCTACATTTACCTCGCTGACGTCACAACAACATATACATATCACACGTACCAAAACCGAGCATTGGAAAATAATCAACAAAATAAAATTACACTCAACGGCTTTTTTTCTTTCTCCGCTGACTGGCAGGCGAGCCTATTCAAGGTCGCACACACACTCCACGGTTTGCTCTAATTCCGACAGAAAATCGTCTGAGAGCTTCTACATTTACATGACAAGAAAAAGAGCATTTTTAAAACAGAAATACGCATCGCAGATTTCGATGCCACAGACCGGAACCCAGTGGGGGAGGCATCCACAGGGACCGTACCCTCCTTCCCCTACCACCAACCTCTCGGAAGGACTTTCGGACCCACATGTTTAACGTGATCGTACTCCGCATGAACACGGCGGCAGTTTTTTGGCAGTGGCTGGAATCGAACCCGGGCCTACCGAGTGCAACTCCAGCGCGCTAACCAATGGGCTACCGCGCCCGTTAACCTGGAGTGTTGTTGTTGTTGAGACCCAGACCGTCCGACCTACCAGAAAGGTGTAAGGTAACTGTATGGACGGCCGGGAAGTGCCACCCAATTTAGACCGGAACCCAGTGGGGGGTTAACCTGGAGTGTGGCTCAACTCGGCTCTCTCATTCCAGAATCTATTTTAACAGCTCATTATTTCTCAAATTTTACAAGAAAATTTTTTTTGCCAAATCCGTATCATGGGTCCAACTGACAACTATAGCGTGTTACACTTTACTTTAAAGAGCTTGAAAAATTATTTCGATTGATACCATACTTGACACCGTATCACTGCTCCATTGGGGGCGGGTAACTCCCCTCCTCCCCCGAGAAGGCCTATGCCATGAACGAAAAAATTTTATCCCAGCTAAATTTCATAACAATGATTGAAACTATAAAGGGTACGTGCCCATTGAGCTATAAATAAACCCTTTTATGCATGTTATGTCACATTCTGTCCTGTGCTGCCATGTTGAAAAGATCTCATGTGGGCAGCACATGGTTTTCCCTGCAGACTCATATTCACATTTTCTTCTTCAATAATTCATTATATCGAGTTTAATTGCACAAAATAGCAGCTATAATTATTTAAAATTTTACTGAATTTTCACACTGTGGCAACAGACGACTCTGCTCCTGCCAAAGACATCGATGGAAAGATGCTAGGAACCTGTATCCGAATTATAAGTTCGGAGTCGAAGCTAGCTTTTGCTCTAATCTTATAATGTGGGTCTTGTAAGCACCGGTTTCCTGGTTCGGGCCTGGCAACATCAGTACCTACAATGGTGAACCTGGACGTTCGAAACACGTAACCATCTGTCTCCAAAGATCTCACTATCTCAACACTAGATGACAGCACCACAGGGAGCCAGAGACCCTACCACTCCCTTCCTGATTGACCACGACAGACGTCACGCCCGAGGTACAACACGCCTCCCGGTCATTCAGTCCCTCGACTGAGTTTTGGATGGGGACGCGCGGGGGGTTTTCAAGGTGCCACCCCCCCACCCCCTCGCCGAAATTCGACCGGGGCTCCTCGTCGAGTGAGGGAGTGTGTGGCAGCAAACGACTCTGCTCCTGTCAAAGACATCGATCGAAGATGCTAGGACACCCGAATTATAAGTACGGAGAGGAAGCTATCTTTTGGTCTAATCGTATAATGTCGGTCAGGTAAGCACCTGGTCCCTGGTTCGGGCCAAGCAACATCCGTTCCTACAACACTTTTAATTCAATTTTCGTTCTCATTTGGTAAATGGACTTATTGTCAAAGGTGGCGTAGCGAAATTGTGAAAAAATAAAATATCACAAGGACGGCTGGTCCTGGTGTCGAAAGCCCAGACCATCCGACTCGTCCGTGGACTTAGAGTAGCAATTTGGATGGCCGGGCTGGTCCTGGTGTAATGGGGTTGATCTTATTCTTTTCATCTTTAAAAACTACGTATAAAACAAGCATTTAATGGGTATATTTGAGCATACGGAATTTTTTATTTTACATTTTGGTGATTTTTGCATGCCATTTTACAAAAACAGGCCGGTTTTTGTTTTTCGAATCGTACCAAAATCTAATCAGCAACAGTTCCACAAGTAACTTACCTACCAAATTTTGTAAAACTTGATCTATTAGTTTTTCAGCTAGGATGCATACCGCAAATTTTTGCGGGTCATTTCGCAAAAAAATGCGAGTTCTTTTACCCAGAGTCATACCCAAAACTATTCTGCACCAGGGTCACACTTACCTGCGAAGTTTTATGAAATTTGGTCCATTCCTAAGTTCGAGTGGATACATACATTGCACAGACAGACACACAGTCACATACACAAACGTCACCCTAAAAATTGTTTTTTCGTACTCTAGAGATCTCAAAATGTGTAGATCCGTCGAAAATTTGAGTTGCGATTTTCGGCATAATTCCAATACTTTCCCTATACATTACCACGTATTGCAGGGAAAGTAAAAATCTGATGTGAGCCTGATATGACTTTCCCTGCAGATACAAATTCATTTTGTAATTACTTTCTTTATATGCATAATGTATAAGGAAAGTTTTGTGACGGGGTCGAAAATTCGAATTCGGAGAGCACGTTTCAGGCATCCCTGATCACGAATCGAACATTTTTGAAGTGATGTCTGTGTGTGTGTGTGTGTGTGTCAGTGAGTCTGTGGAGACGATAACTGACGAACGAATGGACCGATTCGAACGAAATTTGGTACAAAAATTACAATCCGTAAACACTGGAAGCTTATTGTTTTTATACGCAATCGAATGTTCAGAATCCACCTAAATTTTCGAGTGAAATTTTAAAAAATCGTCAAAAAATCCAAACCTCTAATAAAGTTACGCAAATAGACATTTCTTATGTAATTTTTCATTAGAAAACGATTAACATAAATTTTAGAACGCTAACATGAACCGTTCTCGAGATATTGCACATTTTTCAAAAAGATTATCAAAAAATCATATAAAATAAAAAAAAAATATTTCCTATTGAGAAATATGTTCATTTTTCATAAGTAATACCATGCGATAAATTTGGAAACATCATTCTCGTAGATCTAGTTCGTTCCATTCATGAAAAAAGATACTTTGAGTAATACTTTTGTATTTGAACGCCAATAGTCATTTATCTGCTGTAAGAATAACTTATTTCTCCGTCCATAACGCTTGGCGAGACTTTGGCGACGAATTTGTTAGAATGTCGCCAACTTGGCGACTTTTTAAAATGCTGCTAAATTAACGAAAAACTCGACAAATAGATAAAAATGACGCTAAATCAATGAAAATGACGACTTATTGACAAAAATTCAATATCTTGTAAAGAATATAAATATCTACTATAAAAATAATCTATTTTTTTTATTACTGTAAAAGTAGTAAATTCATTGTATTACATAAGGAATGTTTGCATTACATAAGGAACAAATGGAGCGATTCAAATGAAATTTGGTACAAAAATCACAATCCGTGTATACTGGAAGCCTATTGTATTAAAATACAATCAAATGTTCAGAACTCCCCTATATTTTTGAGTGACATATTGAAAAAATCATCAAAAAAGTAAAACCTTTAATGAAGTTACGCAAATAGATATTTATTATGTAATTTTTCCTTGGAAAACGATTGACATAAACTTTAGAACGCTA
Organism: Amaurobius ferox; assembly: GCA_951213105.1. Classification (NCBI taxonomy): domain Eukaryota; kingdom Metazoa; phylum Arthropoda; class Arachnida; order Araneae; family Amaurobiidae; genus Amaurobius; species Amaurobius ferox. The sequence continues at coordinate 126,935,107 of OX578140.1, forward strand.
GCATGAACCGTTCTCGAAATATTGCACATTTTTCAAATAAATTTATCAAAAAATCTTATAAATTAAAAAAAAATATTAACTGTTGAGAAACATGTTCACTTTTCATATGTAATATCATGCGATAAATTGGGTGACATCATTCTCGTGGATCTAATTCGTTCCATTCATGAAAAAAGATACTTTGAGTAATACTTTTGCATTTAAACGCCAATAGTCATTTATCTGCTGTAAGAATAACTTATTTCTCCGTCCATAACGCTTGGCAAGATTTTAGCGACGAATTTGGTGAAATGTCGCCAACTTGGCGACATTTTTAATTGTTGCCAAATTAACAAAATTCTCGCCAAATTGATAAAAATGACGCTAAATCAATGAAAATGACGACTCATTGAAGAAAATTCAATATCTTGGAACGAATATAAGTATCTACTATAAGAATAACATTTTTTTAACTGTAAAATTAGTAAATTCATTGAATTATATAAGGAAAGTTATGTGCTGCTCACATCAGATTTTTTTTTCTCATAAAAGAAAAACAACTTAATACTCTGGCTTATTCAAAATAGAACAGATCCAAAGATTTAATACACATAAATGCTATAGCTTAAAAAGACGATACAAATTCAATTACTTGCTGCAAATAAATAAGAAAGATTAATTGATTTTTCTTCTTATAATCTGGATGTTGCTAGAATAATTACCCAGCGCTACGAACCATGAGATTAAAAAATGTTCTCCATATGACGGCCATTCACAATATGCAACTTTGCTTTTTCTTCCAGTTCGGGGAAGAAATATTGATCCGAAATTCCGTATTGAATGTTTTGCTTATACGTGTGGCATTATTTTTTATTTATATTAATGGTCGGATAAATTCAATTTAGAGGACCAAGTTCAAAATATTTGTAATTTTAAATATTCAACGAATTAAATTTTATATTATGTAATAAATGAAATTAATACTGGCGCGACGTATTTTCTGGAATTGTGTTGTTGTTGAGACCCAGACCGTCCGACCTACCAGAAAGGTGTAAGGTAACTGTATGGACGGCCGGGAAGTGCCACCCAATTTAGACCGGAACCCAGTGGGGGAGGCATCCACAGGGACCGTACCCTCCTTCCCCTACCACCAACCTCTCGGAAGGACTTACGGACCCACATGTTTAACGTGATCGTACTCCGCATGAACACGGCGGCATATGTGGCAGCGTGCAAATCTAGCGCGCAAACCACGGGGATACCGCACCCGAGATGGCCAACAGCACGCGGCGTTCCGAGGTGGTCACCCACCAAGTACTAACCGCGCCCGATGCTGCTTCACTTCGGTGATCTAACGAGAACCGGTGTTTTCAGCACGGTACGGCCGTTGGCCTTTCTGGAATTGTGTGTGTACTCTCAAGATACAATAATAAATCCAAAGTTCTGGATAACTGACATGTTTATTTACAAGCACAGCGTAATCCCGCCGCTGCCCAAACTGCCGCCGTGTTCACGCGGAGTACGATCACGTTAAGCATGTGGGTCCGTAAGTCCTTCCGAGAGGTTGGTGGTAGGGGAAGGTGGGTACGGTCCCTGTGGATGCCTCCCCCACTGGATTCCGGTCTAAATTGGGTGGCACTTCCCGGCCGTCCAAACAGATACCTTACACCTTTCTGGTAGGTCGGGCGGTCTGGGTCGAAGAAAAAGAAGCACAGAGTAAACAGGACCAATATACATTACATTTCTCATTCACTATCTCACAAGAATGCTAGACAAGTGTCAGATACTGTAAAAAAGCAATTAAATGCTCCACTATTTTCACAAAATAGCCGATACTGTTCTCAAAACATTGAGGTATCTCATAATTCAATGTAGCACTTGTCCATCTGCTGTCCAACTGAGTAGAAACTTAGAGAAGATGCTTGTATCTCCTGGAATATTCATTAAATCGAGAAAGTTTCAGTACATAAGAGAAGTCGCCAAGTTGTCGGTAAATCGTCAAATCTGGCAACCCTGATCTGAAAGGCAAAATAAGGCAACCCTATACTGACTTAATGTGAATGGTTACGAGTAAATGGGTTTTTTCCTCCTGGTTCTCAAATATTTTCGTTTATAGCGTCGACGATTCGATATAGTGTCAACCGGTTTTAAAGTCCAGAAACAATCTTTTTCGTCAGGACGAACATGAAGGACCATCTTCAATTGTTAGAGCAAGATAAGCAAATAATATTAGAATAACAACGTTACTGGAGCTTGGATAGAGGAATACCAACAGCGAGAAGAGAAAAAATGTCACCCTCTTTCCCTGTTTTAGTCACGTTTGCTGTTCTAACATCAGTTTTCGATCATGCTGAACGTTGCGCTTCTTGTTTGTCCTAGCGAATACTGCTTCTTGCCTTTGAAACCGGCACTTTTACTTTTAATTTTGTTTTGTGTATTGCTTTAAACGATGTTTTCATAGTCTTATTACATTAGGATTATAATTTCACTAGAGTTTCTTCTCGAACGTAGTTTGGGTTGAGCTTAGATCTTAACATTAGCGGTAAGAGGTTTGGTTCCTTCTCAGGATATGACTTCATAAGGATGCCAGTGGTCGTACTCAAAAGGTTAAACGACGTTTAAGGGCTCAAGAAATATTGCAGCCCACAGCGAGCTGGAATATTGCAATTCCCAGAACAAAACAATTTTTACCTTAATGATTTTATTGAAAAATAAAAGTATTTTATTTTTGTTATATCAACTATACGTATTATGTTATTTATGACTAATTAAACTGATTTTTATGATACATACGAAAGCAATTTTACACAAAATATCCATTAGCTTACGTAAGAAAAGATGTTTATGTGTCTTTGTGTGTGTGTCGCCTGTGGCGAGAAATATAAGTTTCAGACAGCGACGAAATTGGGTACAGAGGTACTTTAAGACCCGGAAAAATACGGATTTTTTTTTTATATATATATTTTTATACGCGGTTTTTTTTTTTTTTTTTTTTTTTTTTTTTTTTTTTTTTTTTTTTACATTCGAATTAGATTTATAGTTATTTTATGTTTTAACACGATTTTGAGCGATTTTCACACAAATCCGTCCCTTGGCAACAGAAAATATCATCACAGAGTTTCCATCTTGACGCACTGTAATTGCCCTAGTACACGTCAAAAGGAACTTTTCAGGCTCAGTAGAACTGGCATCAGAAGAGCTGTTGGGCTCCTTACTGGGCACTGCACTCTCAAGAGACATCTTAATATTATGGGTGTCTCCAAGGATTCGCTTTGCAGATGCTGCAATTACAGCGAAGAAACTGCAGCTCACATTCTATGTGATTGTGAGGCCTACTCTGCTCACAGATTCGAACACATTGGTCGTCATGTGATTGAACTATGGGAGCTGAACGACATTCCTGTCAAGTGCCTGCTTATTTTCGCATCGGCTACTGGTCTCTTTTCTTAGGGATCTTCATTTTCTTTTTGGGGTAGTACAATAGACCTCTGGTCGATGTGCTAGGCTCTTCTGGAGCCACCCACCTTCATATCATTCATTCATTCATTCCATCTTGACGCCATAGGAAATATCGAAGCGCGTTCTTCCCATTAATCTTTGAACACAATCAGTAGGATAACTCCATATTTATTTATTTATTTTTAGATACATCGAAATTTACAATTTTTAGGTTTTCTGCTACTCATTTCACGGTATCTTAGCAGGGGAAGAAAAGCACAATTCTATAATTTGGAAATATATGTGTGCATATCTTCGCATTCTAACAAAAAAATGTTTAATTACCCGCATATAGCGAAATCGTGAGGGGAGGGGGGGAAATCTCTATAACCGACATTCCCAATAACAGATCAGATGTTTAAAGAATAATTTACCTGCATGCAGTGGCGTGGCGTCCATTGAGGCTCAGAAGCTGAGCCTCTCCTGTTTAAAATCTAATTTAGAGATATACTTTTATTTATTATATTTTTAAAAATAACTTGGCGAATATACAATGTAGGATCAAAAAAGTTCGGAGACTGTTCTGATATCTCCAACCCTGATTGGAGGATAGGGGGAACTATTTTACCCTGGCGTAAAGGCACATGTGACACGAGATGTGATAAGGAAGAATCAGGTGTTTTCCAGACAATGCGTGTCAGTGAACTGTAGTCGTTCGCGTTCGTCGAAAACGTAAATGGGGTATGAAGAACAACGTGCGAATATCATATTCTGCCAGCGTTTGGGGAAATCACCGACAGAAACATTGCACCTGCTTCAGCAGTCACTGTAGCGTTATTTCATTGATAAACAAAAATAATATTAGTTAGTATTTACATCACCAAACTGCTCTTTTGAGTTTTACAATGGATGGGACGACTAAATTAAAAAACAAATGCAATTTGTTCCATTATCAATTTGTATGCGGATAAAATGAAAATAATGATGTCCGGCAAACTGAGTCTCTACGTTAGTAAAATGTTGATTACTTCATTAATAGTTGAGACGAACAGAATTTAATTAATTCCAATATATAAAATTATAAAGTGAAATTTCGTTTCATTTAATACGTTTGGAGGGATTTAGTTGAACATCTAAATTATGAAACGTAATGTAGATGGCGCCACCAAAGAATTCCTATTGCTTAAATAACAAAAAGTTTCCACTCGTGATGAGGTAAGTTGAGTTTATCTATCCTTTTTTTTTTTCCGCTGGATTCAACTGCTGCGTTTCTTTTAATTATTTGAATTCAACAGTTAGAAAATGCTCAAGATCGTAGTGTAAAATATTAGATTGTAATGAAGACTTTGATATAAAAAACACAAATCAAAAACTATTCAAAAAATTATCAATTTATTTATTTATTTTTTAAATAAAAGGTGATTGCAGTATTAGAGAGTAAAGGAGTCAAAAGATGCAAGTAAGAAAATTGACCAATAAATGGGGGCAAAGGAAATTTTATACACATTTTTGAAAAAATACTTAGCAAAACGAGCTAGGCTTAATATTAAATAAACTGATCAGATATAGTATGAATAATAGGGATGAAAATGATAAAGTAACAAAAAAGATCAATCATGCATAAGCATTGATTATGAAACACTTTCCAACTGAAATGCAATTTCATTTAAAAATTTCTAAAATGTGATACATTCAGTGGTGATATCTTTTATATTATCACAATGCTACAGTAATTTATTATACTTAAATATTTAAAACTGTATCGAAATATAAATCATCTGATTCTCTATGCAAAATCAATGAATATTTCATTCATATAACTTTTATTCCAGACTCCAGAGCTAAATAATTTTGTGTGAAAAAAATTCAGCAATTCTTATGTAACTCACCTTACAATCGCTTGAGATATATGCATTCTGCATAAGTTAAAATTAGGCTTCGTTGAAGAAATAATAAAAGTTTAGGGATCATTTAAAATCACAACTATTATAATTGCATACACAGATAATATGTGTGTGTGTATGTATTCAAAGTATTGAAATCGTGACGAAGATCGGAACTCGAATTTTCGAAGGATCTACACGTTTTGGGACTTCTAGAACACGAAAAAACTATTTTTAGGAAGATGTCTGTGTGTGTAAGGGTGTATCCGTGTATGTTTCTGTGTGTTTGTGAGGATATTACATTCACTCTAATTGACAAACTAGTGGACTGAATTTCATAAAATTTGGTAGGTATGTTTTTTGAGGGAAATTCTGATGTTCATTAGATTATAGTACGATTCGTAATAAAAGAATCTGCCTTCTTTGCGAAATGGCCGGCAGAAATTGCCTTTATCCACTCTAGCTAAAAACTAATGGAACAAATTTAACAAAATTTGGTGTATAATATTTCAATAACCTACAAGTGATTTATATACCAAATTTAACAAAATTTGGTATATAAATCATTTGTAGGTTATTCTAGTACGATTCGGGAAAAATGAACGGGCTATTTTTGCGAAATGGCCCGCAAAAATCGTTAAATATAAAAATAAAAGACTGCGTGTGCTCAATTATATGAATTAAATTCCTATTTTATACGTGATTTTTGACAACAATAATAAGAATAAGACTAACCCCATTACTCTAGGACTAGCCATTCTAGAGATATTCTAGTTTTATCGCGTTTTCGCTACGCCACCTTTGACAATAAGCCCAGCTATCAAATGAGAACCAAATTTAAGTTTAACGTGCAAATTCAATGTCATTTAAAATACTTATGGCTGTTATTTTGTGCAGACAAACTCAAATTATTATGGAAGAAATAAAGAAAACGTGAATATGAGTCTGCAGGGAAAGACATGTGCTGCCCACATCAGAATTTTTAACAATATTACAACAATGATTTATAGAAATATGCCACCTTTGACAATAAGTCCAGCTATTAAATGAGAACCAAATTTAAGTTTAAAGTGCAAATTCTATGTCATTTAATATGCTTATGGCTGTTATTTTGTGCAGATAAACTCAAATTATTATTGAAGAAATAAATAGAACGTGAATATGAGTCTGCAGGGAAAGACATGTGCTGCCCACATCAGAATTTTTAACAATATTACAACAATGATTTATAGAAATATGCCACCTTTGACAATAAGTCCAGCTATTAAATGAGAACCAAATTTAAGTTTAAAGTGCAAATTCTATGTCATTTAATATACTTATGGCTGTTATTTTGTGCAGATAAACTCAAATTATTATTGAAGAAATAAATAGAACGTGAATATGAGTCTGCAGGGAAAGACATGTGCTGCCCACATCAGAATTTTTAACAATATTACAACAATGATTTATAGAAGTGAACGGGGATTATTTGCAGGCCATTTCGAAAAAAATGTAGGATCTATATTTAAAGATCCACCAAATTTTTGTAGAATAAAATGTTCAACAAATTTAAGCTGTGTACCAAATTTTAATTCTCTAGGACATATGAAAGTGCATTAAAAATGCCATCAAATAAGTATATCACGAAGAGTTATACAAAATTTAAAAAACATTTGAAAAATTGTTATCGACCAAATTTATTTTAAAATGTGAAGCCTCTCTCATATATAAAATGATTAAACTCTTGAAAAGATATTTATTATACAATATACCTCTTTTTTCTTTCTGGAGGATATCCCAAAAGTCAGAATTTAATTGAATTTGTTTTTTTCCCTATATTAAATAATTTTTCATTAAAAAACTACTTAATATATTTTACTGAATTTTTTTTATATATTTTATGGGATAATGTGAATATTTTCTAAAAATTTCGAAACAATTTGAATTTTAAATTTGCTTAAAAAATGTTTGAAAATTTAGGTCTCATAGGGCTCAATGTATTTCATTTTTTCAACCCGGGTTCAATAAAAAACTAATTGGGTGATATTATTTATTTATATTCCCATAGGTCCCACAGACCGTCTGAAAAACATATTAAAATTTCATTTTGATAAAGTCATTTTTACGGCAGTTATCGTGCTAACGGACAGACAGACAGACAGAATGAACAAAGTCATACACACTTTTCAACTCTGTAAAGTGTTAATAACAAAAATCACTTGATAAAAATATCAAAACGCATATTACTACACAGTTGAAACCAATAGAATGTGATAAGAAACTAAAACAAAAGATAAGATAAGCACATAGCTTAAAAAATAGAGTTCAGTTTAGAAATAAACTCGTCAACAGGACAGTGCATGTATTCTAAATGAAAACTGAAACAAATGCCGGTTTCTAACAACGACAATAATATATCACTATAAACTCCATTGGCAATGTCAACATACTAAAATAATATGAATTATAATAATGAAATTATAATGAAATAAAAATCAGAAAAAGTTACAGTAAATGAGATGAATCCACGTGGTACAAGAAATCAAAGGGCTGAGAGGTGGAAATAACGAGTCAGACCAAATACAAATTCTCAACAGAATGAACTCTAACGGGTTTGAACTAGAGAGTAAACGGAAAAGATTTGACTTTACACGTTTAATTATAAAATTCAGGATATGAGTAGAGACATGGAGAAACAAAAGAGTGACATTCATATAAAAGTACCCTAACAGCATTTTTTCACAGTGACGTAACATTTACGTCACACGTAGATGTTACGTTGTGTTGTTTTTTTCACAGTGACGTAACATTTAAGTCGTGTGACTTGGGGTCGTCACAGGACGTCGCAGTACGTCTCGACAATGTCATATTGAGGTCTCAGCGAAGTCATTTTGGTCATTTTCATGATCGTTTGTGACGTCGCATATTAACTTGTTTGTGACGTCACATTGTAATGTCGCCACATCGTTTATTAAATTGTGGAAACGTCACAAAATATAGTCACAATGAAGTTACAAAGTTACTAATACGTAACGTCGCATAGAAGTCACAAATATGTCACATTGTGCTCCAGGTGTCACGTGACTTAAACGTCACTGTCACACATGTGACGATCTTCACTGTGAGGGTATATCGCCAACTAAAGATAACTTATCCAATTGCAATATAACTATGATAATGAAAAAGTCTGATGAGGGCAACACATGACTTCTCTTATATAATGCAATGAATTTACTACTTTTACAGTAAAAAAATAGGTATTTCTTATAGTAGATACTTATATTCTTTCCAAGATATTGAATTTTCGACAGTTAGTCGTCATTTTCATTGATTTAGCGTCATTTTAATCCATTTGGCGAGATTTTCGTTAATTTGACAACATTTCAAAAAGACACCAAGTTGGCGACATTCCGCCAAATTCGTCGCCAAAATCTCGCCAAGCCTTACTGACGGAGAAATACGATATTCTTATAACAGATAAACGACTATTGGCGTTCAAATACAAAAGTATTACTCGAAGAATATTTTCTCATGAATGGAACGAGATAGATCCACGAGAATGATGTCACCCAATTTATCGCATAGTATAACATACTAAAAGTGAACATGTTTCTCAATAGGAAATGTATATTTGTTTTATTTTACATGACTTTATGATAATTTTTTTTAAATGTGAAATATCTCGAGAACGGTTCATGCTAGCGTTCTAAATTTTATGTCAATCGTTTTCTAATGAAAAATTACACAAGAAATGTCTATTTGCGTAACTTTATTGGTGTTTTGATTTTTGGACGATTTTTTCAAAATTTCATTCAAAAATTTAGGGGGGTTCTGGACATTCGATTGCGTATAAAAACAGTAGGCTTCCAGTGTTAACGGTCAGGGACGCTTGAAACGTGCTCTCTCGTCGAAAACTCGAATTCGAATTTTCGACCCCGTCACAATACTTTCCTTATACATTATGTATATAAGGAAAGTAATATAACTTGAAATTAGTAATAATATTAATTACAAAATACACAGGATAGTTGTTTCTTTTTACTTTCCTTATGTACATAGTATAATGTATAAGGAAAGTACTGTAACGGAGTCGAAAATTCAAATTCGAGCTTTTGATGGTAGGCCACATTTGAACAAGAATGGGAGATCACATTCAAGCTTCCCTGGACACGAATCGAACGTTTTCGAGGTGATTGATGTCTGTGAGTATGTGTGTGTGTCGGTGAGTCTGTGGAGACGATAACTCACAAACGAATGGAGCAATCCAAATGAAATTTGGTACAAAAATTACAATCCGTAAATACTGGAAAGATATTGTTTTTAAATTCAATCGAATCACACTCCCCAAATTTTCGAATGAAATTTTGAAAAAAATCAAAATTTATAATAAAGTTGCGAAAATAATCACTCTTATGTAATTGTTTATTAGAAAACGATGATCTCACATTTTAAAACGCTAGCATGAACTGTTCCCGAGTTACTTCATATTTTTCAAATAAATTTACCAAAAATCCGATAAAATTAATGAAAAGTATTAACTATTGTGAAATATGTACACTTTTCAATTGTAATATTATGCGATAAATTTAGGAACATTATTCTCGTGGGTCTAGCTCGTTTCATTCGCGAGCGAAGATACTTTGTGCAATAGTTTTGTATTTGGACTTCATTAGTCATTTATCTATATAAATAAAATTGAAAAATTGTCTGTGTGTTTATTTGTGTGTATTTATTTGTTTCATCCTCACGGGAGAACGGCTGCATTGAATTGCATGACATTTTCGGAGTAGACTTGTAATAGCCCTGCTTATAATTTAGTCCATGTTTTGAGTTTCTGGGTCCAGGGGTTATCTAGATATTAAATAAAAACGCACGATTAAACCTTCCAAAGAGATAGATAGCATTATGAAGACGATATGTGTTCCACAAATTTATTTGAAGAAAATTATATCACATAGCTTAGAAACGGGTTTAAATCCAATGTGTTTATGCGGCAGACGATTTTTAATAAATCTTTTCTGATTTAAATAATAAAGATATGTATATAAAATAAATTTCATTTATATTGTATTTTTCACTGGATTGTATTTTTCAATTACGGTCTTTAAGTTCAAACATTACTATCATTATTGAAATTTTCGCGGATTATTGATATTTTTAATTTGTTACGTTACTGTTTTATTTTGGCAAAAATTGTTGAAACTCATATATTGTACGTAGTACAGGTAATCTTCTACAAATTCACGGTTATATCTTCTAATCTACGAGAATGTAAGTAGTACAGGTATATTGGCATATATTACTTTCCTTATATACATAATGTATAAGGAAAGTATTGTGACGGGGTCGAAAATTCGAATTCGAGTTTTCGACGGGAGAGCACGTTTCAAGCATCCCTGATCACGAATCAAACATTTTTGAAGTGATGTCTGTATGTGTGTGTGTGTGTGTGTGAAAGTATGTGTATGTGTGTCTGTGTGTGTCAGTGAGTCTGTGGAGACGATCAGTGACGAACGAATGAACCGATTCGAACCAAATTTGGTACAAAAATCACAATCCGTAAACACTGGAAGCCTATTGTTTTTATACGCAATCGAATGTCCAGAACCCCCCCCCTAAATTTTCGAATGAAATTTTGAAAAAATCGTCCAATAATCAAAACACCAATAAAGTTACGCAAATAGACATTTCTTGTGTAATTTTTCATTAGAAAACGATTGACATAAATTTTAGAACGCTAACATGAACCGTTCACGAGAATAACTAATTTCTCCGTCAGTAAAGCTTGGCGAGATTTTGGCGACGAATTTGGCGGAATGTCGCCAACTGGGCGACTTTTTTAAATGTTGCCAAATTAACGAAAATCTCACCAAATGGATAAAATCAATGAAAATTAAAACGCTAAATCAATGAAAATTACGATTAATTGACGAAAATTCAATATCTTGGAAAGAATATAAGTATCTACTATAAGAAAACCCTATTTTTTTTACTGTAAAAGTAGTAAGTTCATTGCATTATATTAGGAAAGTCATGTGTTGCCCACATCAGATTTTTTTGTATAGCGAGAGCAGAGATTTTCAAACTTCTTTTTAGGAGAATTAAATTAAATATTTTAATAGAATATTTTGATTAACAATGTCATTTAATATATTTTATAAATTTGCACACGATTGTGAATCTTAAGTTTCTTTATATTATATACTCAGTACGAAGAACAGGTATACTGCTAGTCTCCTATAAGAATGACTTTTTTCTCTATCCATATCGCTTGGCGAAATTTTGGCGACAAATTTGTCGAAGTATCGTCAGCTTGGCAACCTTTTTTCAATGTTGCCTCATTGACGAAAATGTCGCCAAATTGATAAAAATGGCGCCAAATCAATGAAAATGTCGACTAATTGATGAAAATTCAATATCTTGAAAAGAATAAACGAATCTACTATTGAAATAACCTATTTTCCGTCCGTTACGCTTGGAAAAATTTTGGCGGAATATCGACAACTTGGCGACTTTTTAAATGCTGCCAAATTGGTGAAAACTTTGCCAAATTGATAAAAATGCAACCAAATTTATAAAATTTCCGCTAAATTGATAAAAATGTTCCCAGATTGATAAAAATAACGCTAAATCAATGAAAATGACGACTTATTGATGAAAATCTAATATATCTTGGAAAAAGCATTAGTCTATGAAAATATCCCATTTCTCCGCACGGCCGTCCATTATGTTTAGCAAAAAATTTGGCGGGATGTCGTCAACTTGGCAACACTGTAAATGCTGCCAAATTGACGAAAATGTTGCTAAATTGATAAAAATGTCATCAAACTGATAAAAATTTCGCCAAATTGGTAAAAAGTACGCTAAATGTGATGTAATGTGCTGAAAACTTTTAATTCCGTCATGTGACGAGTATATCTCCTGTTTGTAAAAATTGTAACACCATGAAGGAGTTATCAGAATTGAAGGATATTCATTACATAATACGATCTGTATTGATACAAATAAACGATTAAATTTACAAAAAACAGAAAAAACAGTGATACATGACGAAAATCGGTATTTGCTAAAGCCACCACGCTCTGCAATAAGCGCTTAAGAATATGTATCTATTGTGCTGAAAAGAAGTCTTAAACATTCCTAGCAGCATGTGGACGGTTATTGTCCTGTTGAAATACAGCTCCAGGAATGCGTTGAAGGAAGTGTACGACTTCGATCTCCAGAACTTCTGTGATGTACAGGTTGAGATTACTTTGGCCTTTTGAAATACTTTTCATATATGTCACTGATGGTGTGTTGAATACAGTTTACAATATTTGCACTCTTTACAAATTATATTGATATACTTTAGACATGTTTTACCATATTTAGAAAAGCTTCTGTATGGTTTGAAAAGATAAAAACACGTTCAGATATTATTTTGTAGACTCTATAAAATAATTAATTTTACATTGTCTTCCACAATTTGAAAACCAGGCTGATAAAATGTGTTACCTTAAACAAGTCTTTGCTGATTAAATACTGTAAACTATAATACTTTTAAATTTAAAATATTAGCAAAAGAAAACGTAGCTGATAGTTGTTGTGTGTCATGAAATTTAAACCGTGCATAAACTTTTCTTCGCGGTTGGATAAGCATTTTGAATTAAACATTAAGCTTATCGTAAATGTTTGTCAGGTAATTTCAAAAGTTTGGTATTCCAAACTTCATTTTTAATTACAATATGTTTAAAGTTTCTGGTCCATACTGTAATAAAAGTGATATAATGAAATAGTTAAATTTGTTATTCTTTAACATCATCGATATGAAAATGTTCAAAATTTCACTTCAACATTAAATAATAAACGAAATTGAATAAATAGCGAATTAGTCCTTGATAATTCAGAACTTGCCTGGAAGCGTACAGATATGCTCTCACATATTGATTTATATTGTTACAGATAAATGATATCTTCAGGGAGTGAATTAAAAAAAACTCATATACTCTTTTAATTTCTTGTCGGGGTGAAGATGCTTTGTTTGCTTCCAAAACTCATTGATACTGCCAAATATTTATATTTTCAGCTGCTTCTTATCAAATTTTTCATTTATAGCTACAATAAAGTCCCAATTACATGAACTAATAGAGACCAAGATCAACAGCTCAGTTAACACGAAAAAAAGCTTCGCATACTACAATTTAGCGCTAACATCGTATGCTTTACTGTACAATTTAGAGCTGCCATTTGAAACCCCCTCCCTCTAGAACCCCTCCCTCTAGAATATCCTTCAATATTTTAATAAGGAAATATGTACTGTAAGATAAATAATATGTATAATAAATACATTAGTAATTATGGGTTTATTTGTTTAATGCTTTATCGAACGTATCCTTTGGAATCGTGATTATGCACGCAGGATACAAGAATGAGTCCAAGGTTTCGAATAACTAACGTCTATTTCACAATCACAAAATAAACAGGAGCAACATACAATCAAACACACTTAAATGCTCCACTAATTTCACAAAATAAGCGATATTATTCTCAAAATACTGACGAAAATAATTTCACAAAACAGCAGTTACTATTTTCAAAACATAAACAAAAGTCACAGTTCATTGTAGCACGTATCTTGTCAACTTGTCAACTGAACTCTAACGGAGTGATGAGTCTTTTATAGTCTCGCTATAGAAATTTCTGGAAATCGCTCCTATCACGTAGAATAATCGTTATTTGGTGATGCTTCTGAGATGTTCAGGAAGTCGCCATAAAGGCTATAAATCACCAAATCTGCAATCCTTCTTCGACAGGAAACTCATGGCAATCCTAAAATTACGTCATGGAAACGCCCGTCGAGTATTTTCTCGGCCGGTTGTCGAAGCAGACGAAAGTAAAGTAAAGAGGGGAAAATAGACTCCAGATTAAAGGGAAAATTATGCTTTCGCAACACTGCCCCCTCCTTAAGACTACACATCCCGGGTAATATCAATCTAATGTGGTCCAAAATATGGGGTTAATCTGTCGATATTGGACGACTTTGGGCTTGGGTGAAAAAGACTTCTTGATTCGATAAACAACACTGTTTATTCTTTCCTTGATGACGTAGGGTCCTTCCCCGTTGTGCTGTAGTTTTGGCAAAAATCCTAGTCGTCGCCGAGGGTTGAACATTCACACTGTTTTGCTTTCCCGAAATCTTCATTAGCTTTGGTATCGTACCGGGTCTTCATTCTATCGGTAGCAATGTTGATCCTCTCACGAGCGAAACAATGAACCTCCTCCAACCGTGCCTGCAAATCTTGCGCATATTCATCAGGCAATGAATGAGCATCGCATAGTCTTCCAAACATCAGGTCACATAGTTAGTCGTAGGTTCCGGCATTTTTGTTGGAGAATGACCGGTCTATTCGTGGACAGCACTTCTATAAGCCAGCAGTAACAAAGGTAGGTGACGATTCTAGACTTTCTGGTTTCTGGATACGAATATGCAGAGATGATTAAATATCTTTGTGTTGAATCTCTCTACCATGCCCTCCGTTTGAGGATGAAGAGGGTAGTTCAAGTTTTGTCGATACCAAGTAGTTTGCACAGTTCCGTGAATATGCCAGAGCTAACGTTCGTTCCCTGTGCAGAATGGATGAGAGAGAGAACCCCATAAAAACATATCCAGTTCCGAGTGAGAACTTCACTGATGGTTGTAGACTCTTGGTCAGGGACTTCGTAAGCTTCTGGCCACTTCATGAAATTGTCCATCACTACTAGGATGTATTTATTATTGTCTAAAGTTCGTGGTAGTGTCCCCGAAACGTTGAGTGCAATTCTCTTGAGAGGAGCTCCAATATTGTAACGCTGAAGAGGTCCCCATGTTTTCTTCTTTGATCCCTTCCGATTGCCTCATTCCGTGCATACTTTGCACCAGTTTTCACGGATATTTATTCAACGTCTTGCTGATTCCAAAATGTCTTCCAATGGAGCTACCATGTATCTCTTTTAGTACGCTGGACACTCTGAAATTAGGGAGCAGCAACTGCCATCTGATGCTTTTTCCATAATCGCTCTCAAAATACTGACGAAAGTAATTTCACAAAACAGCGGCTATTCTCAAAACATTGTCAAAAGTCACAGTTCACTGTGCCACGTATCTTGCCAACTCGTCAACTGAACTCTAACGGAGTGATGAGTCTTTCTATGGTCTCGTTATAGAAATTTCTGTAAATACGTAGAGTAATACATAGAATAATTCTACGTAGAATAATCGTTATTTGGAGATACTTCTGGAAGATCCGAGAAGTCGCCAAATTGGCGATAAATCGTTAAATCTGGAACCCTTCTTCGGCATGGAAATCATGGCAAACCTAGAATCACGTCATGCTCACGTCAATGAAATTCTCATTGAGTGTTTTCTCCGCCGGTCTTCGAAGGAGACGAAAGTATAGAGCGAAAATAGATTCCAGACGAAAAGGAAAACTACGTTTTCGCAACAATACACTCTATACAAACTCGGGCGTATAGTGTTGTTGTTGTTGAAACCCAGACCGTCCGACCTACCAGAAAGGTGTAAGGTAACTGTTTGGACTGTCGGGAAGTGCCACCCAATTTACACCGGAACCCAGTGGGGGAGGCATCCACAGGGACCGTACCCTCCTTCCCCTACCACCAACCTCTCGGAAGGACTTTAGGACCCACATGTTTAACGTGATCGTACTCCGCATGAACACGGCGGCAGTTTTGGCAGTGGCTGGAATCGAACCCGGGCCTACCGAGTGCGGGCGTATAGTGTAAAACATTTGCAAGCATGTTACTGAAAATTTCAGGGGAATCAGCTGTCTGTAATGGGGAGTAAAGTTCCTGATAGTTATGATAATATGTATATATATACATATATATATATGTATATATACATACAAAAATAACGCTTCGGCAGACGATAATTAGCTGAATATATCAGAAATGAAGCTGGAATTTCATGAACGCCTGTAATTGTGACTATTCTTATCAGTATGCCGAAATATTATCAACAAATTAGTTGAAAAAAATGAGCATAGGTTGCAAAATATTTTAGAGTGTACTATCACCCTAATGTTCGATGTACGGCAATCTCAAGTGCATTTATGCCCTCCGTATGCAAAATTCTTCTCTTGAACACACATTATCCTCGACATCACTCCCTTGGTTTTCTTCGCTCATTAAATTTCTAATCATGTCATCAGTCATCTCTCCTATGGCTCATACAAATACATCCAATCGTGAAAGTTTTCTTCCGGAATAATGTTATGAAAGTGGAAGATTTTTTATAAACTCTATGAGCGAATGATTATCTTGATAATAATCTCCTGCCTTGGTTTCACTAAAAAGATTCTCAGAACTGTACGAGAGTTGATGTCATCAGAAAAATTGACGATTCAGTGAAAAGAAGAACTAGCACAGATAGCACGTAATTGTGAATAATAGGAACTCCACTTAATAAAGTTTGATTTATTTATTCTTTTGAAGATTTTAACACTTTCCAACATAGTTGAAAAGTGTTTATGACTTCGGTCATTCTGTCTATCTGTCTGTCCGTTTCATAATCAATGTTTATGTATGATTCATATTTCTTGTTTGTAAATAAATGAACGTGTCTTTATGAAATTATGTCCTAAATAAAAGAGATTTTAGGAAACATTATGTAAAACTGTTATCTATCATTTTTAAAATCAACGAAGTCTTACATGATTCTAAATTTAGAGCGGCTTATTCGTGCAATTATATTCCAGAAAAATAGCCACATACTACTGAATTAGTCTATTTTAGGCATCACAATTGCGTCAGACCAACCGAATCAATAGCTATCTTTAAGCCTGTGGCTGTAAATAGAGCGTTCTCTTACGAGTATACATTGATGCACAGTACATAAAAGGATCCCTATTGATTACTTTGTATTTTTAGCATCAAAATGAAGCTCAGCTCTGCTATTGCATTATTTATATAAAAAGAAAATTGAATTGCAGTGCTTTTCACAGATTTAGTAGTATATCTTTTTGCTGTGAAGTTTAGCATGTATCTAAGTTGCGACTTAGAATTTTTAATTGATGGGAGCATTAAAATTATTATTTTAAATATGGAATTTTATTTGCACCATTCATTTGCATCACTCATTTATATAAAAAAAGAAGAAAAAGAAAACTGAATCCCTGTGCTTTTCACAGATTTAGTAGTATATATTTTTACTGTGAAGTTTAGCATGGATCTAAGTTGCGACTTAGAATTTTTAGCTGATGAGAGCTTTAAAATTATTATTTTAAATATGAAATTTTATGGGCATCATTCATTTGCATCATTCATTTAAATAAAAAAAAGAAGAAAAAAAAAATGAATCTCGGTGTTTTATACAGATTGCCTTTAACTTTTGTGATCCTAAAATCTCCTGACACTGCTTTCCTCTTTATATCAATAGTATTAATTTCTATGCGACCCGTAATTAAGCATAATTGATGTGTAATCCCTAGCACAATGCCCTAACAAATGAATTTTACGTTTTTTTTTACGTTTTTTTTATTAAACGTATTTTATGACCCCTTTGATTCCCTTAACAAAAATGCAAATTTTATACAAAACCACAGCAAAACACACTTATCCCATGAATAGTGAAACTCGCTATATTTTGAAGTAAATTTATAATTCCAACAAAAATGGAGAGATTATAAAAAAAATTAATTTTTTTTTCAGATATATGGGATTATTGCCGATTTGGCGACATTTCCCAAAATTCCTTCAAATATTTCACCAGTGTTGCATAATTGTTCTAAATTTGTCACCAAGCGTGACGAATAAACGGCTCAGAAAAGAGAATTTGTCCTGTGCAGGGACGAGTCTTAGGCCGACAGATGGGGGCTTCGTGGCCTAATTTCCCAATCAGAAAAGCAGCATCCGCGATTACGTAATTGACGGAATAATTTAGCAGGTAGGGTCAGAAAGAACACCCACTAAATCACTACCCCAGTCACCGACGGGTCGTGACTTAGTGGGTGTTCTTTCAGATTACAAAATTATTCCTACCCCGCCACTTTCGAGACACTGATTCATAGTACAAAGAATTCACACTGGATAGCCAGGAAGTTAGTCCACCATCTTCCCAATTCCCAGATTACTGTGTTTCTTAAGATGTAAACTTTTGAAAATAGCTTATATATATATATATATATATATATATATATATATATATATATATATATATATATATATGTATATATATATATAAATATATATATATATATATATATATATATATATATATATATAAATATATATATATATATATATATATATATATATATATATATATGTATATATATATGTATATATATATATAAATATATATATATATATATATATATATATATATATATATATATATATAAATATATATATATATATATATATATATATATATATATATATATATATATTTACTTTCAGCTTCAAAGTTAATTTATTCCATCAGGCGAAAGGAACTTTTGTGTTTTAATCTGCTCCGAGCCCGGGCCGTGAGCTTCAATCGCAGAAAATAGCGACACGAACTGGCTGATAAAATACGTAAATCTAACTTTTAAAGTAACATTTTCTATAAACGAAAACTAAACTTACACACGGAAATATAGCTTTTCTAACTGAAAAGTACATTTTTTAATTTCTTGCGACTTTAATTATTTTCAGCGCGCTTATTTAGCCCGTATTACACCCCGTGTAGTATACACCTGGCACCGTTGCGCATGGGAAAAAAGGGAGCGCGGGAATTATTTTGATTCAATATAGACGATTTCGTAGTCGTTTTAGTGATATCTATATTTGAAATGTTTACGTTTTTGGTGCTCATTTAGAACACGGGCAATGCTGGATAACTCGTTTCAGTTTTCGATACACATTTTTTTCACAAGAAAAACTTTAAAAAATATTTTACAGAGCCGAAAACCCATTTTAGAATCTATTCCTTTATAAAGTCTATGAATTTTCCTCAATGCAAGCAATACACGGACAATGTAATTCACTCGTGCTGCGAATTTCCTATTTTAAGTTTTCTCCTGGGATTCCATTCTTTAGAGACCCATTCAGCTGAGGGTAAAAGGAATTTTAAACCTTGTAAATGGAAAAGATTTGTGAAAAGGAATGTAATTGAGAAATATCTTATGTTTTTCTTTTGTTACTTTTGTTGAAAGAATAAAAGTGGAAGTTAATGCGAGCTCAAAGTTTTTCAAAACAAAAAATATTTTTAGCGATAGATAAATGCACAATAGTATATTACACTCAATAATAGCACAATCGATAGTAGCACAATAGTACCACGATCAATAGTAGCACAATAGTATCACTAAGTTATAGTAAAATTTAATATTTATCTCCTGTACTCAAAACGTAAAAGGTTGATGTGGTCAGCACATGGCTTCCCAATAAGTTCATTTTCTCTTCTTGTCCGAAATACAGAGACAGTTATAAAAAATTACATCGAATTTGTAGTTTTAAAACATTTCATTTTTCAATTTGAAGCTTAAATAGTAAGATTATCGCTGTTTCACTTACATTCCCTTCCTTACAACACTTTTCTTGTCATAAGTAACAAGAAAGATCAATCATGCATTGATTGTGAAACACTTTCCAATTTCAATGCAATTTTATATAAACATCTCTAAAATGCGATACATTCCTCGGTAATATTTTTAAAATTATCATAATACTGCAATAATTTATAAAATTTGAAAACTTCATCGAAAACAAATGAACTTTATTCAAAGGAAGTCATCGAAATATAAATCGCCTCTATATAAAAGCAGCATTTCATTTATAAACATTTTTCCAATCGTTTCATTCATCACAATACTATAATAATTTATTTTATTTAAAAATTTGAAAAATTGTTATGTACCATATTTATTTTAAAATGTGAAACCTCTCTTGTATATATAAAATAATTAAACTTTTGGAAATATATTTATTATATAATATATATCTTTTTTTCTTTCTGGAGGATATAGCAGAGTCAGAATTTAATTGAATATGTTTTTCTCCTTATATTAAATAATTTTTATTTAAAAAACTACCTAACATATTTTACTGAAATTTTTTTTTATATATTTTATGTGATAATTTGAATATTTCCTAAAATTGTCGAAACAATTTGTGAATTTTAAATTCGCTTAAAAATGTTTGAAAAATTAGGTCCCATAGGGTTCAATGTATTTCATTTTTTCAACCCGGGTTCAATCCAAAACTCATTGGGTGATATCATTCATTTATATTCCCATAGATCCCACAGATCGTCTGAAAAACATACTAAAATTTCATTTTGATAAAGCCATTTTTGCGGCAGTTATCGTGCTAACGGACAGACAGACAGAATGAACAAAGTCATAAACACTTTTCAACTATGTTGTAAAATGTTAATAAAATCGCAATTTGATATCATTTCGTTGCCAACAATCAAAATTGGCAAAAATAAATACATTTATAAATATAACGTGATATAATTTTTCGAATTGTTATAATTAAATCATTTTGTCACGCCCCGAAATAACATTTAGTATATTTAACCATTTAATATGTTAACAGAATTATAAAATTTGTGCAACTTTTATGTATAAACAAGCTGTACCAGCGCTCTAGGCATCTGTGAAATTTTTGAGGATAGTGCTCTGAAAATAACAATTTAATTGGTTCTAATTTTTTTCATTTCTTCTTTGAATGAGACTTATTTCAATATTTACTTTAAGTCACCGATGTCGATCAGCTTCATTTTACATTCAGTAACCTCATTAACAGTTTCATTGGTACCCCATGCCCTTTTACATGCATAATAACAAACTGCGTCAGTACAATCATTTTGGATTTAATTATATATATCTACAAAAATAAGCCGTTCCCCACAATTGCAAAGGTTATGGCTCATAAAATTTATATTTGCTCGGAGAGAACGGATCAGGAAAATTGGTTCCACCAGGTTTCATTTGTCGCAACGAACGACATGGGATTAAAATACCACATTATTATTTGTCACATGTTAAAAATATAGCTGGATATTGGACTCTTGCTTTTAATTATCTTACTGCAATGGTTATTATAATACCTGTTTATGCGTTGCCACCTGTTAAAAATTTTGTCTTTCTCTCTCTTTGAATATACAGGGTGATCATAAACTCTTTCAACAAAAAAAGAGGAGCGATAGTACATATCAAGACGAATAATACTTGCAATGGAATCTAGGGCCACATTACACTCATGGTGCCAGGACAGAGTAAGGTTACATATCCACGTTGATCTTTCAACAGCCACAACCAGCACGCTTGTGCTCATGAAAGTCCACAAGTCACTGACCCTTTCAAACACCGGTGGAGATTTGCCCTCAATACCTGGGCAGGTTTCCTTTAATAATTGAAAGTCTGACCGGCGCGGCATACCGTGTGTTCCTGGAGCAAGTACTTCCAGGTCTGCTGCAGGATGTACCGCTGACCAAACAGAAGGACATATGAAAAGTGGAATGGGGTCCCAGTACACTTTTCCACAGAGGGCCAATACTTCCTAAATGCGACATATCCCGGGAGGTAGACCGGACTTGCTGGACCTGTGGCTTGGCCTCTACGCTCTCCAGAACATAATCTATTGAACTTCTTCTGCGGACACATGAAAATATTGATGTATCAGACACCTATCGACTACCTGGAAGATTTCGTCCCGAGAATCGTTGTTGCTGTGGCCTCATGTTTGGGGGAGAGCCTCAAAATTGGTAACAATAAAATATTCTTTATTACCCTAAGCCTTTCTTACATTTTGTTTCAAGGTAATTAATGCAAACTGTCATCTTACAAATTATTGCCTTCTACGTTTCCTTTTTTTCATTTTGTGTTATTCTGAATTTTACCTTTAGTTATTCGGGTTTCAGTACTTGCGTTCTAAACATGGTTTGAAGCTGTCAGGGTAGAATTTTTTTTATTAGTTTTCGTCTCTTCACCTTTCTGTATTTTGTGATTACTGGATAGAACTTTATGTGCATTGTTTTAAAAACGCTTGCTTAATCTTTATTCCTTTCTCTCTATAAGCACAGTAATTAGAGATCAATTATAAAACTCATGGTTATTACCATGGTCGAACTGTGAAGTAGTTAGAATTTTCGACCCCGGAAGCAACATCTTTTGTCTGCTCCATATAATATGTTTTCCCATTTGATGTGAGGCCCTTGTAACAATAAAACCCTGAGCATAGATGTTTTTTCAAAGGGCTCTAGGCTTTAAGGGCCTTAAATATATGTTTTACTCGTAATATGTTACTGCTTAAATGTATCTTTATGCTAACATTTAAAAAGGCCCCAGAAAAAACATTGGACAATGGGTAAACAAAAATAATTAAGTCTCGTAAATATAAATCTAATTTATCACAGAAACACACCCACATAATATCTTAATTCTATATGGCGGGATTTATAATACCCCCCATAGCCTATTAAAATTGCATATGTTATGATGATCTGCTTTAAACGGACCTAACAAAATAGTCCTCTTAAGACTCTGGTTTCTTAAAGTCAGAATGTATGTCAATCATACTTTTAGGCCCTGCATGATTGATACATAATACCTAAAGAAAAAATCCGATGTGGGCAGCACATGACTTTCCCTGCAGACTTTTTTATATCCACGTTCTCTTTAGTTTACTTAAATTTAATTCACTTTTAATTGATTTTCGTTCTCATTTGATAACTGGACTTATTTTCAAAGGTGGCGTAGAGAAAATACGAAAAAACTAACATATCTCGAGAACGGCTAGTCCTAGTGTAATGGGGTTGGTCTTATTCTTTTTTTCGTTAAAAATTACGTATAAAACAAGCATGTAATAGATATATTTGAGCATACGTAGTTTTTTAGTTTAGATTTTGACGATTTTTGCTGGCCAATTTGCAAAACGAGGCAGGTTATTTTTTCCGAAGCATACCCAAATCTAATCAGCACCAGGGTAACCCACAGGCGACTTATCTACCAAATTTTGTGACATTCGATCCATTAGTTTTTCAGCTAGAGTAGATACGGGCTTTTTCGGGTCATTTCGTAAAAAAAGGCGGGTTCTTTTATCCCGAATCATACCCAAAACTAATCAGCACCAGATTCGCCTACAAGTGACTTACTGACCAAATTTTATGAAATTCGGTCAATTAGTTTTTTAGTTACAGTGGATACAAAATCTGCACAGACACACAGACAGACACACACACACACACGCACGCACACACACACACACACACACACACACACACACACACACACAGACGTCACGCTAAAAATAGTTTTCGTATTCTAACGGTCTCGAAACGTGTCGAAACGCGTCGAAAACTCGAGTTGCGATTTTCGACATGATTCCAATACTTTCCCTATACATTACCATGTATTGCAGGAAAAGTAATAAAATAGCAACTTAATTAAATCAGTTCAGGCTTATAGGTATCACATGAGCTGCTGTGGGTTCCGAAGGTCTTCATACATTCTTTCTTTTATCCCGAATCGCACCTAAAACTAATCAGCACCAGATTCGCCCACAACTGACTTACCTACCAAATTTTATGAAATTCGGTACATTAGTTTTTTAGTTAGAGTCGATAAAAAATCTGCACAGACAGACAGACACACAGACAGACAGACACACACACAGACGTCACGCTAAAAATAGTGTTTTCGTATTCCAGAGGTTTCGAAACGTGTAGGATCAGAGCATCCGGCAAGTAACTTATCTACCAAATTTTGTGAAATTTGGTAGATTAGTATTTTAACTAGAATGGATATATCAATTAGTATTTTAACTAGAATGGATATATGAAATCTGTGCGGGCCATTTGGTTAAAAAAACGGGTTCTTCTTTTCCGAATCGTACCAAATTCTAATCAGCACCTGAGTATCCAGCAAGTAACTTATCTACCAAATTTTGTGAAATTTGATCAATTAGTATTTTAGCTAGAGCGGATAAATGAAATTTTTACGGGCCATTTCGCAAAAAAAGGCGAGTTTTGTTTTCACGAATCGTACCAAAAACCAATCAGCCCCAGGGTCAAATCCAAGTGACTTATCTACCAACTTTTATGAAATTCGGTCCATTAGTTTTTGAGTTAGAGTGGATACATACATTGCACAGATACACAGACACACAGACAGACACACAGACACACTAACAGACACACAGACACATAGATAGACACACAGACAGACACACACACAGACGTCACGCTAAAAGTAGCTTTTTCGTATTCTAGAGGTCTAGAAACGTGTAGATCCGTCGAAAACTCGAGTTGCGATTTTCGGCATGATTCCAATACTTACCCTATACATTACCATGTATTGCAGGGAAAGTAAAAGCAGCGCAGAATTCGCAGCAACTTTTCACTGGAGTGTTTCAACATTCCAATACTGAATTTTAGGAATTTATATTTAGCATAATCGTCTATTCCACCCAGAAAGGTGTTTCTTGTCAGTTTTATCGCCTTCTTGATGGATCACCTAAGAACGAAAATAATCTGTCATTAAAAAGTCCAAACCAATCAATCTATCTGCTTTTCTTTTTATAGAAAACATGCATTAATTATCCGTCACCTTCTTTTAATACTCATGTTGAACTTTCTCACATCTTGCTGTTCTCGTTACTTGGCATGTACACTTGTGATGAATTATTTTGTCAGATACGGCCGATTAATGTTTGAAGTTTTTCGTGGTCGGTAAAAATGAGATAAAAAAATACTTTTCCTTTTTTATTTACCTACGTGAAGTTACCAGATTGATGATTTTGCTGTCATATACGAAGATTCAAGCGTTTCAGTTTGAAAATTTATTTATTTGTTTGAAAAATGCATGCTACAGGAAACAAATCCCAGTGACAACAGGCAAAACAATACACAGAAGAAATACACACAGGGCAAATACAAACACAACCATACAGATATAAACAGAATAAAAACACCGACAGCAAATAAGCATGAGTAAATTAATAAAAACAGTATAACAAACAGGAATTACAATAAATGATTTTTAAAAGTAGTTAATGAAGAAAAAATGAATATCGAAATCATCAGGCAGGCTATTATATAACTTACAGAAATTGTTTACTTCTCACTGATCCCCAACACCAAAGAACGTAATGTTGTGTTTTACGTAGATTGGTTTACATATGAGGATATTTACACGTCGAATTTTTTTGGATTAGTAAATGAAGTTTAACCTTCGAATACAGGCAGTCGCAGGGGCTTGGCAAGGATGCAGATGGGGACGTACGACTAAATATTGAGTACTGAAAGAAGATGTATGTCAGTGTGTGTGTGTTTGTGTGTGCGTGCGTGCGTGCATGTATGTACGTGTATGTGTGTGTGTGTGTGTGTGTGTGCGTGTGTTTGTGTGCGCTTGTGTGTGCGTACACGTGTGTGTGTGTATGTGGGTGGGTGGGTGTTGTCTGTAGAGAAAAATTTATAATTCGAACAGCCGCAGAATTCGGCACTGAGTAAATTAGTTGAACTCCCTGTCCGACAGACCACGACGAGATTTTTTTTAATTATTTTATATTGAAGTTCAATTTTGAGCAATGTTCACACAAGGCAATTCCTTAGGGACATAAAATATTATCACAGAGTTTCCATCCGGACTTCATTGGAAATACCGAAGAACGTCCTTTCTAACGATCTTTAAACAAAATCCGTAAGATAAATCCTCCCCCTTCATATTTATTAATTTTTTAAATACATCGAAATATGCATGTTTGATTTTTTATTTTTTTATTTCAATGCATCCAAAAAAGGAGCACAATACTGCAATTTGGCAAAAATTTGGGTATGTACATATTTACAAAACGTATGTACATATTACAATACAATAAATTTTAATTACTCTATTTTCTGATTTTCTGTTAATTTTTAACCCATAAATATCAAAATTTTCCATCCCGTTATTTCTCCAGTTGGTATTTAACAACTAGACATTGCTACGGGGAGCAGTGGGCCTACTTACGCATACGTGGCAAATTGTTGCTTGCGATTACACTAAAGGTTTCTTTCATGTGCGGTTTGCACAGCAGTTAATTTTATGTCAGAATAAAAAGGGGGCAGGACGCGACTACGCCGTTTGAAAAATTGAATAAAGCAGTTAATCCCTGCTTTAAATCCAGGGCCACCGCGGGTACATATGTAGTAATACATATAATACCACTATATTGAACAAGAGAAATTCCACATCTGCAACCATATCAACCTCGAAAGCCAAAACATGAAACAAAGAAGTGGACACATTTAACGGTAAGGCATTCGGGTGAAAGTTTGGAAAAGAAAAATAAATAATTTTAAGCCAGAAAAATAAAATTATAATCTTAAATGCTATCTACAAAATTTTACGTCCGATTCAATTGAATTTTTCACAGAATACGAATAATGATTAAATAATCGTACATAAAATCATAAAAATAATATGTCTAAAATTCTAAAAGTTAGGATTTTGCATTTTAAAACACAGTCGCTTTCCCGAGAGATGTCTTTTTCATCGAACAATATTGCAGTCTTGATAATCGTCCGCAGCCACGAAGAATCAATCGTCTGTTGGAATAACTTGATTTTTAAATGGTGGAATTTCAACTGAATTTCGACTTTTAAGTTCATAACTTAGAAACTGAATTTATTAACTGTGGATTGCTTAGATCTTTTGTTACGCTACCGACAGACAGACAGACAGACCAAACGAGCTAGCAAATATACATCTCCTTTTATTATGCAAGAAGAGTTTGTAATAGTTTTATTCTTATTCTATTTAATATAATTAAATGAAAAGGAAATTAACAGTTAACTCAATTGCTTCTGAATAAAACTATTTTTGCAGCGCATTTCAATTATCAAACTGAGCAAAATTATTTTCCAAAATTACATATTATAAAAACAGATAAAAGTCCCCAAACTTCTTCTCCTGAGAATGCAAGGTAATTATTCAACCTCCTTCGAATAAGAATATAGTTTTAAAAATAACGTTATCAATATTGTTTTAGTCCTATAGTATTCATTGAATAATAATTCAAACTAAGTTTAGCTAACTTTACAGTTCTGGTTTAGCATGACGTTCATGCCGATTTATTGCAAGAAGCAAAAGTTACCAAATTGATGTTGTCAAGATAAATTGTATTGTTGAATTATGGCGAGTTACCAACTTTGGAAATATCTATATAAGTTTAATCACTGGAAAAACCATTTGCTAGCGTCAAATTGCTTTGTTTTATTTGATTTTTCTCCTTATGGGAACGTGAAAAATGTATTTATTTTTACATCCCCTACAATACATGGTAATGTATACGGAAAGTATTGAAATCGTGTCGAAAAGCGGAACTCGGGTTTTCAACAGTTCTACCCGTTTTGAGACCTCTATGGTCTACAGCACGAATATGCTATTTTTGCGTAATGTCTCTGTGTATATATGTCTGTCTGTGTGTATATTTGTCTTTGTGCTGGTTTCGAGACCTTAAAAACCTTATTGTCTCTTTATCCTCTTTAGATGCCTTTGTAGAGGAATTTTACTTAATCTGTCAAAAGTGACTTAACACAAACTTAGAGCACTTGATATTTCGACCTTTTGGTCCTAGGGCAAAAACACAGGACGGCATTGTTTAAATATAACTCAGTTTATAAGGGACTTCACAGAAATTACAGCAGCTTGCTGTTTAAAGCAACGGACAACATATATACTAATTGTTATTGCACACGCCCAGAATAGACGACAATTATACAAGCTACTACAATATACTAGGCTGGTGATAATGCTTGCATGGATACGCATTTACGAAACGTATATGCTTACTCCGGAATTCTGTTACTTCGTCCCGTATTACGCCACACCCTGAATACTAGACTATTCCTTGTCATCGTTGCATCGAATGGCGTTTCCTTCCACTCACTACTCGAATCTACTCAAGAAGCCTTCTTTCATTCTAAGAACCCTTTACAGAAGAACCCTTACACCCTTTCAGTGTGCCCGTCGAAGTACACTGAAAACCTCACGATCCGAAACATATTCCTATTCCACCGTAGGAACGCAGAAAATATTGATTAGGTCGGTGATTCTTCTAACAACTGAACCAGTTAGGATGGTTAGTTTAAAGAAATATAATTTATTACGCAAACTGAAGGAAATAGTAATCGAATGGTTATTTAGACCTCACAACATCTAGAGTCCAGAACACGAAAATGTGTGTTTGTCTCTGTGTGTGTATCTATGCAAAATGTGTATTCACTTTAGCTCAAAAATATTCGACTAAATTTAACAAATTTGGTGGGTAAGTCACTTGTGCATTACCCTGGTGTTGATTAAATTTCAGTATGATTCGGAAAAAGAAACAGTCTTTTTTTGCGAAATGAGCTTCAAACATCGTGAAAATAAAATAAAAAGACTACATATGTTCAAATGTATGAATAATTAAATGTTTGTTTTATACGTATTTTGACGACAAAACAAAAAAAAAATAAGACCAATCCTATTGCTCTAGGTCTAACTGCGACAGATAAATCCAAGGACAGAACGTTTTTTTAAAAAACGAAAGGTATTTTATTTAACATCCTAAAAGACGTACAAAATATTATTAAAAACTGCCAGAGCGCTTTCGGACGTATATACGCTCTTCATCAGTGGCTATATGAGTGGTAAAAGCATGGAATGTTTATATATAGAGAGACCATTTTAAAACGAATTTGCATAAAATATAAATGGTAAATGAACTTGCTAAAACAATACAAGAAATATACATTGAAATGACAAAATAAGTTTAAATGCTTACGAATTTAAAAATATTACAAGAAAATAACTAATACAAATTTTAGAAAAACGTCAAGCATGATATTCCTGAGAATGACGTCACAAATAACTTTTAAGAGATTTGAATTGCATAGAGTCGAGAATGAGTCGCCAAGCATAACTTCAAATTTTAAGTTATAGTTATTTTGTGCGTCTTTTAGGATGTTAAATAAAAGATTTTTCGTTTTTTAAAAAAACGTTTTGTCCTTGGTTTCATCTATTGTATGCAGACGTGATACCAATCTTGATTACTAACTGCGACATTTTAGATTTTTCGTATTTTTGCAACATCGCATTTGAAAATACGCCCAGTTGCCAAATGAAAATGAAAATTGGATTAAAACTTCAAATTTAGTATATCAAATACATATCAGTGTAGTTTTGTGTAATTAAACTCAATTTAATGAAGTATAAAAGAAAGAAAGAGAAAATGAATTTGAGTCTGTAGTAAAAGTCATGTGCTGCCCACATCAGATTTAAAACAGTGCCCTGCAGTGATCAACAAAGTAAGTTTCATTTACTCAAGATATTTTCATGCATATTCGAAGTTAATCGAGTCAAAATATTTATATATTTTAATTGTATTTACGTTCTACATTTGCAGTTCAAAGCGGGATATTTCATTTTTATACTCTATCAGCAAGCTGCCCATTAACAGTAAAACATCTATGAAAATCTTAAAAATCATTTATAATTTTTCTTCATATTTATCGAGATATTGCCCACAGTAGGGGCAGGAGATCTAAAAGTTGAAAAAGAATCTGCTATACAATGACCGAACTACGGACTCGCAGCTCCTGCAACTGCTAGGGGGGGGGGGCACATGATGTTTGAAGAGATTTCGAAGCGTACTATCATTTTCTCATATAGAATACATATTACTACCATTGTTCCAAAATATATTATTGTTTCTTGGTAGGTAATAATGCTTAGAAATTTTAATTAATTTGAGATTAAATTATTCAAATTACTACATTTTCTAGTTCTAATATTTCGCTTTTTGTACCTAAAAATAAAATGTAGTTGTATTCATTCTTTAGTTATCATGACGGGCCGCAACGAACCGTATCGTACAGCACGTCGCCGCACCGCCCCGCACGCAATTGTACACACGTATACACATAAGTTATTTCGGTATACAATAGTATCAGAAAGTAAAAATCTCAGCCATAACATTGGAGAATTAACCCCTGATGTTCTTCACCTTTTCAGAAGCGGCCCGATCACTGAGTTTAAAATTCACGTCAGACTGAAATATCTTCTAGTTAAGAAGTAATTATTCAATTTCTTCCGCATAAAGATTTAATTAAGCGAGTTGTTTTATCAGTATATTATTTTAACCCCGAGTATACAATGAATAGCAATTACAACTAAACTGCATAGTTCTTGTTTGGCAAGTCATTAATTTCTGCTTCCGAGACGTCCATTTAATGGGGATTTGTGGCGGAAAGTAAACATTGCCGAATTTCATAATCTCCAGATAAAGGGTATTGTTGTCTTGTGGCGAGCTGCCAATATTGAATAAGTAGAAACACGGAAAATGTAAGTGAAGTTCACTGGAAAAATTATTTTCTAAAGTCAAATTGTTCTGTTTCATTCCATTTTCCCTGTTCAGTGAACGTAAATAGAGGATTATTACTTTTCCTGCAATACAGAATGCATGTAAACAGAAAGTATTGAGGTTTATATATATATATATATATATATATATATATATACAAATACCGAAATAAAATAGAATGATTGAGTTTACGGGGTTGCAGATAGATCAAGGGGAATTGTGACCCCTTTTCCTGGTTAGAAGCTAGCTTTGACTTCTAGAAAACACTCCCAGAAACACTGCACGCCCGAAACAACAATCTTGAAGTCAAAGCTAGCTTCTAACCAGGAAAAGGGGTCACAATCCCCCTTGACCTATCTGCAATCCCGTAAACGACAATCGAACGTGTCCGTGTTTCGGGCGTGCAGTGTTTCTGGGAGTGTTTTCTAGAAGTCAAAGCTAGCTTCTAACCAGGAAAAGGGGTCACAATCCCCCTTGACCTATCTGCAACCCCGTAAACGCAATTATTCTATTTTATTTCGTTATTTGTATATATATTTCAAGACTCGGATAGTGCGGCATTTTGCGCCTTTCTATTTCTTGACTTTTTAAACTTTTTAAGATTGTATTTTATAATATATATATATATATATATATATATATATATATTTAAAGAAGATTTCGCATGGTAGCAAATGGTGTGTATACTTCATTTTTGACGAAACTGTTACACATTTTGATTCTCTTTTGCAAACTTATTTCGTACAGTCATACGAATTTTCGGGAAAACTGGGAGTGGCATCTCCAAAATGGGAAGTAGAAATCCTTAATGGATCCCTAACTCCGCCATTTTACGTTTAGATTGAATAGACAATAAATTATTCCTGCACATCTCTACTTGTTTTGCTTTTTATTCAAATTTATATTTGTGCGCTATAATTGTGTCATCTTCCTGGAAGAAATCTAAAATAATCAATTGTATAAAACAACGAGTCACAATCTAAAAAGATTCTAAAATTTTTTATATACAGAACAATTTATACGCTGTCTAACAATAATTTAAACATTTCTGAATTTTGATGAAAACTTACTTTTTCTCCATTCCTTCAGCACGCATACGTGGAATATTGTTGCGGGCGATTACACTAAAGCGCTATTTCATGTCCGGTTTGCACACCAGTTAAATTTATCTCTGAATGCAAAAAAGCAGGCAAATTGAATAAATGAATTCAGTTTATCCCTGCTTTAAATCCAGATCAACCGCGGGTACATTTTTTAGTAATACATACAATACCACGCAATTAAACAAAAGAAATTCCGCATCTACAACTATATCAACCTCGAAAGCCAAAAAAATAAAGCAAAGAGATGGACACATTTCCCCGGAAAGTAATCGAACACAAATTTCCAGGAGAAACATATATAACATTTAAGCCAAGAAAATAAAATTATATATCCGACGTAAATTTATCTTCAAAAATTTACGTCCGATTCAATTGAATTTTTCACAGAAAGCGTATAATGATGGAATAATCGTATATAAAAACATAAAAATAATATATCTGAAATCCTAAAAGTTGGAATTTTGCATTTTGGATCACATTTCCTTTCCCGACAGATATGCAAATTTCGTTGAACAGTCTTGCCGTCTTAATAACCGTCCGAGGTCACGAAGAATCAATCGTCTGTTGGAATAAATAGATTTTTAAATTGCGAAATTTGGGCCGAATTTCGACTTTTAAGTTCATAACCTAAAAACTAATTCGAATTTTAATACATTCTCTCCAGTATATTTCGGGATCTGAACTGAACTATCACTATACTAAATTTCTTAACTGTGGATTGCTTAGATTTTCCGTTACGCTACCGACAGGCAGACAGACCAAACAAAGGAACATATTTTTTTTATTATTATGTAAGAAGAGTTTGTAACAGTTTTATTCTTTTCCAATACAATAGAATAAAAAGTAAATTACCAGTTAAATCAATTTCTTCTGAATAAAACTATTTTCGCAATCCATTTCAATTATCAAACTGAGAAAAATTATTTTCCAAAATTGCATATTATGAAAACAGATAAAAATTCCTGACTTCTTCTGAGAATAAAAGGTAATTAATCAACTACCAATAGGAACAACCAATAGGAATATAGTTTTAATAAAGTATGAAAGAAAGTATAGGAAAGTATAGGAACAACCAATAGGAATATAGTTTTAAAAATAGCGTTATCAATATTGTTTTAGTCCTATAGTATTCATTGAAAAATAATTCAGCTAACTTGACAGTTCTGGTTTGCCATGTCATTCATTTCAGTTACTGATATTAATGCCGATTTATTGCAGGAAGTAAAAGTTACCATATTGATGCTGTCAAGATAAATTCCATTGTTGAATTATGGCGAGTTACCAACTGTGAAAATATCTCAGTAAATATAAGTTTAATCACTGGTAAAACCATTTGATAGCGTCATATTGTTTTGTTTCCTTTGATTTTTCCCCTTAAGTGAACGTAAACAATATATTTATTTTTACATCCCCTGCAATGCATCGACGGATCTACGCGTTTCGAGACCTGTACAGTCTAGAACACGAATATGCAATTTTTGCGTGACGTCTCTGTGTGTGTATGTCTGTCTGAGTGATTGTCTCTGTGTGTGTATGTCTCTATTTTGAGTGTTGTTGTTGAGACCCAGACCGTCCGACCTACCAGAAAGGTGTAAGGTAACTGTATGGACGGCCGGGAAGTGCCACCCAATTTAGACCGGAACCCAGTGGGGGAGGCATCCACAGGGACCGTACCCTCCTTCCCCTACCACCAACCTCTCGGAAGGACTTACGGACCCACATGTTTAACGTGATCGTACTCCGCATGAACACGGCGGCATTTGTGGCAACGTGCAAATCTAGCGCGCAAACCACGGGGATACCGCACCCGAGATGGCCAACAGCACGCGGCGTTCCGAGGTGGTCACCCACCAAGTACTATCCGCGCCCGATGCTGCTTGACTTCGGTGGTCTAACGAGAACCGGTGTTTTCAGCACGGTACGGCCGTTGGCCTCTATTTTGAGTGTGTGTATGTATGCCTGTCTGAGTGTTTGTTGTGTTGTTGATGTTGTTGTTGAGAGCCAGACCGTCCGACCAACCAGAAAGGTGTAAGGTAACCGTTTGGACGGCCGGGAAGTACCACCCAATTTAGACCTGAATCCAGTGGGGGAGGCATCCACAGGGACCGTACCCTCCGTCCCCTACCACCAACCTCTCGGTAGGACTTATGAACCCACATGTTTAACGTGATCATACTCCGCATGAACACGGCGGCAGTTGTGGCAGCGTGCAAATCCAGCGCGCAAACCACAGGGCTACCGCGTCCGAAATGGCCAACAGCATGCGGTGTTCCCAAGTGTTCACCCACCGAAGTACTAACCGCGCCCGATGCTGCTTGACTTCGGTGGTCTAACGAGAACCGGTGTTTTCAGCACGGTAGAGCCGTTGGCCCCGAGTGTTTGTTGTGTGTATGTGTTTATGCAATGTATTTATCCACTTCAGCTCAAAAGCTATTTAATTAAATTTTCCAAAATTTGTTGGGTACATCACATGTTGGTTACCCTGGTGCTGATTAAATTTTGGTACAATTTGGAAAAAAAGAACCTGTCTTATTTTTGTTTTGCGAAGTACCCCTCAAAAATCGTGAAAATCTAAATTCAAAACTACATATGTTGAAATTTATCAATTAAATGCCTTTTATACGTAATTTTTTATCACAAAAAGAATAAGGCTAGCCCCATTGTTCTGGGTCACACTGCTCTTGGGATATATTATGTTTTTCGTATTTTTGAAACACTGTATTTGAAAATATGTCTAGTCGCCAAATGAAAATAAAACTTGTATTAAAACTGAAAATTCAGTATACCAAATACATATCCGTTAAAAGCCCAGACCACACGACAGACCCAAAGGCTTACTGTAGCTAGATGTGTGGTCGGGAATTATCCGTGTAATTTTGTGCAATTAAACTCAATTTAATGAAGTATGAAAGAAAGAAAGAAAAAATGAATTTCAGTCTGTAGGGAGAGTCATGTGCTGCACTCATCAGATTTCAAACCCTGCCATGCACAGTCACTAACAAAGTAAGTTTTCATTTTCTCAAAATATGTTCATGCAAATTCGTTGTTAATCAATTCAAAAGCTTTACATATTTTAATTGTATTTAAGCTCTAAATTTACAGTCCAAAGCGGGGTATTTTATTTTTACCACTCCATCAGCAGGGCGCCCACTAACGATAAAACACCTATGAAAATTCTAGAAGTCATTTAGAATTTTTCTCTTTATTTACCGAAATAATGCCCGCACTAGGAAGAAGAGCTCTAAAAGTTGAAAAAGAATCTCCTATGCAATAGTCGAGCTACGGGTTCGCAGCCCCTGCAACAGTTGGGGGGGGGGGGGGGGGCACGGGATGTTTGAAGGAATTTGAGAGCGCACTATCATTTTCCCATATAAAAAAATCTGATGTGGGCAACACATGACTTTCCTTATATAATGTAATGAACCTACTACTTTTACAGTAAAAAAAATAGGTTTTTCTTATAATAGATACTAATATTCTTTCCAAGATATTCAAGACATTCAATTTTCTACAATTATTCGTCATTTTCATTGATTTAGCGTCATTTTTATCCATTTGGCGAGATTTTCGTTAATTTGGCAACATTTCAAAAAGCCGCCAAGTTGGCGGTATTTCGCCAAATTTGTCGCCAAAATCTCGCCAAGCGTTATGAACGAAGAAATAAGGTATTCTTACAGCAGATAAATGACTACTGGCTTTCAAATACAAAAGCATTACTCAAAATATATTTTTTCATGAATGGAACGAGCTAGATACACAAGAATGATGTCACCCAATTTATCGCATGGTATTACATATGAAAAGTGAACATGTTTCTCAATAGGAAATATTTTTTTTTATTTTATATGACATTTTGTAATTTTTTTGAAAAATGTGCAATATCTCAAGAACGGTTCATGTTAGCGTTCTAAAATTTATGTCAATCGTTTTCTAATGAAAAATTACATAAGAAATGTCTATTTTCGTAACTTTATTAGTGGTTTTGATTTTTTGACGATTTTTTCAAAATTTCATTCGAAAATTTAGGAGAGTTCTGAACATTCGATTTTTGTACCAAATTTGGTTCGAATCGGTCCATTCGCTCGTCAGTTATCGTCTCCACAGACTCACTGACACACACACACACACACACACACACACACACACACATACTTTCACACACACACACACACACAGACATCACTTCAAAAATGTTCGATTCGTGATCAGGGATGCTTGAAACGTGCGCTCCCGTCGAAAACTCGAATTCGAATTTTCGACCCCGTCACAATACTTTCCTTATACATTATGTATATAAGAAAAGTAATAAATTTACTATCATTGTTCCAAAAATTATCATTGTTTCTTTATAGGAAATAATGTTTTGAAAAATTGAATAATTTGAGATCTAATTATGCAAATAACTAAAATTTCTAGTTCTAAAATTTCACTTTATCTAAAGATAAAATGTAGCTGTATCCTTTCTTTATCACACTGCACCACACCGAACAACACCGCAACCCACTGCAATGCACCGCATGCAATTATACACACATATACACATAACAATTATTTCTCTACACAATATTATCAGAAAGTAAAAATCCCAGCCACAGTATTGACGAATTAACTCCTGATGTTCTTCATCTTTGCTGAAGCAGCTCGAGCAGTGAGTTTAAAATTCAGGTCATACTGAAATTTCCTCTAGATAAAAAGTAATTATTCAATTTCTTCCGGAAAAAGATTTAATTATCCGAGTTGTTTTATCATTATATTATTTTAACCCCGAGTATACAGTGAATATTAATTGTAACTAAACTGGGCAGTTCTTGTTTGGCAAGTCATTCATTTCTGCTTACGAGACCTCCATTTAATGGGGATTTATGGCAGAAAGTAAACGTTGGTGAATTCATATTCTCCAGATAAAGAGCATTGTTGTCTTGTGGCGAGCTGCCAATATTGAATAAGTAGAAACCTGGAAAATTTAAGTTAAGTTCACTGGAAAAATCATTTCCTGCAATACATAATATATTATGTAAACAGAAAGTATTGCGAAAATAGTATATATATATATATATATATATATATATATATATATATATATATATATATATATATATATATATATATATATAATTGAAATCTGATAATTTAACATATAAGCCAATAATACAGAAATTTCAGTCATTCTGTTACAATAACGAATCTAAAAGTAAACTTTTACATAAATTCTAAAATTACACAAAATGTTCACATGAAGTTAGGCCCGGTCGTCCATTCTGTTGCTCCAAGTCCTCTGGACGAGCCGGACGGCCTGGGGCTTTCACATGAAGTTAGGCGCCACGTTGCCCGCATCATCGAATAGTATATAAAATCCAAATAGTGTTAAATGGTTGTTACCTGATAAGACATAAACGAGACCCAATAAAGAGAACAAGAAAAAGTAAAGTACCAAAATATGGCCGAGGGGGGCTTGTGATCCCCTCACCCCGGTTGAGCATGCTTCACGCCATGGCCACACTCCCGGAAGCCGGTACTTTTCTTTATCTAGGCCCATTGTGTCTATAAATATATTGATAATTGTATGGATAATTGAAATAAGCAGACAAATTTATCCGTTTAAGCTAATCACAAGTTATATATATATATATATATATATATATATATATATGTATATATATATATATATATATATATATATATATATATATATATATATATTATGTATATATATATATATATATATATATATATATATATATATATATATATATAAGAAAAAAAATTTTGAAGATCCAATGAAAGAAAAGTGAGAATCTGTAACACGAAAATTCAAATATCTAACAGGCTTACGAAATAAAAGTATAAATCAACAAATCCTCAAGCAAATGGAAAAAAATAGAAAACAATTAAATAAAATAAATATCGAATCAACAAGTTAATGAAAAGTATCAAAATACAAAGGTATGGAATCGAAAAAAGAATAACAAACGAAATCAAGCACAAACGCTATACACGCGGACAAGGCTCTAAGCCTAAATCATGAATTGTTCACTTCCACAAAAATCGTATTCTTGCCCAAGTTTTTTGTAGAAGCAAACACAAAAATGTATGTTTCTGAAGAAATAGACAGATTATATCTATAAACTATTTCTACTTGGACGACATACATAAAAAGAAAAATAAAAGGAAAAATGGATACCAAAAAAAGGAGTGAAAAAACACATTAACCTAGTAAGCACGGGAAAACAGAAAGAAGTGACAAGTGTTGCCATTCACAAAGGAATAAGATATACTGTTGCCATTCGTAAGAAATAAATAACAGTAATACGAAAAGACATGTACAAGAGATAATATACCATCAAGAGGTGCAATAAAAGAAAGGCTAATGTCTAAGCGGATGTATAAATAAAATATTAAAACAAGAGAAGGGAGATGTCAAGCTAAAATTTAAAGCAATATTAAATAAATAAAATTCAAGAAAATCCAGCAATTCTAAATTTTTTAACTATACCATTTACAAAATAAGAGGGATATTTATATAAATTGCTGGTAATTTTTAGATTATCAATATGTAAAGCATGGAATTTTTTATCAGATAATCTATATATTCTAAAAAGCTGATTAAGAATAATATTTCTAAACAATAGAAACGAGTTGCAGGAATTAAATGGTAAGATTTTATTAATTTTAAAATTAAAAGAGTCTTTTTTATCATATAAATTAGTAACAATTCTATTAGAAGATTCAACAAAAAGATTTAAATCCAAAAAATTAATTATTTTACTAATAGTAGCTTCATTAGGAATTAATTCCAAATTATCAGGATAGAAATCTATATTAATGACACAATTTTAGTATGTACTAAGCAAATCAGGTCATCAACATATCTGTATATTGTATAATCTATTGAAGTAAAAGACTGTTCAAAATGATAAAGATATAAATTAGCTAACATACTGCTACTGCAGCCACCCTGTGGAACTCCTGAGACTTGTAGGTATAATTTATTTCCTTGAAAAATATAATGATTGAAAATAACAAAGTAAAGAAGTTTAGGAAAATTAACAAAACTAGCATGAGATGTAAGATTAATAATATAATCATTGTATAGAGCCAAAATTACATTATACTGGTCAGAGATCTTGATATTATTGAACAGATCTTTAAAATCAAAAGTTTGAAATCCTATTAGATTTTTAAGGGATGTTAATCTATTCTTTAATTCTTTACTATTATTAAGAATAAGATAATTATTGCTAGACTGACGTAAACTATCATTTATTTGATTTGAAGAATTTAGAAGTAATTTACTCGCAGTAGTAGAGTACGTATTATGCCCACTAGTTACTGTTCGAAATTTAATGGGATTTTTATGAAATTTTGGATTAAGCACAATATATGGAAATTTAAGAAATTTATATTTAATATTTAAGTCACTATACATATTGATAATTTTTAATTTAATACTATTAAAGGAATGTAAATCAAGTTTAAAAAGACTATTATTTTTTAAATAATCTAACAGAAATTGTATATAAAATTTTTTACAGATAATAGCATAATTATTAGAGGCTTTATCAACATAGTGATAACAAAAGATTTTTGTAAATCAATAATGGAGTGTTTAATATTATCAAAATTATATAAGGATCTAAACAAGTTAATACTACTAATAGCATTTTTAATAGATTCTAATAAAGTAAATTTCCACATATTAAATGCCTCTAAAGGCAAAGCATATTTAGAAGCTAATTTATATATATATTTATCAAGGTCAAGATTAATGGATTTTAAAACGTTAATAGAATTATGACAAGAGGGTAATCTGAATTTAGTACCAAAAGACATAATGGTTCTTAACGAAATGTCTTTAACAATACCTAAGTCTCCTGTAACTATATGCTCCAGATCCGGATTGAGAAATTTAGCATAATCTTTTACTGTACAATTACATTTATTTTCTAAAATTGACTTAGAATAATGATCTAAACAGAGAGATCGTGAAATTTCATTATAATTAAATATTGATCTACCAAAAGGCCGGTTCTATTTAAAAAGTTTTTGATACGCTCAAACCTCCAATAGGCATTAAATGCTTGAACTTGTTAAAAAGATGACCAAAATTTATAGAATTATAAATGGGATGCTTGAAAGAAATAACACAATATGAATTAGTTGAAAAATGATTAAGATGATTTTGATTAAGTTCTAAATTTAAATACTATGATCTTGTAATAAGTAAGTCACAGAAAATATGATTAAATTGTTCATTAGCAAGATTTAAATTTAAGAAAATTCCATAAACTCTATTTAAATGTTTTTTCTTTACCGCAAAAACCCAGGATTTAATTAATTTCCACTGAAAGTGCTATTAAATTTATTATGTAAACATATTATCTCAACTTTATGATTAAAAATTGATGAACTTTCATTGCCACATTTATATCTTTTAAATTTAACAGATTTACTATTATACAAAGGAGGTTTCAAGAACAGGTGATTAAAACTAGAGTATTTATTATCTACAAAATTATTCTTCACAATATTACCATTAAGATATAGTTGATTTAGTCCATATGGAAAAAGAGTACCATTTGATTTTATATAATAGTTTTCAAAATAAATCCTATCTGCAGA
This sequence comes from Amaurobius ferox, assembly GCA_951213105.1. Classification (NCBI taxonomy): domain Eukaryota; kingdom Metazoa; phylum Arthropoda; class Arachnida; order Araneae; family Amaurobiidae; genus Amaurobius; species Amaurobius ferox. The sequence goes on from OX578140.1 coordinate 126,975,461, forward strand.
ATTTGTTTTTATATCCAATATATGTATTGTTATATTTTCAAAACCGTGTTTAGCAAAGTGTTTATATTCAATTTTATTAGAAGTAGGAAGAAAATTATTATTGAGGATATATTTTTTTGACGTGATCTCATATATATATATATATATATATATATATATATATATATATATATATATATATATATATATATATATATATATATATATATATATATATATATATATATATATATATAATATATATATATATATATATATATATATATATATATATATATATATATATATATATATATATATATATATATATATATATATATATATATATATATATATATATATATATATATATATATATATATATATATATATATATATATATATATATATATATATATATATATATATATATATATATATATATATATATAATATATATATATATATATATATATATATATATATATATATATATATATATAATATAAATTAGTAAATCCAATGTTAGAATGTATGTAGTAACTCATAAAACACTATTCCAAAATTTTTTTCCACAAAATATATATATATACATGATCATTTTATAAAAGGTGTTTTATAATCATCATAAATCAAATCAGATTATGTCATTATGCTGACCGACCATCTTCATCCAATGGTGCAAAATGTGTTCCCTGACGACCTGTGTACCAAGACGATATGCTCCCATTCGCACTAATGGAATTGTCCCAGATTAGTTTAACGAACACGATGATGAAGTATAACACCTTGTGTGGCCCCCTCAGTCCTCTGATCTTAATATAATTGAACCTAACCTTTGTGGGGTATTTTGGAGGGCAAGCTGCGCAGTCGGTTTCCATCTCCAACGGCACTTTCTGAATTAGCGACATTTTTGCAGAAGGAGTGACTACGTATCCCTATGACGCTTGTTCATGACTTGTATTTGTCCATCCCACGTCGAATACAAACTGTAATTCATGCAAGAGGAAAGCCATCAGTCTATTAATAAATATTTATCTCTTTTCACAGGTGTTCATATTATTTTGTCCAACCCCTGTATATATATATTAGAAAAATATAATAATAAAAATAATCAATTCAAGTAATCGTGAAATATTAACATCGCCATAGAAACAAAACCACGGCCATAATGCCGATAACAGAAAATAACAGTACCGGCCCAAATTCGATTATTAACCAGAATTAAATTCATCTTCAGGTTTGAGTATTTAATTCTAATTAACCCAAACAAATATCTGTTTCAGATTGGGCAATAGTACATTAATATAAATGTCCAAACTCAAACTACAGGCACCAAAAGATGAAAAATTGAAGATAAGAAAAATTAGGAAATCTACGAATTATTACCAAGAGGTAGGAGACCTTCTTCTTTCACCAAGTGTAAGAGCATCTATATATATTTATATATATATATATACATGTGTGTATATATATATATATATATATATATATATATATATATAATGTATGTATATACAGGGTGTATATAAACTGATGGTCAGAACTGTAAGGGGTTATAGAACTCACCAAAACAAACAACTTTCACAATACAATGTGGGGTCAGAAAGCATCCGGCGAGTCTCGAGAGGGCGTTTTCACTGAGAGTATATGAAACGTCGCGTCAAAATAAAATGAAATGAAGATGAATACAGAGAAGACGAATAATGGAAATTTATTGCCAAAATGTTTAGAACAAATGCTCAAATGAACGACCACCAACTGCGAGACAGGCGTCAAAACGGCGACGGAGTGAATCGTGTACACTTTGGAAGATTCCTAGCATTTCACGAACGTCTGCAACTGAGACGCTAATTCGGGCGACAAGGTCCGCTGGTGACTCGATGGGCGTCTCGTAAACGGCGCTTTTTAGTTGTCGCCAGAAGAAAAAATCCAGGCAGGACAGATTGGGAGACCTGGGAGACCACTCGACGGAATCACCACGGTTATATCCATCTGTTCGGAAAGACAGTGTCCAGGTAGTTCCACACAAACCTGGTGTAATGTGCTGGCGCTCCGTCGTGCTGGAACCACATAATCACTCGATGATTTGCTGGTACAACACGTAGTAAATCTGGCAGCACCTGCTGGAGGAAGGTGAGATACTTCCGTCTGTCTAGGCGGTCTGGTAACAGATACGGGCCAATTCATTGGTCGTGTATAATCCTTGCCCACACATTCACGGAGAACCTTTGCTAGTGGCATTTGGAACGTGTGGCATGTGTATTTACTGTATTCTCCATTTTGACGCGACGTTTCATCCACTCCAGAGAAAGCGTCCTCTCGCGGCTCGCCGGTTGCTTTCCGATCCTACATTGTATTATGAAAGTTGTTTGCTTTGGTGAGTTCTATAACCCCTTACAGTTCTTATATATATATACTTATATATATATATATATATATATATATACAGGGTGTCCCAAAAAGATTGCAACGCGCTTTAAATTTTTACCTGTTGGAGATAAGTGCTCAATGTAAATTGCAAAAATGTTGAAAGTAAGAGAGGAAATAAGACTACGTTAATGAAATAATTCCCCCATTCATTTTCAGAAAGGTACACTTTTTAAATTTTTCAATAATTAAGTACTTTTCAATAAACAAGTACTTTTTCAATAATTAAGTACTTTTAAGTACTTATTTTTTTATCTAAACAATTTCCATCGTCAATTTATTTAGGATCCCTAGTTTCACTGATGAAACAGTCTTTCACATGGTACGGAAAAGTGGCATAAGTTAGATTATTTCCTTTATCATAATTCAGTTGATTTTAAAGATACAGATATGCGGAATTTTTTAATGATCTTGTTGCATTAAAAATAAAAAATTTCTGATTGACCAAATTTGTCTAAGGGGATCGTATAAAAATTTAAAAAGTGTAACTGTTTGAAAAAGAATGAGAGGACTATTTCATTAACGTAGTGTTATTTCCTGCCTTACTTTCAATATTTTTGCAATTTACATTGCCCACTTATCTCCAACAGGTAAAGAATTAGAGCGCGTTTCAAAGTTTTGGGGCATCCTGTATATATATATATATATATATATATATATATATATATATATATATATATTTATATATATTTATATATATATTATATATATATATATATATATATATATATATATATATATATATATATATATATATATATATATATTCCTTCCACTAGCCAGTAGACAGTTCCAATGGTGTCCATAATTAAATACTATCGCCATTGTCAGAAACTGGCTATTCTATCGATTTTAATTTGAATTGTATGGCTGTCCTGATGAGAATGCAATTTCGAATTTACCGCCATTTTTTGTGTAGTTTCAATTGATTGTTCTCTATGTCTTAATCTTTTATCTTGAGCTAATTATTATTGCCTTTTCTCATGTTTGCCGTGTTTTCTTTTTCATTTTTATTTATATTTATATACTTTTAATTGTGATTTTTGTATCCTAATATTCTTCTCATCCCCCTTTCCATTGTAGTGATATGTTACCTTCTATCTTTATCCTTAGTCTTAGTCTATAGTTACTCATTTGTAACAGATATGCTAAAGATGGGTTTTTTTGTACATACAGTTGCTTATGCATAATTTTCGATTAAAATCTTTCAATTTATATATATATATATATATATATATATATACACTTTTACATGGTGGCATATGGTGTGGACACTTTTAGAGAAACTATTAAACATCTGTATTTTCATTTGAAAACTTATTTCGCACAGTATTTTTGAAAAAATTAGAAGTGACCTCTCCAAAACATGAAATAGAAATTCTTATTGGATCCCCACCTCACCATCTTACATTCATTTAGATTAGACAGGCAACAAATTGTTCCTGCACATCTCAATTTGTTTTGCTTTTCATTCAAATTTATATTTGTGTCAAAATGTATGGAAACGCGCCAATTTAGCACAAAGTTTAACAATATATACCGTTTCCGAGAAAGATATTTATTATTCTAAGCATTAATAACAAAATTACGAAAAGGTGAAATGAAATGCAGTGCTCCGCCTCACTGGACACTTCCTGTACGTGAATTACTTGATACAGTGTTTCCAGAACGATGGATTGGTCGTGGAGGGCCAATACCTTGTCCTCCGCGATCGCCCGGCATAACTCCCCTGGTTCTTTTTGTGAGGTTACGTCAAAGACATTGTTTACCAAACACCTGTTTCAGATATTTCAGTTTTAAAGGAAAGGATACAATCAGCAATCCTCACTATTACACCCCAAATATTAAAAAACACTTGGGGATAAATAGAGCACAGACTGGACATTATTCGGGCCACTAAAGGAGCTCACGTTCAACTATATTGAAGGTATTGTAAAAAAAAAACTGTTAGATTTCTTCATTCTTTTGCAGCAAACTGCATTTTAATTCACCTTTTCGTATTTTTGTTATTAATGTTTTGAATAATAAAGATCTTTCTCGGACACTGCATAATAAGGATAACAAAGTTGCATGTTAATAAAGGGTCTCTCTCTCTCTCTCTCTCTTTAATATTAGCATCATCTATAACGCACATAAAGTTACGCACATAAAGTTACAAATCCAGAGCACATAAGTATATATATATAACGCACATAAAGTTACAAATCCAGAGCGCTTTCGGACGTCACTACGTCCATCATCAGTGGCAATGTACAGGCAGTTTTTCAAGCCTTTTTGTTCGGGGGGGGGGGGGCGATTGAAACTTTAAGGGGCACTTTTTCTTTTTGCTCCATATAAATGTATCTAAATGCTGTCACATAAATAGAAACTAAATTATTATAAAATGTCACCGGGAGGGGGGGGGGAGTAATCGTCTCCGTGGGGGCCTCATCCCCTACCCCGGATGTATGCCTGAAAGAAACGCTGAATGTAAACAATTTACATTGCCACTGATGAAGGAGGTATCGACGTCCGAAGTCACTCTTGATTTGTAATTTTATGTACGTCATAGATGGTGCTCATATTGAAGACCCCTTTTTTACCAAACAGCTTGGTTGTCTTTATTATATCGTTTTAAAGTTTATATCTGTATGCTATAATTGTGTCATCTTCCTGGAAGAAATCTAATATAATCAGATGTATAACACAACATAACACAACTTAAAATAATTCTACAATTATTTAGAGGCAGAACAATTTTAACGTTTTCTGCCAGTTATTTAAAAATTTTCTGAATTTTTCCGAAAACTTACTATTCCTTAACTCGAACACCCCACCCCCTCCTTGTTCCTGTTTCATCCGACATGCTGCAAGCAATGAATGTAAAAACGAAAGTAAAATAGAAAACAGAAAAGCTACGCGGTTCTAGAAACCATATTACTTGAAATACATGTTAACTTCAAGAACAATTTTATGCTTGGTTAGATATGGCTATCTCGAATCAGTTCTCGTTTCAGAGAACGTATCAGATCGCGTCTTTGGCGATTTGGCACGCTCATTTAGTGAAAACTAAAAGAGGGATCAAATGGAACATCTCATATTTTATCACACTCTTTTACTTCAGCATAGCTTTCAAGAAATTGAATATAATTTCATCTTATGGAAGACTGATGACACATGTCAAAAAAATTTGATACACCTTTAAAAGGGTAAGATGATAATGACGATACATTTTAACTTTTTTTATACATAGGGGATATCAATACATTGCGCTATACGAAAATTGGTTTCTTGAAATCACTAAATGTCAGTCTTATTAGGAGTTGTATTCCAAAGACAGTAAAATACACAAAGTTAAAAAAGATATATGTGTCAATTGCGTTCTCTCTGACTGAGGAGGTTTTATACATAAAATAATAGTAAAAAAATCTGATGTGGGCAACACATGACTTTCCTTATATAATGTAATGAATTTTATACTTTTACAGTAAAAAAATAGGTTTTTCTTATAGTAGATACTAATATTCTTTCCAAGATATTGAATTTTCGACAATAAGTCGTCATTTTCATTGATTTAGCGTCATATTTATCCATTTGGCGAGATTTTCGTTAATTTGGCAACATTTCAAAAAATTCGCCAAGTTGGCGACATTCCGCCAAATTCGTCGCCAAAATCTCGCCAAGAGTTATGCACTAAGAAATAAGTTATTCTTACAGAAGATATATGACTATTGGCGTTCAAATACAAAAGTATTATTCAAAGTATCTTTTTTCATGAATGGAACGAGCTAGATTCACGAGAATGATGTCACTCAATTTACGGCATGGTATTACATATGAAAAGTGAACATGTTTCTCAATAGGAAATATTTTTTTTTTATTTTATATGACTTTTTGATAATTTTTTTGAAAAATGTACAATATCTCGAGAACGGCATGTTAGCGTTCTAAAATTTATGTCCATCGTTTTCCAATAAAAAATTACATAAGAAATGTCTATTTGCGTAACTTTATTAGTGGTTTTAATTTTTTAACGATTTTTCCAAAATTTCATTCGAAAATTTAGGGGGGTTCTGAACATTTGATTGCGTGCAAAAACAATAGGCTTCCAGTGTTTACGGATTGTGATTTTTGTACCAAATTTGATTCGAATCGGTCCATTCGTTCGTCAGTTATCGTTTCCACAGACTCACTGACACACACACATACTTTCACACACACACACACACACACAGACATCACTTTAAAAATATTTGATTCGTGATCAGGGATGCTTGAAACGTGCTCTCCCGTCGAAAACTCGATTTCGAATTTTCGACCCCGTCACAATACTTTCCTTATACATTATGTATATAAGGAAAGTAACAATGTATGCTCTCAAGTAGATAACCTTAGGACAAAACTGACTAATTCTCCAGGCACTTATACAAATTGTAAAGTACCTTGTTGTCATAGTCGGGGCTCGAACTACGTATCTTCGTAATGTCCTGTCAACGCCCTTCCAACTAAGCGACTGAGACGGATTCGCAAGCTCTTATCGTTGAATTAGACTCTCCATTCTCCTCTCTCTAACGTCAGCTTGAGATGCAACTTGACAATGTAACGGACCAACTCTTGCTATTTTCACCTTAAGTTAACCTCCTAAAACTGTTTTTACCCAGAGTTGTATCCTGCGTGATTGTTGGCCTCCCGATTTGAAATCAGTGCTCAAACTCCTAGATTCCACTAAATCTGTAGGAGGGTTTCTTGCAGATCCTCAACATCACTGCAGTAACTTACAGGGTGAAATCGTTAGGGCGCCAGTGCAACATTTCTGCCCCTGATGGGGCTCCAACCCGGATCTCCGTACTGGCCAGTTGATGCAGTGTCTTTTTCAGGCATTCGATTATTTACCCTCCCGGGGACAAATTTAATGGTAATTGGTAATAAATTCAGGCTATAATGAAATAAAAAAAATCTGATGTGGGCAACACATGACTTTCCTTATATAATGTAATGAATTTACTACTTTTACAGTAAAAAAAAAATCTGATGTGGGCAACACATGACTTTCCTTATATAATGTAATGAATTTACTACTTTTGCAGTAAAAAAAAATAGGTTTTTCTTATAGTAGATACTAATATTCTTTCCAAAATATTGAATTTTTGACAATTAGTCGACATTTTCATTGATTTAGCGTCATTTTTATCCATTTGGCGAGATTTTCGTTAATTTGGCAACATTTCAAAAAGTCGCCAAGTTGGCGACATTCCGCCAAATTCGTCGCCAAAATTTCGCCAAGCGTTATGGACGAAGAAATAAGTTGTTCTTACAGCAGAAAAATGACTATTGGCGTTCAAATACAAAAGTATTACTCAAAGTATCTTTTTTCATGAATGGAACGAGCTAGATCCACGAGAATGATGTCACTCAATTTATCGCATGGTATTACATATGAAAAGTGAACATGTTTCTCAATAGGAATTTTTTTTTTTATGTGACTTTTTCATAATTTTTTTGAAAAATGTACAATATCTCGAGAACGGTTCATTTTAGCGTTCTAAAATTTATGGCAATCGTTTTCTAATGAAAAATTACATAAGAAATGTCTATTTGTGTAACTTTATTAGCGGTTTTGATTTTTTGACGATTTTTTCAAAATTTCATTCGAAAATTTAGGGGGGTTCTGAACATTCGATTACGTATAAAAACAATAGGCTTCCAGTGTTTACGGATTGTGATTTTGTACCAAATTTGGTTCGAATCGGTCCATTCGTTCGTCAGTTATCGTCTCCACAGACTCACTGACACACACACACACACATACTTTCACACACACACACACACACACACACACACACACACACACACACATACACACACACAGACATCACTTCAAAAATGTTTGATTCGTGATCAGGGATGCTTGAAACGTGCTCTCCCGTCGAAAACTCGATTTCGAATTTTCGACCCCGTCACAATACTTTCCTTATACATTATGTATATAAGGAAAGTAATAGGTTTTTCTTATAGTAGATACTAATATTATTTCCAAGATATTGAATTTTCGACAGTTAGTCGTCATTTTCATTGATTTGGCATCATTTTTATTCATTTGGCGAGATTTTCATTAATTTGGCAACATTTCAAAAAATTCGCCAAGTTGGCGACATTCCGCCAAATTCGTCGCCAAAATCTCGCCAAGCGTTATGCACTAAGAAAAAAGTTATTCTTACAGCAGATAAATGACTATTGGCGTTTAAATACAAAAGTATTATTCAAAGTATATTTTTTCATGAATGGAACAAGCTAGATCCACGAGAATGATGTCACTCAATTTATCGCATGGTATTACATATGAAAAGTGAACATGTTTCTCAATAGGAATTTTTTTTTTATGTGACTTTTTCATAATTTTTTTGAAAAATGTACAATATCTCGAGAACGGTTCGTGTTAGCGTTCTAAAATTTATGCCAATCGTTTTCTAATGAAAAATTACATAAGAAATGTCTATTTGCGTAACTTTATTAGCGGTTTTGATTTTTTGACGATTTTTTCAAAATTTCATTCGAAAATTTAAGGGGGGGGGGGGGTTCTGAACATTCGATTACGTATTAAAACAATAGGCTTCCAGTGTTTACGGATTGTGATTTTTGTACCAAATTTGGTTCGAATCGGTCCATTCGTTCGTCAGTTATCGTTTCCACAGACTCACTGACACACACACATACTTTCACACACACACACACACACACACACACACACATACACACACACAGACATCACTTTAAAAATGTTTGATTCGTGATCAGGGATGCTTGAAACGTGCTCTCCCGTCGAAAACTCGAATTCGAATTTTCGACTTCGTCACAATACTTTCCTTATACATTATGCATATAAGGAAAGTAATATCTGATGTGAGCAACACATGGCTTTCCGTATATAATGCAACTACTTTTACAGTAAAAAAATTATGTTTTACTTATAGTAGATACTTATATTCTTTCCTGGATATTGAATTTTCGTCAATTAGTCGTCAATTTCATTGATTTAGAGTCATTTTTATCCATTTGGCTAAATTTTCGTTAATTTGGCAGCATTTATGAAAATCGCCAAGTTTGCGACATTTCGCCAAAATCGTCGCCAAAATCTTGCCAAGCGTTATGGACGGAGAATAAGTTATTCCTATAGCAGATAAATGACTATTGGCGTTCAAACACAAAATTATTACTCAAAGTATCTTTTGTCATGAATGGAATGAGCTAGATGCAGGAGAATGATGTCACCAAATTTATCGCATTATATTACATATGAAAAGTGAACATGTTTCTCAACAGTTAATATATATTTTTTTTAATTTATGGGATTTTTTGATAAATTTATTTTAAAAATGTGCAATATCTCGAGAACGGTTCATGCTAGTATTCTAAAGTTTATGTTAGTTGTTTGCTAATGAAAATTTACATAAGAAATGTCTATTCGTGTAACTTTATTAAAGGTTTTGATTTTTTGATGATTTTTTCAAAATTTATCTCGAAAATTTAGGGGGGGTTCTGAACATTCTATTACGTTTAAAAACAATAGGCTTCCAATATTCACGAATTGTGATTTTTGTACCAAATTTCATTCGAATCGCTCTATTCGTTCGTGAGATATCGTCTCCCCAGACTCATTGACACACACACACAGACATCACCTCCAAAATGCTCGATTCGTGATCAGGGATGCTTGGAACGTGCTCTCCCGTCGAAAACTCGAATTCGAATTTTCGACTCCGTCACAATACTTTCCTTATACATTATGTACATAAGGAAAGTATTAGGTCCATGGATGCTGCTGTCTTTAATGGGAGTGTTTTTTGAATTTCTTAGGATATCACGTCAATGTATAATTCTTGAATCCCAGTAGCCTTCTTCATCGGTGTAAGAATATTTGATGGTACCTTTATTCGGCATGGTACCTTTATTCGTCATATTAATTGCAACAAATGTTTATTAAAATTTTATATTTATTTTATAAAAGTTTATTTAAACCGGGCAGTAATTGATCCAAAATATGACAAACCTATCACAAAAGAATTTCCCCTTCCGAAACGTTAAATGAATTCCTCATCCATTATCTTTCTCCAAGCGACCGAGTAATACTGGTGGTAGATAACTTGAAAAAGAAAATACATTGTCCAGAGTTCAGAAAGAGAACTTATCACTTTATGGCGTCGGGCCAACTACTCTTCTATTATTGGAGACAGAAAGTTATTTGAAACACGTTTATAACCACCCTCCCTATCTTCTTTTTTAGTCAAGATATTGTTATCGTAAAACGCGATACTTTATAGATTCATAGGGAATCCGTAAAGGAAGATAAATATTATCGGGGGTGAGTTGGAGTTGAGCTGCTTCTCACAGCTTGTGGAATTAGCCCCAAAATCACACTCTCGGCGGATTTCGTTAGACCTGTTTGTATGATTCATCATCATCTCTCATCGTGCCTGGTGGCACATAAGGCTTTCAGCTTGCGTCACCATCCTGGTCGACCAAGTGCCACAGTCCTTGCTTTTGACCAGCTCGCCCATCCCACCTGATTTCCTTCTTGTTCCATTAGTCTCCTCCAAGTTAGCTTGGGTCGAATTCGAGATCTTTTGGTGTTGTTGTTGAGACCCAGACCGTCCGACCTACCAGAAAGGTGTATGGTAACAGTTTGGACGGCCGGGAAGTGTCACCCAATTTAGACAGGAACCCAGTGAAGGAGGCATCCACAGGGACCGTACGCTTCTTCCCCTTCCACCAACCTCTCGGAAGGACTTACGGACCCACGTGTTTAACGTGATCGTACTCCGCGTAGACACGGCTACAGTTTTGGCAGCTGCAGAAATCGAAACCGGGCCTACCGAGTGTAACTCCAGCGCGCAAACCAATGGGCTACCGCGCCCGAGATCCTTTGGTAAGTATTATTAGGACTTCATAAAACACTAAATGGAAAAGTGTTTAAAGCACAGATGACAGGTCAAACCGATCTCTCATTCAGAATATGCTCTATTTCCTTGATTTCAGTTTTCTTTACGTTTGCTTCTTGTGGTATATACAGACCGTTATTCCAGGTTTTAATTCAATTGTCAAGGGGCTGTTACACTGCGAAGCATGTTTGTAATCAATTATGAAAAATGACTAGTAAAATCAAATTTAACTCAATTGTAACAGAAGCATATACATGCACAATGCATGCGCAGTAGGCTTATCCATTGGCTATCAACCAATCATAGACCAGGAATAGCTAGGTGTTTATAAGCATACGTAAGCAATCTCTGCAAATCTTTGTGTAATTACAACAAGAAAGATCAATCATGCTTAAAGCATTGATTATGAAACACTTTCCAAATCCAATGCAATTTTATTTAAAAAAGTCGAAAATGTGCAATACATTCCTTGGTAATATTTTAAAACTTATCACAATACTACATTAATTTATTATATTTGAAAACTTAAACCTTCATTGAAAAAAATGAACTTCATTCAAATGACGGCATTGAAATATAAATTGCCTGGTTTAAATATAACTAAAATGCGATACATTCCACGGTAATATTTTTAAAACTATCATAATACTACGATAATTTATTATATTTGAAAACTTCATCGAAAACAACTGAAATTAATTCAAATGACGTCATAGAAAAATTGACACGCATGGATCTCTCTATAAAAACAGGATTTCATTCATACCTTTCTCCCATTCATTTCATTCATCACAATACTATAATAATTTATTTCATTTAAAAATTAAGACCATGGAGCTACAAGTAATTAAACTCTATGCTTAAATCTTCATCGAAAAAAATCGTCCTTCTCTTTATAAAATCAATTAATATTTCATTCTTATCAGCCATGCAGACTCCATGGACTAAATTATTTTGTGTTAAAGAAATACAGCAATTCTAATACAACTCATTCTACATATTTTGCTGTTTACATTTTACATAAGTGAAAAATAGGCTTCGTTGTAAAAATAATCAAATTTGGATAATCATTTAAACTCAAATATATTGTATTTACGTTGTTTCAGTATGTAGATGCACAGAATTTAAGCAAAAATAAAGTAGTTTTGGGACGGATACAACACTCAATATGAATTAAAAAGAACTTAAAAAATCACGGTTTTGAAACAAGATGGATGCCATATATCATTTTGAAGTGGGTAATGTGATCGTTTCATATCATGGTCACGTGATCGTTTCATATAAGAGGTGTAATTATTATTTTAATTTTTATTTCAAAAACTACTGAATATATTTCGCTGATTTTTTTTTATATATTTTATGGAACAATTTGAATATTACCTAAAACTTTCGAAGCAATTTGAGAATTTTAAATCCGCTTAAAAAATGTTTGAAAAATTAGGTTTCATAGGGCTCAATGTATTTCATTTTTTCAACCCGGGTTCAATCCAAAACCAATTGGGTGATATTATTCATTTATATTCCCATAGGTCCTACAGACCGTCTGAACAACATACTAAAATTTCATTTTGATTAAGTCATTTTTACGGCAGTTATCGTGCTAACGGACAGACAGACAGACAGACAGAATGAACAAAGTCATAAACACTTTTCAACTTTGTTGTAAAGTGTTAAAATGTAAATCTGGTTAAAATGGTACAGAATAAGCATATATTTTTAACTATAAAATATAGAATTTTAGACGTTTGTAGAATTTTTAAATCACTGCTCTCATGCTTGGTAGTTTTATTAACACTTTACAACAAAGTTGAAAAGTGTTTATGACTTTGTTCATTCTGTCTGTCTGTCTGTCTGTCTGTCTGTCTGTCTGTTTGTCTGTCTGTCTGTCCGTTAGCACGATAACTGCCGTAAAAATGACTTAATCAAAATGAAATTTTAGTATGTTGTTCAGACGGTCTATAGGACCTATGGGAATATAAATGAATAATATCACCCAATTAGTTTTGGATTGAACCCGGGTTGAAAAAATGGAATACATTGAGCCCTATGGGACCTAATTTTTCAAGCATTTTTTAAGCGGATTTAAAATTCACAAATTGCTTCGAAAATTTTAGGCAATATTCAAATTGTTCCATAAAATATATAAAAAAAAATTCAGCGAAATATATTCAGTTGTTTTTTAAATAAAAATTAAAATAATAATAACACCTCTTATATTAAGCGATCACGTGTCCATGATATGAAACGATCACATGACCCACTTCAAAATGATATATGGCATCCATCTTGTGTCAAAATCCTGATTTTTAAAGTTCTTTTTAATTTATATTGAGTGTTGTATCCGTCCTAAAATTACTTTATTTTTGCCTAAATTCTGTGCATCTACATACTGAAACAACGCAATGACATTATATTTCAGTTTAAATGCTCTTCCAAATTTGATTGTTTCTACTATTAAGCCTATTTTTCACCTATGTAAAATGTAAACAGCAAAATATGTAGAATGAGTTGTATTAGAATCGCTGTAATTCTTTAACACAAAATCATTTAGTCCATGGAGTCTGCTTAGCTGATATGAATTCATTGATTTTAGAAAGAGAAGGACGATATTTTTCGATGAAGTTTTACGCATAGAGTTTACTTACTTGCAACTCAATGGTCTTAATTTTTAAATAAAATAAATTGTTATAGTATTGTGATGAATGACATGAATGGGGGAATTATTTATGAATGAAATGTTGCTTTTATAGAGAGAGCCAGGAGTGTTATTTTTTTATGACGTCATTTGAATGGATTTCAGTTGTTTTCGATGAAGTTTTCAAATATAATAAATTATCGTAGTATTATGATAATTCTAAAATTATTACCGAGGAATGTATAACATTTAAGAGATGTTTAAACCAGGCAATTTATACTTTAATGCCGTCATTTGAATGAAGTTAATTTTTTTCGATGAAGGTTTAAGGTTTCAAATATAATAAATTAATGTAGTATTGTGATAAGTTTTAAAATATTACCGAGGAATGTATTGCATTTTAGACATGTTTAAATAAAATTGCATTGAAGTTGGAAAGTGTTTCATAATCAATGCTTTAAGCATGATTGATCTTTCTTGTTTTTTATGTCTAACATTGTTTGATATTTTTACTAACTTTTAGGGGGGGTTACAACAAATTTCCTTTGAATGGAAAATCTTGCTTTTACTTGTGGGATTTAAGCAATCCATATTAAGATTTATACATTATTTAAGATTTATGCATGGGTTCTAAAAGTAAAATATCATTACCCGATTTAATAACGTTAATTACAAGACAATGACTGTTCAGCACAAATTACCAAAATCATTGAACTGGTACCCCAAAATTGCGCAGCAAAATAAAAACTCGACATATACAAGAAAGATACGTTCGATAGTTCTATTTGTTCTCGCTAAAGAACAAATGCACTTAATATTCCTAATTGCTTCGGTTGGGAAACGGATGTGTGCGATTTTCATAAAAGAAAATTTAAGACATTTGCTTCCTTTAATCTTGGGGGGGGGGGGTCCCGAGCACCTCCTCTCTTTCAACAGAGAAGGGAGATTCCAGCAGCAAGTTAATCGGTTAATTCTTCCGAAGTGGCACACGTTTACTCATCAGACGTCATAATACACTCGGTAACAAACAATGTATGACGAACCGTATTGAACTTTACGATGTCCAACAAGGTGTTATATGTTAAATTACCAACCTCCAATAGCGTGTGCTTACTAAAAATATAGAATATGGAAATAGTATTGCAATTACCTGCTAGAAGCTCGACATTAATCTTAGATGGTCTTTGGAACAAATTCAAACGTCGAGTTCGAGCCAGAACGGCTGGCCCAACTTCTGTATCTCGTTTTACCTTATTTTAGAGGAGGAATGGAACAATATACTTTTAACCAAAAAGTAAAAACACTTTGTAAAAAGGAAAAGGAAAATTTTAAGCAATGTAATTAAACACAAATTAATAAACAATGCAGCATACAACTGTATGCTTATATGCCTATCGTCTGATAATATATACATGTATAATTTATTGCCAGGAAATAACTGAAAGCATGCTAAAGAGTGTGTAAGATGTAATTTTAAACAAAATGTGAGCCGACAGTCTTCTGGTTCTACGATAAATACGCTATAGTTAAATAAAAATAGCTGGTTTTCAAACACTTTTTCTCGCATATAGTTTATTAAAGAATATAGTATTAATCTCAGGTAGGTAACTTTGTCGTCAATCCCCACAAATAGCGAATTGGCAATGAAAACATGGCGAATTAAAATTTGACACATCTCACAGTAAAATAAGCATTTTTCTTGACGGCGTATACTCGTTGTGGTTGTAAATAGATATCGTGACATCCTTCGATTGCAGTCACTCCAATTATTGACAAAAATAACATTTATTTCACAGACATAGTTTGAATATCTACCAGAATTCTTTAGTCACAGACATGTAGAAATCTATTCTGACTAATAACGATGTCCCAGCTTTGAAATCGGACATTCGAAAGTGTTGTCTATCTTTGGATCAAAGTGGATATGTGAGTCGAAATTCTCTACGATGGGAGTCATCAAGTCAAAATACAGATATCGGATTGTTGATGTCAATTTGGAGGTAGGGCTGGGATGTGCATTGAGTTCCGACATTTAACCAGTGTTTTTACATCTTGTCAGACAAATGGGTTGTCAAATTTTGTATTAAATTGTCTTACGTTATCCATTTGAAGAATTTTCATCATCTGCGTCTGAGGTGATTGCAATTTCAACTGAATAGCCAAGGCTTATATGTTTAGAATAAATTCATTCAAACAAAGTGCGCTGATTTAAACATTCAATTGAGCAACCTAATTTCTCAATTTCTGCATGCACTGTAAGAGATTCTGCAACCTTTGCATAATTACAGGCGTTCATAAAAATTCCAACTTCATTTCTGAAATATTTAGTTAATTATCGTCTGCTGAAGAAGCATTATATATATATATATATATATATATATATATATATATATATATATATATATATATATATATATATATATATATATATATATATATATATATATTATATATATATATATATGTATGTATGTATGTATATATATGTATGTATGTGTATATATATATATGTATGTATGTATATATATATATATATATGTATGTATGTATATATATATATATATATATATGTATGTATATATATATATATATATATATATGTATGTATGTATATATATATATATATATATGTATGTATATATATATATATATGTATGTATGTATATATATATATATATATATACATATATATACATACATACATATATATGTATATATATATATATATATATATTTATATATATATATAAATATATATACATTTATATATATATATATATATATATATATATATATATATATATATATGCATATATATATATATATATATATATATATATATATATATATATATATATATAAATCTGCCCCTCAGCAACAAATATGTATATCGGATAAAACTGCAGTAGCAGAATTTCAATCCTCCTCTCCACACACAAGATTCTAATTTGAACCCCTAACACATAGTTTTCTAAATACTTTCTCTCTTTTACATGCTCTCCCCCTCCGCATTGCACGCTTTCGAGTTATAGTAGTTTCACTTCCGTAAAACAGACAAACGAATAAACACATTGCACAAAAATAAAAACAAAAATTGCATTCCAAAATATTTTAATACCATAACTACGTCTTTAAATGAGCCTTAATTAACATCTCACCAGTTTCTGATAACTTTATCGCAATAGGAATTTGTTATCATTTTTCTTCAACTATCATTAAGCTAAACGTGATCAGATGTCTTCAGTTTAAATATTTCACACTCAGTTTTCTATAAACTAAATGAGGACAAATATCCTTACTTTCTTATTTTGTGGCCTACATTTTGGAGAATTTCCAAAATACATATTTAAAGCTACTTGGAGTTGGAACTAAAATTTTTGAATGTGAATCAATATTTGTTAGAAGGGTATTAATTAAGAACGCTAATCTTCCGAAAAGGGATGTAGAATGACTAAAATGTTCTTTAGGGGGAATTATGTGTTTTTTCCCGGAAGATCAACTAGTTCTCTGGACTGAAGCCTCTCAAAATGTGATTCTTATTACTTTCCTTATATACATAATGTATAAGGAAAGTATTGTGACGGGGTCGAGAATTCGAATTCGAGTTCTCGACGGGAGAGCACGTTTCAAGCATCCCTGACCACGAATCGAACATTTTTGAAGTGATGTCTGTGTGTGTGTGTGTGAAAGTATGTGTGTGTGTGTGTGTGCGTGAAAGTATGTGTGTGTATCAGTGAGTTTGTGGAGACGATAACTGACGAACGAATGGACCGATTCGAACGAAATTTGGTACAAAAATCACAATCCGTAAACACTGGAAGCCTATTGTTTTTATACGCAATCGAATATTCAGAACCTCCCTAAATCGAGTGAAATTTTGAAAAATCGTCAAAAAACCTCAAAACCGCTAATAAAGTTACTCAAATAGACATTTCTTATGTAATTTTTCATTAGAAAACGATTGACATAAATTTTAGAACGCTAACATGAACCGTTCTCGAGATATTGCACATTTTTCGAAAAAATTATCAAAAAGTCATATAAAATAAAAAAAAATCCTAGTGAGAAACATGTTCACTTTTCATATGTAATACCATGCGATAAATTGGGTGAAATCGTTCTCGTGGATCTAGCTCTTTCCATTTATGTAAAAAGATACTTTGAGTAATATTTTTGTATTTGAACGCCAATAGTCATTCATCTGCTGTAAGAATAACTTATTTCTTCGTCCATAAAGCTTGGCGAGATTTTGGCGACGAATTTGGTGGAATGTCGCCAACTTGGCGACATTTTTAAATGTTGCTAAATTAACGAAAAACTCGCCAAATGGATAAAAATGCGCTAAATCAATGACGACTCATTGATGATGACGACATGGAAAATGACGACTCATTGACGAAAATTCAATATCTTGGAAAGAATATAAATAACTACTATAAAAATAATCTATCTTTTTTTAATGTAAAAGTAGTAAATCCATTGCATTATATAAGGAAAGTCATGTGGTGGCCACATCAGATTTTTTTAAATACGCGCCATATTGTATCGCCGTGACCGTATAGGGTATAACTTCCCACCCGTATAGTTGCCGATGACACTGCACTAGAAGCGTTACCACTGAAAGCCTGCATTGAATATTTGAAGTCGTAGGACTACGGCTTCTATATACTCCTATATACTAAATGCTATATAATATTTAAGAACCCTACTTAGAACCCATTATAAACCCAGTTCTACTAAAGTCGATTAGGCAGTCTTAGATAGAGAAATGTCTCTAATACCTCACGAAATCTAATTGTGAGACCAGAAATAGATCTCACATTTGATGAGACGCTTTTATGTATAAATTTATGGTGGCCAAAACGGCGAATACTGCTTGTAGTCTGGCTGGCACGGAATTTTATCACCCCGTGAACCTAAAGGTCAGAAGACCATAAATTTTGGGGGCCATAACAGAGGGGCTGAGCTGGGCCTTACGAGATGTGGAATGGTTCCATTGGTTAAAGGAGTAACCAATAAAAAAAAGAAGATTGTTACGTCAAACTCAATGCGGCAAATGGAAGAAAAGGGGCGCCTATCCCCCCCCCCCCCCCCAACGAGGGAACCACAGCCTGTGACCCGAGAACGAGAGAATACAATTATGACTTTTTGACTTAAAAAGGACGTGAGCAGATTTGTGCAACTTGTGCACATATAGCTTGTACAACATGACTTAAAGACTTGTGAAAATGTTCCAAAAATACTGGCTAAATCTATATAAGGTGGAGTGCAATCAGATGTACGAGAAGGGGCCACACACCAAAGAGTTATGGCGGTGCAAATAACTGATGCAAGCATCTGATATATGATCAAAGTCCAAGACGGATTTGAAAGTATGTGCTCATTAACAATCACAGGTCATAGACACATGATAGTAATTTTAATAGTACTGGTCACATATGTCCCCTCCGCCGCAATAATTAATGAGAATAATTATTGTTAAGCATGTAATTAATAATATGAATAATTGGTGTAATTAAATAATTTAGATTTGATGTTGTTAATAAATGCTTTATTGTTAAAGTTTAAACGGTGCAGTCAATGAGTATTATAATAAATAATTATTCTTTTACAGGACTCACACGAAAGGTAAATAATTGGAGGGTATATATCGGCACAACTAGCAATGTACGATTAAATAATAAATCCACTATGTATGAATTAACGGCCATGTCAATCTTAAATGAATTTAATATTAAAAGTATAACTTTAGATTTCTTTCCCACACTAATGACAGGTATATAAACTAGTTACCACTCATGGCGTATTAATAAACAATGTTGTTAAAACTTTTAATACCTATTTCACATTTCCTTTTATTTTCGCATTTTATAATAAATAGTTTTCCTGTTTTTCTCGAGACAGAGTCTCGTAATTTCATCATCAATCGTCTCTCAATCTTCTCTTAATCGTGGACTGCTCAAGATTAATGTCAAGTTCTTTTTTACAATGAATCAACTTGTGTCAATTTGTATCACGTCAAGAAACATGTTCGACGACCAATAGATGAGAAACGAACCATTAGCTGGAAAATCATCCGCCAAGTCAGATGATATAGTGTGCTATGTCAGTTTCCAGTGCTGCTTTATTATTTTCTTTGCCGACAGACAGCACCATGAATGGTCCCAATTGTTTGGATGATGTGTCACGCGAAAAGTTGGTAACTCATATATAAGTGCACAGATGTACAATCTCTATGCATGATAATGCTCCATACCACAGTTCAATGGTACTAAAAGACTATCTACAGAGGGAAAACATAAACTTGCTTGACTGACCAGGTAACAGTACCGATCTCAACCCCATCGCGAATTTATGGACAATTTTAAAAGATAAGATAGCAGAAAAACAGCCATGAAGTTTTCAAACTTTGATTGACTCGACAAAGTGCGTTTGGTGCAAAGATATTTCAAGTGACTTATGCAAATACCTCAATGAGAGTACTCCCCATCATGTTCTGTATATTATAAAAAACAAAAGTGGCCACACACAGTACTAATTTGGGTCGTTTTGTGTACTAAAGAATGTAACTATTCATATGTGATATCATTATTTCAAATATCTCTAACAAGTAATTAGCTTTTACTGCTGTTTCTGTAAAGTTATTAATTTTAAATAAAATGAGAAGTAGTCTTCAATTTTTGCAAATAACTGCATATATACACTACGTGACAGGGAAAATGAGACAACCAAGAAGGAGTGGGCAGAAAAATAAGCAAATTCCAGGGTAGACGCAGCTCACCAAGTTATGTAAATGATGCGAAATGCGTAGCTATCCCGCTCACTTATTGTCACATCCGATTTGAAAAATCCAATTTCTTGACACCATTTTCTTTAACTTTTTCTGATGTAGATCGATCGATTCAGGTGAACGACCCAATTTTTGACTCTTGTGCCGTCTGGAAAAATACATTTATCACTAATGGCAGCCTGCCAGCGCGCTGCCAATGTTAGGAAACCAAAACTATATCAGAAACTCAAGTTCTGGAACTCAACTTTTTCATCATATATATTATTCAAGTCATATATACTTCAAAGCAAAAGAGGCAGGCGAAAGAAAAATAAGAGAAAACTTCATCCGTTAAAAAAAAAGCATTATCCGCTGAAAATAAATTTGATTTAACTTACCTTCAAGGTAGTTCAATTTTTTCTACAACACAAAGTATACAGTCTTGTGATAGCCTCACAAAAAGTCGAAGTTCAGATTTATAGGTGAATATACACGTTTTGTGTATGCTTGTACATGAATAGTTCAGTTTTTCTGTTTAATTACTAGAAAATGTACCCGAGTAGAGCATTAATTGCATTCATTTATTCACTTTTTCAAAAGGCGTAGTGGCACACTTAAAGGGTTCGTGTACAATATTACTTTCCTTATGTACATAATGTATAAGGAAAATATTGTGACGGGGTCGAAAATTCGAATTCGAGTTTTCGACGAGAGAGCACGTTTCAAGCATCCCTGATCGCGAATCGAGCATTTTTGTGGTGATGTCTGTGTGTGTGTGTGTATGTGTGTCAGTAAGTCTGTGGATACGATATCGCACGAACGAATGGAGCGATTCGAATCAAATCACAATCCGTGAATACTGGAAGCCTATTGTTTTAAAACGTAATCGAATGTTCAGAACCCCCCTAAATTTTCGAGTGAAATTTTGAATCATAAAAAAATCATAACCTTTAATAACGTTACGCAAATAGACATTTTTATGTAATGCTTCCTTACAAAACGATTGACATAAACTTTAGAACGCTAGCATGAACCGTTCTCGAGGCATTGCACATTTTTCAAATAAACTTATCAAAAAATCCCATAAATTAAAAAAATATTAACTATTAAGAAACATGTTCACTTTGTAATATCATGCGATAAATTTGGTGACATCATTTTCGTGGATCTAACCCCATTCACGAGAAAAAATACTTTGAGCGATACTTTTGTATTTGAACGCCAATAGTCATTTATCTGCTGCAAGAATAACTTATTTCTCAGTCCATAACGCTTTGCAAGATTTTGGCGACGAATTTGGCGGAATGTCGCCAACAAATTAACGAAAATCTCGTCAAATGGAAAAAAATGACGCGAAATCAATAAAAATGACGACTAATTGAAGAAAATTCAATATCTTGGAAAGAATATAAGTATCTAGTATATGAATAACATTTTTTTTTACTGTAAAAGTAGTAAATTCATTGCATTATATAAGGAAAGTGATGTGTTGCCCACATCAGATTTTTTATAACGTGTCTATTGATAGTATGGCTTCCGTTCAAAGGTTTTTTTGAAAGAGAATTATTCAACCTTTCCGAGAGTATTAAGATGGAAGCTCTGTGGTAATATTTTCGATCACTGAATAACCTATCAACAAAACCACTACGAATTTTGTATTTCCGTCTGAAGCTTAGATTTTCCGCTACAGACGACACGAACAGACAAAACGACAAACGTATATATATATATATATATATATATATATATATATATATATATATATATATATATATATATATATATATATATATATATATATATATATATATATATATATATATTTATATATATATATATATATATATATATATATATACTCTGCAAAAAAATGTATACACCCATAAGAAATTGTGCTCCAGCTGCGGAATTCGGAATGTATGTATCGTTTGAAGAGATATGTGCATATTTAAAATTTCGGAGAAAATAAAATTTTTATTAAAACATAATGGCAACAAGAAGATGACATTTTAGAAAGTGGTAAATTCTCACCTGACTGCTGTACAAACTGATCTTGAGTGCTGCATAGAATCCATTAAGTTGCTCATATTCCTCTGAGGAAGATTCTGCCACAATGTTCAGAAAATCCAGTGGTATTCTGAGAAGGCTGCAATTGCCGTCCCAGTATGTCCCAGGCGTGTTCAATTAGTGATAGGTCTGGAAACCTGGGCGGCCATGAGAGGATATTAAATCCTAGAAGACATTGTTGAGAAAGTCGTGCAATATGTAGTCGAGCGCTGTCTTGTTACTCAATTGAATCTAGGCGACTTGACAGCATAGGCAGAACAATTGGCTGCAGAATATAGGCGATATTCAAGCAAGCCGTTAAATTGACTTATAGTAAAACTAGAAGATATCGGCTGCCCCACGATATAGCTACCCAGAACGTGCAATGGCCGCGGGCTGCTCAACAACAAATGCGGGATCTGACCGTTGGCCAGTTCTCCTCCACACGCGTAGTCATTAGCTCTGATAGAGAAGCCAGATTCGTCGCTAAAGCATGTATCCAATCGTCCTGGCAGAACGACCTCGGTACCAATCCAGACGGTTCTTTCTATGTAAAAAGGTCAGTTGTAGGTCCCTTATAGACGTCGACATCTAATCCGCCTTCTGCCAGTCGTCTCCAAATAGAATCAACTTGATACAGGATGCATGGAGGATGGCAGATGCCTTCGACTGCAGTGATAACGGCGGTATTAGTGGAGATGTGGATCCTCTCCTGACTGCAAGATACTATCGAGCAGTTGTCTGTCTGGGTCGTCCTGAGCCTCTGCGACTGATACATGTCCCTTCTCTGATCCACTGTTGCCAACACCGAACACCTACAATATCGCTCCGACTAAGATAGCGACTGATACGTCTGTTAACCAGCTTACCTTAGGCCTATAATGTGACCTCTCTCAAAATCCGACAATTGTTCTTAGCGCCGTCGAGTATGTTTCAAAGGCATCTTTGTACGCAACTTGCAGTATCAAAGCAGAAAATCCAGTCATACACGGTTTTCATGTGTGCTGTATGAACCCTATAACATCATTAACGCTGACAGTTTGATCATTTGTATACCTCTTAAAACGACATTTTGTATGCCGAATATTGCGGGCACATATACATATATATACATACACACACACACATATATATATATATATATATATATATATATATAAATAATATGATCAAATGTATCCGGGTACTTTGGATATTAGAATGTTTTTCGAATTTCTAAACAAATGCTTGCCAAAGTGTTCTGTAACTTTGGAGATGTGAAGAACATGCTTCAACGCACACTTTCCAGTAAAGTTTCGGTGACTTGTGCATTTAAGAGACCACCAAGATATTGAAAAAGGTGGGAAATATATTTGATCACCCTGCATCATAAAAGCTGGAATTGACTTGTAACTTTCACAAAATAGTTAACTAGCTTTGTTCAATGTGTATAAGCATTTTCGTAAAACAAAAACGTATATTCATGAAGATATAAACGTTTCTTTAAAAATAAACAAATTTTGTTACATGTTTTTTGCTTACTATATCCATAGGTTTCAATCAAATTTTATGAAACTTGCAGAACATTTGTCAACGTCCAAGAAAAACATTATACTTCAATTGAAAATTAAAGCATTGACTATACGATGAGATATAAGCATTTGAAGAAATAAAGTTTTTACTGCGCAGGCGCGAAACATAGCAATAGTTTTCTTTCATAATTTTGTAGTGAATACTGTAGGGCAACTTCTATAAAAAAAATCCCTTCTAAAATTCCCTTAAAATTCCCTCCTAAAACACCATCCTTCTATCACCCATAGCATTTTTCAAGGATAATTCAAACATAGCATCATGTGTTGCAATATCCACTTCCTTCTCGTCTTTGGAGCATTTTTACTTTCCTTATATACATAATGTATAAGGAAAGTATTGTGACGGGGTCGAAAATTCGAATTCGAGTTTTCGACGGGAGAGCACGTTTCAAACATCCCTGATCATGAATCAAACATTTTTAATGTGATGTCTGTGTGTGTGTGTGTGTGTGTGTGTGCCAGTGAGCCTGTGGAGACGATATCTCACGAACAAATAGAGCGATTCGACTGAAATTTGGTACAAAAATCACAATCCGCGAATACTGGAAGCCTATTGTTTTTAAATATAATTGAATGTTCAGAAACCCCCTAAATTTTCGAGTGAAATTTTGAAAAAATCATCAAAAAATCAAAACCTATAATAAAGTTACGCAAATAGAAATTTCTTATGTAATTTTTTCTTAAACAACGATTGACATAAACTTTAGAATGCTAGCATGAACAGTTCTCGAGATATTGCACATTTTTAAAATAAATTTATCAAAAAATCCCATAAATTAAAACAATATATTAATTGTTGAGAAACATGTTCACTTTTCATATGTATTATCATGCGATAAATTGGGTAATTGGGTGACATCATTCTCGTGGATCTAGTTCGTACCATTCATGAGAAAATATACTTAGAGTAATACTTTTGCATTTGAACGCCAATAGTTATTTATCTTTTACAAGAATAACTTATTTCTCCGTCCATAACGCTTGGCGAGATTTTGACGCCGAATTTGGCGGTATGTCGCCAACTTGGCAATTTTTTTAATGTTGCCAAATTAACGAAAATCTCGCCAAATGGATAAAAATAACACTAAATCAATGAAAATGACGACTAATTGACGTAAATTCAATATCTTGGAAAGAATATAAATATCTACTATAAGAAAAACCTATTTTTTATTGTAAAAGTAGTAAATTCATTGCATTATATAAGGAAAGTCATGTGTTGCCCACATCAGATTTTTTCAAATCACGAAGGACAATTCCAGATTTGGCCTGAAGTTTGCAAATGGCATTGAAAGCTAGCTACTCTGCCAATATTCACATTTCCGCCGTCTTTAACTCAGCATAATGTTACATATGAAAAGTGAACATATTTTACAATAGTTAATACTTTTTTTTACTTTATGTGATTTTTTTTAATGAATTTTTTTGAAAAAGTGCAATATCTCGATAACAGTTTATAAGTTCTAAAAATGTATGTTAATCGTTTTCTAATGAAAAATTACATTAGAAATGATTATTTACGTAACATTATTGATGGTTCTGAATTTTTAATGATTTTCACAAAATTTCGTCCAAATATTTGGGGTCTTCGAGAACTGGAATTTTATTTTATTATTACAATATACAGGGTATCCTTAAAACATTGACCTCAGCTTTTATTCCTTAAATATTGATCTTGAACATATATATTAAATTACAAAGTTGAGTAAAAAAGGTACAGAATTTTATGAAATCAATTAAAATTTTCAAGAGAATTAAATTTTAAGAAATACATTTTTAAATTTTTATACGGCTCCCGTACAAAAACATTTCCAATGAGTAAAATGTGTCCCATCCACTAATAAGGTGATGTACGAAATTTCATCATTTTATCATAAAAAGTCCCAGAGATATGAAAAGACAAATATGCTGACTTAAACCACTTTTCGATGCATCAACATGGGTTCTGAAAGGGGAAAAATCATGTCGGAAGATCGCGTTTCAGGGGTCGTACACAAATTAAGAAAGAAAACAATGATTACATAAATAAATAATAATTTTGCTATTTTTTGGTACAAAAGTATCTACACAGTGTAGAAATAATAACTTTACACAAAGATTACAAAACTTCTTAAAAATGCTTTCCATCCATGCCAAAATCCATTAAAGATAAGAGGCAGATATTATTTGCCTATTATGCATTTCTGCGTTGCGTCATTTGCACTCTTGCTGTAAACATTTATATTTTTATTTGTGATTAATCCCTCACCAACTTTGTTTAAACATATCTCTGGGACTTTTTATGATAAAATGCTAAAATTGTGCACATCACCTTATTAATGTATGAGGCACATTTTACTCATTGGAAATGTTTTTGCACAGGGGCTGTATAAAAATTCAAATTTTGTATTTCTTCAAATTTAATTTCTTGAAAATTTTTATCGATTATATAAAATTCTGTACCATTTTTTACGCAAGTTTGTAATTTATCATATATGTCTAAGATCAATATTTAAGGAATAAAAGTCGAAGTCAATGTTTTTGGGACACCCTGTATATTTATTACTTTTAGTGCATTTATTTTTTAATTTGATAGTCAGAGAAATTTTATAAATACATTTTAATTGATTATAGCCAAACACTATATTCCAACCATTTAACAACCGGTTTCCGAATTTCCTTACGATTTAAAAACTGGTTTCCTGAAACCGGTTGGATGACACTAGCTAGGAACTTCTCTGGCACCGATTTTGGTGGTGTTGTTGAGACCCAGACCCTCCGACCTACCAAAAAGGTGTAAGATAACTGTTTGGACGGCCGGGAAGTGCCACCCAATTTAGACTGGAATTCAGTGGGAAAGCATCCACAGGGACCGTACCCACCTTCCCCTACCACCAACCTCTCAAAAGGACTTACGGATCTACATGTTTAACGTGATCGTACCCCGCGTGAAAACAGCGGCAGTTTTTGCAGTGGCGGGAATCGAATTCGGGCCTACCGACTGCAATTCCCATGAGCTAACCACTAGGCTACCGCGCCCACCGATTTTGTTGTAATTTACTGTTTTGATTTTTCTTTTCCGACTCATATTACTGACATGTGTAATAAATCTTATAGTAAACTTGCTTACACAAAGAAGATTGCTCAAATTTTACAAATGTTGATATTGGTATTGTTATTCTTGATACCTTGATGAGATCAAAACTTGAATATGCCTCCATTATATGGAACGGAAGCCTTATAAGTTCATAATAATATTGATATTATTCAAATTTTTGAGGAATTTATATTATAAGAAACTGGTACTTACTGTAATACTTTATCTACTACCGTTCTTCAATGTATTTAGTGTTAATGTATTCGTATTCAATGTTAAAAGTTTACAGAAATGAAGGAATTATATGAGTTTATTTGCTGAAAAGAATTCTGGTACTAATATTGGATTGTGACATTAATAACTCTTATGGACTTTACAACAACTTTTCTGATAATCTTGATGTTTTTCACCCATTTCCTATAATTTTTGAAAATCATTTGCTGTAAATATTTTGTATTTTATCTTGCAAGTTGTTACTGGTATTTTATCCCTGTTGTTTGCATTTTATCTTAAATAAATGAAGTTATAGAGTTTGAGACTTAATTTGAGATCAAAACAACAATCAATCAGAATAAGAACTGGGGCCTCCTAAATTACGCTTAAACAATTAACCAGCCACTTCGGCTATTTATGGAATTACCTTGAATTACCTTACATTCTTAACCTTCTATTAATTACTTTTTAGAGAGCCTTGATAGGAATTCCTATCAAGACTCTCTATTACTGTCGATTACTGTCTCTATGCTGGATGGAAAGAACTCATGTTGATAACTGAAAAGGACTTATGGTGTTGACTGTGAAAATGCACTGTCGAGAAAAAAATCTCGTTGAAACAACTAGCAGGTTACAAGAACTATCCTTTCCTAGTTGGATCAAACGCTGATACCATCCAACCACAATTCCCTAAAGAATTTTATATCTTGATTCTTGAAATTGAAAAAATATACCTTTTTCTCCTCTATCCCCCAGAAGAATCTTTCTCAGTGCTAATTAGAAAAGGAATTCTTCGCGTTAAAGCAAGTTTAGTGAAGCCTTGCATCCATAACAGGGATCGTAAAATTTTAAGAGAAGAACGTGAATATCGTCTGCATTTCCCAACGGTGTTCTTAACATAAAATTTTTAAAATGTGAATATTCTGGTAATACATAGCTTGCCCGTGTAGTTTTTGTACATGATATGTTCTTCTGCACGTTTGTACAAAGTTTAGTATCCTTAAAAAAAAAAGAAGGAAAAGCTGGAAGTTTTAAAAAGATTGGAAAAAAACATTATTTTTTTTTTCATAAACATATTGTTAGAGATACTATTTTTTTAGTTAATTTTCCCTCTGAAAAGTGTTGAAGGAACATTTATTTTTCAAATATATCTCTAACCGCCATTTTTCCTGACCGACATGTTTTTTATCAATAAGCAAAATAACGAATTAGCAGGTAATTAAATTTGACTATGTACTGATATACAGTGATCATACTACAGAACCACAGTCAGATCATACTACAGAACCACAGTCACCTATTAGGAATAAACTGATATTTTTACTGAAGTAATTTCACTTTTATTTTGTTTCGGGCCGCGAAAGTGACTGAAAAAACGTGGTATTTCGGTTCTATCAGTCCAACTTTAACAATCTAGATGGACAACAATATCTATGATGTTGATGGTATTTTAGATATTTTGAATTTCATTGATCCTTGCATTCAGTTTACCTATGAAATAGAAAACAACAATCGTCTTGTATTTTTGAATGTCTTGGTCGGTCGCAAAGATGATGATTTTCTCCCGACAGTTTCTCGTTCTCTCTATCTCCACATAAAAATTCATGCCATCCGCCTAGCCAGAAAATTGCTACTTTCAATACGTTTGTCCATTGTACTCTGAACGTTTTCTCTACTATGGATTTTCTCAATTCTGAGATCAATTATTCAAAAGCTGTTGCTGTCGATTGTGGTTTCTTTCCCAGATTTGTTGATCGCGCTATTCAAAAATTTTCTAAACCTTCCTCTAAACTTGCTTCTGAAGAGAGATCAACAACACTATCATTTTACTATATTTTCCAAACATCAGACAGCAGATTGCTAAAATCCGTAAAAAAATTCAAATTCAACATTGCGTTTAAACCATCTAATAAACTCAGATTTTCCAATCTAAGAGATCCTTTAGAGATTTCTCTATTAGTTGGGGGTATTTACAGTATTTCTTGCCAGTGTGGTCTTTCTTATATTAGTCAAACTAAAAGTGATTTAAAATTTCGTATTAAAGATCATGAAGACTATGTTAGAAAAATAGGAATTTAATAAATCTTCAATATTGCTATCAGTTTCACCCTCATTTTGAGACGTTTTCAGCAAGGATCATACAAAAATGCGCATCAATCTACGATCTTGAGTTCTTTGAAGTCTTCTATATCCAGAAAAATTCTAGTGAATTAAGTTAATGAAATGTCCATTACTCCTAGTGCCCTATAAAAATTTCCACTTTCTTTGTTTCTATTCCTTAACCTTTGGGGGCTCTTATTTTTCTTCTTGTTGAATCTCATTTGTTCTTGTTCAAACTTTACTCGTCTTATTGGGATATTCCTGTTACGTGTTGGCGTACGTAATCTTGTGTGTTACTCCTTGTTTCGGATTGGCTAGATTGTTCTTCATTCTACTTTTTAATTGTTTCTTTCAGGTGAATTCTTGTTGTTGTTTCTTATCCCACTTGACCAACAGCAACATCAGATCAAGTCCATGAACCCGTGAGTCTTCAAAAGATGAGGAACTACTCCAGGACTGGAGTACAGCTGACTTCTCTGGCATCCAATACATGTCAAGGCATGGGCAGCAGAAGCCTGAGCCAGATTTCACTTCGGGCAAAGGGGATAAACCTTAGAACCCAACACATGCTGTAGAGCACAAAGATGACCGCTGCGGAGTCTGGCCAGAGCCGTCTGTTCTCCCCTACTGCCTGCCCCAATCAAAGCAGCACCAGAACGGCTACAATCATACCACTCATTCACAGGGGCCTTTCTTCAAGTGGAGGTGATTTCAAGTTTGACTCGTGAGGCAAGTTCTGAGAAAGAGAGACAGCCACCGTCAATAGAACTCTTAAGACTGCTCTCCCTGGCCAGACCATCCGCAACCTCATTACTGTAAATGTCCACGTGAGATGGCACCTATTGAAAAAATATCGTATTATGTGCACACAAGTAACCGAAATGCTGAACAATATTCACTGTCGTTCCGTCACCATGTCTCCACCATTCAGCCAGGTGCTGAATAGAACTACGGCTATCACTCAGAATCCAGATGTCTGTATTGACTCCCTCATTGACATAATAACTCAAGACCTCTTCAATGGTTATGAGTTCAGCCCGAAAAACTGAGCAGCAGTTGGGGTTTCTCCTGCATGTTCAAATGCCATTCCACTGCTTGATGTAGACCCCGCTACCGGAGATGGCGCCATCACCCCTACTTCATCAGCATAAATATGCAACGCATCACCGGGAATTTTATAAATAGTTTCTAAAGCGAGCTGTTTAAGATAATCTGGATACTGCGTGCCGTAGTTAGTGTATGAGCATCAGGTAAATTCTTAATCCAGGTCATGGGTACATAAACTCCTCTGTTTCTATATGCGTCCATTACTTCGTTTTGAGTTTGAGGGAACCAACAAGGGTCCCTTGCACTGACAAAGGGGATCCAGCGTATCCTCAAAACAGCTGTATCCTGCATTATTATTTTATTTGTGCTTAAATACGTTGTCCAACTGTATTAATCTAGGTGTCCATCGTTAAATATGAATGCAAAAAATGTGACAGCTAAGAAAATTTATTGATAGATACGTAACTGCTGTCTGTGGGCGTCTCACTTGTTTTATAATAGTAAATGTGTCTTCTATAAATGCCTTCAAAATAATTTAATTATTTATTGTTAACGTCAAAGTCGCATTAATTAAACTATTTGTCACTCCTCCCTAAAATAATGTGGCGAACGTGTATATAATGGATATTTCCTCACTGTAGTTTTTTCTTTTGAGAACCAGACAGAGAAAACACCAGTACAAACTTTCCTATGACGTTCATCTAGGGTTTTTAGATGCTGAAATCCTGAGTAGGGTTGCCATATATGGCGATTTATCGCCAATTTGGCGACTTCCCGAAGCTCCGAGAAACACCTCAAAATAACCAATATTCTACGTGATATGAAAGATTCCCAGAAGTTTCCATGAAGAGTCTTTAAAAAGAAGTTATCACTCAGTCGGACAGCAGTTGACGAGATACGTGCTATATTGAACTGTCGAAAACCCAGACCACTCAACTCGCCCTAAGGCATGAACAGCAATTTGAGTGGCCGGGAAGGATACATTGAACTGTGACTTTCCTCAATTTTTTGAGAATAATAAAACTTATTTTGCGAAATTAGTTGAGCATTTAAATGCTGTTTGACTGTATATTGTTTCTGTTGACGTTGTGCTTGTGAATAAACATGTTAGTTATTCAGAAACTTGGACTCATTCTTGTATCCTAAGGGCACACCCACAACTCCAGAGGATGCATCATAACAATATGATAGCTAATTACTCTGTTTTAAGTTATTTGTGAAAATATAAAATACACGTAGTAGAAAATTCAAAATAGAAAAATATATTTTATATTAATTAATATTAAATTATATTTTATATTAAATATATTTAATCTTAATTTTCTAGATTTTTCTAGAAATGAACATTAGCACTTGCACCCAAGCCTCAGATATATATTTTAATTTAGAGAAGAGTCAACTGAACTTGTAACCCTTTCTTACAAAACTTTTATTATTAAGATCTCTATAAGGCGAACTTATTTCGAACTTTCCCTAATATTTAAATTAGTAACGAAGCGTGAAATGAAAGCTGGCGAAATCCTGGCGGGGTTTATAACTTAGGATGTGAAATAGCTATTAGAGTTTCTCAAGATACAACTTCGCAAACCTCTAAACAGTAACGCACATATCCCCAGATAAATTCCCTCTGGGAATTTAGGTGTTATGGAAGCATAAATTCCAGGCAACCTATTGTAGTAAAGGTAACGGATTCTGTATAGCAGGTGGTATAAGAAATGGTGTTGAGATTAAAATGTGAATGTATATTACTTTCCTTATATACATAATGTATAAGGAAAGTATTGTGACGGGGTCGAAAATTCGAATTCGAGTTTTCGACGGGAGAGCATGTTTCAAGCATCCCTGATCACGAATCAAACATTTTTGAAGTGATGTCTGTGTGTGTGTGTCAGTGAGTCTGTGGAGACGATAACTGACGAACGAATGGACCGATTCGAACCAAATTTGGTACAAAAATCACAATTTGTAAACGCTGGAAGCCTATTGTTTTTAAATACAATCGAATGTTCAGAACCCCCCTAAATTTTCGAATGAAATTTTGAAAAAATTGTCAAAAAATCAAAACCACTAATAAAGTTACTCAAATAGACATTTCTTATGTAATGTTTCATTAGAAAACGATTGGCATAAATTTTAGAACGCTAACATGAACCGTTCTCGAGATATTGCACATTTATTAAAAAAAAATTATCGAAAAGTCATATAAAATAAAAAAAAATATTTCCTATTGAGAAATATGTTCACTTTTCCTGTGTAATATCATGCGATAAATTGGGTGACATCATTCTCGTGGATCTAGCTCGTTCCATTCATGAAAAAAGATACTTTGAGTAATACTTTTGTATTTGAACGCCAATAGTCATTTATCTGCTGTAAGAATAACTTATTTCTCCGTCCATAACGCTTGGCGAGTTTTTTGCGACGAATTTGGCGGAATGTCGCCAACTTGGGGACTTTTTGAAATGTTGCTAAATTAACGAAAATCTCGCCAAATGGATAAAAATGACGCTAAATCAATGAAAATGACGACGAATTGTCGAAAATTCAATATCTTGGAAAGAATATTAGTATCTACTATAAGAAAAACCTATTTTTTTTACTGTAAAAGTAGTAAATTCATTACATTATATAAGGAAAGTCATGTGTTGCCCACATCAGATTTTTTTTAATACAATTTTATAGAGAAAGTATTATTTTCCCAAAACTTTTCGAATTTTAAAAACGGGTTGCCAACTTTAATTGCAGAAAAAAAGTTCTAAAAATATTTTCACGAAAAGTTTTAAAAGAATAACATGCAAACAAATGCTCCTAAAATGGTATATTGTTGTAATCTGATTATGGTGCAATCGGAACTAGGCAATATTCAATATG
The DNA here is from genome assembly GCA_951213105.1 of Amaurobius ferox. Classification (NCBI taxonomy): domain Eukaryota; kingdom Metazoa; phylum Arthropoda; class Arachnida; order Araneae; family Amaurobiidae; genus Amaurobius; species Amaurobius ferox. Next base: position 127,009,113 of record OX578140.1, read on the forward strand.
GATGTATAAAAAGGTCAAGTAGAGCCGCTCACTCATAGTGTTTCTTTCAGGCATACATCAGGGGGGAGCGAAGCCCCCAGGAGACGATTAATCCTCCCCCCCTCCAGAAAGAATTTGTGTTATCCTAGCTTCTATTTATTAGACAGCGTTTAGATATATTTATATAGACCAAATAGAAAACTCCCCCCTCCCCAAAGTTTCATTCGTCCCCCCAAAAAGTCCTGAAAAAAACACTGCTCACTCTAGCTATTTTGTTCTGAGTGCAAAGTAAAGTCCAGAGTCATCATCACAATATTTCTTTTGGATCAACAAATCACACCTTTAAAAGCAAAAATGAATTTAGTGAGCAACTTTTTCATTGATATATGACTGAAAATATCTTGATACAAATTGTGCAGAGGGCAAAGTAATTAGGAAGTGTAAGAACCTGGTCTTCACCACGGGCGCCCATAGGAGAGGGCAAGAAGAACACTTGCCCTCCTCTGAATGTTCAAAATCACAAAAGTGGACATCAAGCTACTCGATGTTATACATCTTATCCTTCAGTTTGCCTAGTCAGTGGTTTGCCCCCTCCTGAAAAAAGTTCTATGAGCGCTCATGGTCTTCATTCGCGCAGTAGTGTGTTCCTTTTTCAGTTCCCTTATCCCCTCTAAGTGGAGTCACATCCCACAGATATTTTATGCAAGGTACAAAGTAAATTCCAGAATCATCATTACATTTCTTTTCAATCATCAAACCACACCTTTTAAAGCAAAAGTGGACTCAAAGTGTTACTTTTTCATTAATATATGGCTGAAAATTCCTAGAACTACATCTACGATAAAATAAAAATCTGATGTGGGCAGCACATGACTTCCCTTATATAATGCAATGAATTTACAACTTTAACAGCAAAAAAAAAATAGTTTATTCTTGTAGTAGATACTTATATTCTTTCCAAGGTATTAAATTTTCGTCAATTAGTCGTCATTTTCATTGATTTACCGTCATTTTTATCCATTTGGCGAGATTTTCGTTAATTTGGCAACATTTAAAAAGTCGTCAAGTTGGCGACATTCCGCTAAATTCGTCGCCAAAATATCGCCAAACGTTATGGAAGGAGAAATGGAAGGTCTGCTATAAGTTATTCTTATAGCAGATAAATGACTATTGGCGTTCAAATACAAAAGCATTACTCAAAGTACATTTTCTCATGAATGGAATGACCTAGATCCACGAGAATGATGTCACCCAATTAATCGCATGATATTACATATGAAAAGTGAACATGTTTTTCAACAGTTAATATGTATTTTTTTTTAATTTATGGGATATTTTGATAAATTTATTTGAAAAATGTGCAATATCTCGAGAACGGTTTATTCTAGCGTTCTAAAGTTTATGTCAATCGTTTTTTAAGGTAAAATGACATAAGAAATGTCTATTTGCGTAACTTTATTATAGGTTTCGATTTTTTTATGGTTTTTTCAAAATTTCACTCAAAAATTTAGGGGGGGGGGGAGTCTGAACATTCGATTGCGTTTAAAAACAATAGGCTTCCAGTATTCACGGATTGTGATTTTTGAACCAAATTTCATTCGAATCGCTCCATTCGTTCGTGAGATATCGTGTCCACAGACTCACTGACACACACATACAGACATCACTTCAAAAATGTTCGATTCGTGATCAGGGATACGTGAAACGTGCTCTCCCGTTGAAAAGTCGAATTCGAATTTTCGACCCCGTTACAATACTTTCCTTATACATTATGTATATAAGGAAAGCAAAAAGTAGTGAGAAAAGTACTAGAAATATTTCCTCAGTTATTGTTTTGGAAGTTTATTAAAACAAAGAATGAGTTTAATTATATATTTCACATTTCCTTCATTGAAGATGCTCAAAATATTCGAGTCAATTATTATATTGGCATTGCAAAATTCTATTAATCATCACACTAAATGACAAAAAAAATTTGAAAAATCCCAATTAATTTATTTGGAATAATAAGGATTTGCAGTTCATCAGCAACATTTCCAAAATCTCCAATTAAAACTTCATCTCCAATTAAACCTTCATTAAACCTTCATCTAATTCACCGCAGTACTTTGTATACAAAGTACTGCGGTGAGATAGACATCATAATACCAAACAGAACAAAACTGTGATACCGGCACTTTAAATGTTATCATTTATATCTCATCACATTTTTTGTTATCATACCTCAGTAACTTGACAAGTAAATTTATTTTTCTTACTCTGAATAGACATTGAGAAATCTGGTCATTTACCTTTAAATCCCTTTTATTGAATATAAACACCGAACGTCACATCGATTAGACGTATCGAGTCAAATGGAAATGAAAAGAAAACGAAATTGTCATCTTCAAAAATGTCACTTTCAACTGGAATACGTCATAAGGCATTTACATTGCGATTATGATCACAGTTTAATCTCATCACGTCGCACCGAATTTCCTTGAAGTTTATGAAAAAAACTTCAGTTCAGATATGACGAAAGCTTCCTTAAGATCAAAACTTGGCTACTTTTCTTATGTCTATAGTGTTAAAAAAAAAAAAAAAATGTGATCCCAGCTGCCATGCGCAGGTCGAAGGTTTTCTTGATGGAGAATTTATACTTCGGTCGATGACTTGCAGCTCGAAAAGTGGTTTATTTTGGTACTCTGGTTCAGTGGTGGATTAAGAGTCTTAGAAGCTCGACACTAAATCTTATTTAAACCCCCTATTGTACTATTGTTTGTATGACGTGATAAATTGTATTCAGTGGTGACGAGAGAGACTAACGCTTGATAGGCCAATTTCAGGACATGGACTTTAAAAAACATTCTGGACACAACAAAAAAAATCTGATGTGGGCAACACATGACTTTCCTTATATAATGTAATGAATTTACTATTTTTATAGTAAAAAAAGTAGGTTTTTCTTATAGTAGATACTAATATTATTTCCAAGATTTTGAATTTTCGACAATTGGTCGTCATTTTCATTGATTTAGCGTCATTTTTATCCATTTGGCGAGATTTTCTTTAATTTGGCAACATTTCAAAAAGTCGCTGAGTTGGCGACATTCCGCCAAATTTGTCGCCAAAATCTCGCCAAGCGTTATGGACGAAGAAATAAGTTATTCTTACGATAGATAAATGACTATTGGCGTTCAAAAGTATGTACAAAAGTATTACTTAAAGTATCTTTTTTCATGAATGGAACGAGCTAGATTCACGGGAATGATGTCTCCCAATTTATCGCATGGTATTACATATGAAAAGTGAACATGTTTATCAATAGAAAATATTTTTATTTTATATGATTTTTTGATAATTTTTTTGAGAAATGTACAATATCTCGAGAACGGTTCATGTTAGCGTTCTAAAATTTATGTCAATCGTTTTCTAATGAAAAATTACATAAGGAATGTCTATTTGCGTAACTTTATTAGAGGTTTTGATTTTTTCAAAATTTCACTCGAAAATTTAGGGGGGTTCTGAACATTCGATTGCGTATAAAAACAATAGGCTTCCAGTATTCACGGATTGTAATTTTTGTACAAAATTTCGTTCGAATCAGTCCATTCGTTCGTCAGTTATCGTCTCCACAGACTCACTGACATACACACACAGACATCACCTCAAAAATGTTCGATTCGTGATCAGATGCTTGAAACGTGCTCTCCCGTCGAAAACTCGAATTTGAATTTTCGACCCCGTCACAATACTTTCCTTATACATTATTGTATATAAGGAAAGTAATATACATGTTCTGCTGAAGCATTTGTAACTGGAATTGAAGATACAAATTGAAATACTTTGAGAAAGTTCTTTAAATGTTTGTTATGACTAGAAAACCCTGTGAAAGATTTATACGGGTTTTCTTTTTCTAGTCATAAAATACAAGAAGCCTACTGGCAACATTCTCTTTAAAGTTCGTCAAAGTCAATTATATAACCAAGAAATAATTTTGTCAATGCTTTATGAAGTTCGCCAAAACTAAATATCCTGTTCAGGGAAATCATTGGCATTTTAGACAAGAAGTTACGTTTAGAAAAAGCTACGAAGTTGGTGCAACTTATCCTCATTAAATCGAGGAGGTAGACATCTGTGATTCGAGAATTGGAACTTATTTTCAGCAATTTCATCTTCAAAAATGCTGCTTTACACACCTATGTTGAGTCAAACATTATACAGACAAACAGATACAGTTTTATGGTTAAGATTTTTTAGAAAAGAAGTTTTCATAAAACTCATTCATTTCTATATGCATGGCAGTTTTATTGCAGTTGAAAACATGTGTCTGTCTATTGTCCCATTCACAATTTAGCACAACCGCGCAGAGAAAAACTATTGCTTAAAATTGCTCACAAAAATGGCACGTTTTTTATTTATCATCATTTCATTTAAGTCCGTAAAAAATGTACTCACGGTCCACCATTTGGTGACCCCTGTTACATGACAACTAGCTCAAAATATAACAAGAAAGATCAATCATGCATTGATTATGAAACACTTTCCAACTGAAATGCAATTTTATTTAAACATCTCAAATGCGATGCATTCAGAGTTGATATATTTCAATTTATCACAGTACTACAATAATATATTATATTTGAAAACTTATTCAAATGACGTCATCGAAATATAAATCGTCTGGCACTCTATGCAAAAGCATTGAATAATTCATTCATACACTTTTATTCCAGAGTTAAATAATTTTGCGTAAAAAATTTCCGCAATTCTTATACAACTCATCTCACAATCACATGTCTACATTCTGCATCCATTAAAATTAGGATTCGTTGTAGAAATAATCAAAGTTTGATGATTATTTAAACTCAAAATATTGAAATTGCGTTGGCACAGAATATATACACAGAAAATACAAAAGTAAAGCGGTTTTAGGACGGATGCAACATTAAATATAAATTTAAAAGAACTTTAAAAATCACGATTTTTACACTAAGAAAAAACGGATGCCATATTTTATTTTGAAGTGGGTCACGTGACCTCTACATATACGGGTGTAATTATTTTAATTTATAAAAACTACCGAAAATATTTCACTGAAATTTTTTTTATACATTTTATAGGATAATTTGAATATTTCCTAAAATTTTCGAAGCAAATTGTGAATTCTAACTTCGCTTTAAAAATGTGTGAAAAATTAGGTCCCATAGTGTTCAATGTATTTCATATTTTCAACCCGGGTTCAATCCAAAACTAATTGGCTGATATTATTCATTTACATTCCCGTATGTCCCACAGACCGCCTCAACGTACCAAAATTTAATTTTGATAAAGTCATTTTTACGGCAGTTATCGTGCGTTATTCACACGAAAATAAAAATAATTCTACATATACATACCCTTTAACGAAAACGTTTTAATCAAATTCACAAAGTTATAATTTAGAGTTTCATTAGTTGGAAACCCAGACCACACGACAGACCCGAAGGCTTACTGTTGCTAAGTGTGTGGCCGGAGAGTTTCATTAGTTGTAAAATTTCATTAGTTGTAGAGTTTCATTAGTTATAAAATTTTCTTAATTGTACTTGTATATTTTTTAAAGCACTTCAAAAGAATAAGTAAATTATTCAGTGACGCTAAAGAATAGAGATTTAACATTTATTCACATCTCTATAATTAAAAAAAAAATCGTTCAAACTGTTGTTTTAATATATTAATCGGTTTCAAAGGCAAAAGCTTTCATTTGACGAAGAAGCTCTCTTTTTGCTTTTAGAACCGATGACGTATTAAGACAACAGTTAGAACAAATTTGGTATAATTGATTAATTCAGTTAATCAACTATTTATGTTGTTATTAGCGAAGTGTGCCATATACATTTTCGTTAGGACTGATACAGGGGTTTTACTAACTATATAAGTTTCTTTTTCTTAATACATTTTTATCAACAATAAAATTATACATGGCCCATTCATGCAGTGCCGCGAAAAGAATTTTAGGGCTCCTATGCAGCAAATGCACCCCCCCCCCCCTCCTACCGTATAACACCCTACTATGAAAGAGAGAACAATTTTTTGCAGGAGTAAGAAGGCAATGCAATAAAGAGGAACTTGACAAACATTTTTGGAACTGGGTAGACATCGATCGATATTAGTAACGTATCGATATTAGCTGAATAAACGAAGAAAACATAGTTTTATCTATTCAAAAATAAAAAACTGAAGAAACAGATGAAGTGGAAAGGGTTGTACCGCCCTCACCAACAGCTAACAAATCTCTCTAGCTAGGCTCTTCAAATTTTGAAGACATTAGAACAACAATGCGTATCTTGCGATGACTGTAATTCATTTATGACATTGAAAAGAGTGTTAAAATTAATTAGTGTCACTACCAAGAGCAATCAACAATACAAATGTTTTTTTTCTATAGAGCAAAGTGTTTTTTCTATAATTTCATTACGTTAGTAACTAATGTACTGTATCGCAAAAGTTTTTTTCTTTAAATTCGCAATTTTATACATGAATAAAAAAAAAAAGTGAGAAAATGTAGAACTTTAATTTATGTATTTACAAGAATAATTGAAATAAAGAATTCTAAATTGGCTAAAATGTGTGACAAATGTTAGTCATTTTCATTTGGGAGATCTTGGGCCTCAGCAGCTTCATCTACAAGTTTTAAATTTTTTGTCATTTCTTGATGTGAAAGCTTAATAATGTAGATTTTAATTTTAAGCCATGTTTCTATTTTTAAATCAACTAAGGATAAGTGCATAATTATATGATTTCATGCTTATGTAAAAAATGTGAATCAATGATAATGTAGAATCAACAAAAATAGATCAGCTGACTGTGCAAGCTATTAACAATATTTATTAATTACAATATATTTTATGGCATATGACACAAAAACAAAAGAAACACTTAGAGTCAAGATTTGTATTTATTACATTATATAACAACTAGGAAGTAAAACATTCTTTCAATGCTTAGAACAATCTATGAACACTATACACATACTTTTATGAAAATTCATTTTTTAAAAAAAAGAACAATTCAACACAGAACATATAATATTTTCTTGTACAAACAGATCAAAGTAGTATCACATTTGTTTCTGATGCTATTTTTTCCAAAAAAGAATTTAAGATAAAATCACAGACATTTTGCGATGCAAGATGTAATGCATTCTGTATATATGCTCGTACCCTTAAATGATTTTCCAAACTCTACATTCTTTCCATTTCTCAAGTAATATCAGCATAATAAAAATTAATTCATTTAAGCTAAAATATACATATAGTGCTTCAGTGATTTCAAATGTAAAACTATAGTGCTATATAACTACATAATGAACAGATTTATATCATGCATATATCAAAGACAAACGCCACAAGGCATGCAGAAGATTTAATTTTTTGTTGTACTGAAACAAATCACATTAAAAATCTCATCTGCATAAAAAATGTTAAAATATGCAGTGCATATATAAATGGATAATTAGTGGTCAACAAATTATAAAGAATTTTCAATTAAAATTCATAAAATAAGCACAATTACAAACATTTACCGATTTGTCAAACATCACCTTTTTAAACACATAGACAATAACAACCAGACTTTACAAGCCTCTGGCAAGACATAAACCATAAAACTAACAACATTTACTACTGACGTAGTCAGCATATGTGTATGTTTATTACAAATAAATATAGTGTTGTATACATTAATAATTGTACAATGACTAACGGTTTTAACCTTAATAAATGCATGCAAGAAGTACTGATATTTCATCGACACATAATAATATAATTTAATTAGAGATTATTCCTATTTAGTTTTTAAAGCTGTTTACCAGCAATTCTTATGTTACCACTGTTGGATTTTTATTCCAATTCCCTCAAAATATATCCCAAAAATAATGATATTAAGAAAGGCGATAAAATCAAATTTATGGATAATATTAAAACTAACTTTAATGCTAAAGTTATCATTGTCAATTTTAAGCTTTCAAACTCAAAATATTATGAGCATGTTTAGAAATGCTATCTGGACACAACACATGGGGATGCTCTGCCTTCCCACATCCAAGAAATTGTTTCATTTACTAACACAGGTTCATGGTGTTGAAGACCTAGGCCACCCGACTCACCCTAGGGTATGAGCAACAGGATGGGTGGGAGGGCAGGTTCATGGTTATTGTTGTTGAGACCCAGACTGTCCGACCTACCAGAAAAGTGTCGAAAACCCAGACCACGTGACTCGTCCTAAGGCATGAGCAGCAAATTGAGTGGCTGGTAGCAGAAAAGTGTAAGGTCAGCCGGGAAGAGCCACCCAATTTAGACCGGAACCCAGTGGGGCAGGCATCCAGAGGGACAGGTTCATCGGGTATAAGTGTTTGTGAAATATTTCGTTATGTTGTATTTAAAGCAATTTTGCAATGGTATTTTAATTAATCATGAACATAGTTGGCCTAATTCATAATATGCTACATTAAAAATAATGTTGATTTCAAAATTATTGATCTTCAGAATTTTGTGAATTTTTTTTTTTATAACGACTGGAAAATATTATAGAATAGTTAAAAACAATTATGAAATTTTAGATATATTTATTTTGAAAGAGTATATATCAGAAAGGAAGTCGTACAGGGGTAAAATTGATTTTTACGTCTTCCATTCTGTCACTAATAACTCGTTTGTGTAGAGCTTGTCCAATAGTTAAAAAGTGGATATTCCTATAAGGAAGAAATGCTTTTGCCTCATAAAACCTTTAATCATTACATCTGGAGGGTCCAGCATAAGTAGACAATATAACATTATATTAATTATCTCATATTTTGAGTGCCTAAAATGAAAAGTAAGAAAAAGATTTTTAACTTGTCATACAAACAAATTTTTAGACATTTAAAGTAATTCTCTTACGTATACAGGCCAGTGCAACAGCAGCCATATTTACCCATCAAAGCGATGACTGTGTTTGGCGAACTGGTTACTTTCTCCGCCTTTTCTTGGGATTTCGAAGAAACCTAAACATTCTAGACTTTTTTTTTGAATGATTGGAACAATTTTTGGCAACAAAAGCACCCATTTTACAGCTAAATTGAGTATCAAATATGAGACACGTAGCATACACATGTGATTGAAATAGCACAAGCACATGACAACAGACTGTCCAGGTTGGGGTAAAAATGGCAGTTGCATTAGTCTGTATATTTAGGCCCTTAACATAGAGAAATATATGAGGATGCTTTAATGTGGGTAAAATTAACATTATGTTTATGATATTAAGAAAAAGTGATCATTGAGAAGAGCAATTACTATATAGAGGTAGTTTTTAAGAGAGATTTTACTGTAATACAATTTCTCAACACTATTTATGTAAAAACATTTTCTTGGATGGGTAGTGACGTTAAAACCTGAAACATCTTTCCAGCTTGTACCCAGACCATTAGGGGGTCATTGGTGAAATTGGTCTTGCTTAGTTGCTTTAAAAGTAGTGTAAATATATTTTAATAGCATTTGATCACATATTACAATTTCAAGATTATTGTTGGAATATACTTTGAGGGAAAATGAATGTAAGCGAAGCATTGTTGAAATTCCACTTTCCAAATATTATTCTTTAAAAGATGAAACAAACAAAAACATAAATTTACGAATCAAGAGTAAAAATCCCATGGACACAAATTAGTAATTTGTGTACCACGTTAAAGAACAGAACTGGCCTTTTATAATAGAATTAAATTTGGCACACAAATCCCAATTTTCTTTAAAATTAACCATACAAAGAAGAGTATTTCAACTGCAAAAATCGAACAGTTACCCCTTAAACACCGAGTATAAAAACACTGGCAAATTTTACGTGGGCAGCAAAACTTCTAAAAGGCTAGAAAAATAATATTTTTCTTTGTTTTCAAAATCAAAAATGTAAAAAAAAGCAAATCACTTGCAATTTCACTTTTTCACATAGAAAAAAAAAGATGACATTACCTAAAACTAAACATAAGTAAACACTGGCATATTTTCTGTTGGCAATAAGAAACTTACTGTAATACTACAGAATAACATTATTCCCACATATTTTACATGCAAAAATTATAAGCACATAATTTTGGACATACAAAAAAAAATATATATATATATATAGCAGGGACTGTCCATCAGATCTTTTAGGGTTCTGTCAAACTTCTCACATAACAGTTTGCCACGAGCTCTTAATTTAATATAAGGTAAGGTTTGGCTTTCAATCTGATATCTTATTCTTTTATTATTGTGTCAGATAAGTTCTTTAAACACTAAACAATTATGAATACTAGGCTGCAATCAGTAAGATAAAAATATTGAGTACATTGTGCAATGTTAAAAAAAAGTTCAGTGCTATTTTTATTTAGCAAAATAAGTTGTTTTCATTAATATCCTATAAGGCATAATGATTCTGATTATAAATTTAGGAAGTCACTTGCAAAGAAAAGGTTTTTTGTAAAATATATATATTTTTTATTGTGTTTTGGAATTAAAGAAAAAAATATAGTTCTTCAACCTAATGTTAACACCATTTTTGTGAGTTGTTTGTAAACATAGTCCTTTATTTCTACAAACCTTACCAATGGAAAACTCTAAAAAGCTCTTGTGTTCAAATTCTCTCCACAACATGGCACACAAATCCTCCACAATCATGGCACATTTTTCATCTCAGAACATGTTGAATAAAAATGCTGTCTCTAATTATACAGAAACCAAATTTAAATAATTCCACACATTAAAATAGTTATGTTGAAATTTTCAAATAATGTAATGCATTTTTTTTTTTAATTTCAAAATGAAATTGAAAACAAAGATTTGAGATATAGGTCAGTGAAATGAATTATTAAACATACAATAAGGGAAAGTTCTTTCCCAAATAGTCTCACACATAGCAATGTTTTGCCTAGTCTATTGGAAAATTAAACATGTTACACTTCTTAATCTTTCAACAAGGAGCTAGCAAAACGAATTGCTACATGGACAGTCCTTTAATAAAGTTAAAAGAAACATTGGCATTTGAAAGCCTTTTCATGATCACTAAAATTTAACTTCCACAGTACAATGCATCAGCTAGGAATAAATTTTAACATGAGAAAAGTAAAAGATTTTTATCACTCCCATCAATATCTTTACATATGATCCATAAACATAAGAATAAAACACACAAGATTATGTTATGGATAAAAAATCTGAAGTTAATTTAATAATTATCCTTAAATAAGATCCTTTTACAAAATGCTGGGAGTGATATACAGCTAGAGTTGCCATAATTCCTTAGAGTCAAGACCAGACACTTACTCGGCCAGCTTAAAAGATGTCTGTTGCAATTGGAAATTAAAAACTTTACAAATATATCAATCAGCATATTTACTTAAAAGAAAGCACACTGCTCCCATTCTATATATATATATTTATATATATATATATATATATATATATATATATATATATATATATATTTATATATATATATATATATATATATATATATATATATATATATATATATAATAATATATATATATATATATATATATAATAATAATAATAAAAATCATAAATAAATTAAAGGCAGCATCATTATTGATAACTTTGACTTTCTCCAACTTTATTTTGTTCCTTTGAATTCTGAATACCACTCATATTTTTAGGTGAAAGAGCTTTATTTAGAGATTGCACATTTGTCTTTATTGCGTCATAGAAAGCAGAGCAAACCTCAATGTTGTTAATTTTTATATTTAAAAGTTTTGTCCCTGCCAAAACCCACACTCAGTTGCAGCCGTATGTCCATAAATAATTTATTAGAAAAAATGTTCTTTCAACTGTGGCTGAAGTAACCGGAATGCACAAAACAAACTTAACAATTTTTAGGAAATACAATTTTTTAAAAATAAAATTTAATACTTTCTTTAAAAGTCTGGACAAAAGTACGAGTCTAGACAAAAGTCTGGACAGGCTTGCCACGTTCGGACTAAATCCAGACATATGGTAAGCCTATATATACAGCTATCACCTGGACCCTACTAAAGACCATTGCACACAGTTTTGAAGGAAAGAAAAACATAAGCACAAATTTTCTTAAATTTAAAAAATGGAATTTATACATGCACACATCCATTAGAATACTGAATATAACTTATAGCATGTTGATATCTTATATGTCTTCTCTCTTCATATCATTTATGAAATATACACTTCATTTCCCTATATTCCATTAGAGATATAAAATTATTGGGAAATATCCATATAAATCATAAGTTATAAACCGAATAAGAGTAAACCATATCAATCTAAAATAATCTTATTAGTCAATGATAGATGTCATTCCTATAATATCTGGTCAAGCTTATGAATGCCACAATACTCTCAAAAGTATTAAAAGACGTATCATACATTAAACAAATTCCCTGGGCCCGATTATCATTCTCTGAGGCCCTGGGAGAAAAAAGTCTATTGGGGCCCCCTTCACAACGTCCAATTCTAGTGTTACAATAAAGATGTATGAAATGATGTCACATTAATGATGCTTAATGAAGTAGAGGATAACTAAATAAAATATTTGAAAAGAATTTAAATGAAATTCTTCAATTTAATGAATTACAAAAAGTTACTTTAAACTTATTCTTTTTGTATAATAAATGCATACAACCTCATAAAAACTGTATTTACACTATATATGCATTAATTAGCTATATATTCAATTAGAGTTTGTTAATAATAAACATTAAAACAGCATTTTTTAAAAATATATATTGACCGTTTCTAAGTCTTTGATTTTGAAGTTTTTTTATTATTATTATTATTTTTATTAATTATTATTTTTTATTATTAATTATTATTTTTTATTATTATTATTTTCTTTCTAAAACTAAAGTTCTTTTGGTTATCCTATTCGGTATCATGTTAACATTAAAAAAAAAAATGTTTCTATTATAATGTATAAAATGAAAGTAATTTATTATAATAATTATTTTAATATAGTACTTTTGGGGAGCTCAAGACGAAAACCCCACATGCCATCCTAGTAATCAGGTCCTGCATGCTTCTACTTTAAGTAAATATCTTTTAAACTACATGATGGATCTTTTTTGCAGACAAGGCCGAGTCCAGGGACTATTCTGATGTCAGTTTTATCACCGTATATGTTGAAGACCCAGACCGTCCGACTCATCCGAAGACTTGAGCAACTATTTGGATGGCCAGGAATCACTGTATATGTGTAATACTTATAATATACGGTGATTCCCAGCCATCCAAATAGTTGCTCAAGTCTTCGGATGAGTCGGACGGTCTGGGTCTTCACATACAGTGATAAAACTGACATCATAATAGTCCCTGGACTCAGCCTCCTCTGAAAAAAAAAAGATCTCTCCATCATGTGGTTCAAAAGATATTTATTTAAGGTGGAAGCATGTAGGGCCTGATTACTAGGATGGCATGTGGGGTTTTCATCTTGAGCTCCCCAAAAGCACTATATTAAAATAATTATTACAATAAATTACTTTCATTTTATACATTATAATAGAAACATTTTTTTTTAATGTTAACATGATACCGAATAGGATAACCAAAAGCGTATTGTGTAATAATCATAATTAAAATTTTCCTGTCTTTCACATCGCTTATAACCCGATAAAGGCTCAACAGATTTACTTATATACTTTCTTTCAATAGGTTGTTAAGCCTGATAAGGAGCAGAGCAAGCAGGTTTACGGCTAAAATTATATCTGATTTTGTACTGCTTTAACTATATAAGTGAAAATTACAAATCACACTTTTAAGCTAAATATTTCTTGAAATACACAATGTAATTTGAAATTATTTTCCAAGCAATGAAATAGCATTCAGCGAATGTTTTAATATTAAGTTTTACCTTCTACAACTCCCTGCAAACAACAAGAATTAAAATGCCTGTTTTGATTGTATAGAGTGCTTTTTATTCAACAATGGCTCAAATGATTCACATACTTTTTTGACTGGCTTGTTAAGCTTAATAGGGAACGGGAACGCTTTAGGTTATGGCTAAAATACATTTAATTTTCTACTGCGTTAATTTTATTTCAGTATTATTTCATGCAATGCTAAGTATTTCTGCTAGTTTATTATGTTCTGATGGTAAAATTAGAGATGAAACAGTTGAATATTAAAAATGTTATCGCTAGCAGACTAAGTTAAATAAAACATAATGCATCTCCATTTATAACTCTGAAACAAAAATTACTATGTTCTGAAGGGCATAACAATAAGGTACTCAAAAGAAAAAATGTGGAAATAAATGAGTATTTGAGAACTTCAGATTCTGAACATAACAAATAAACATGTTATGATTATGTGTATACAGCAGTTGAAAGACTCAATTTGCAATTTATCTTCTGGTTGCTGAAAAGTATCTGCAAAAACTCAAATTTTCAAAGTATGCAAGCACAGTGCATAATATATTTAAATTCTATAGTTCTGCTTCTGAAGTTATATCTTGAAAACCAAACAAAAGATATAGTATCTGCCGAAATAGGATAACAGAATATTTATAAATAACAGATTAATTTTGCAGCATGTCTTGAATAACTGAGTAAACTATGTAGAGTTATTCATTCTGTAAAGGTCAGAATCTCCTTTTATACTTCGGTTAGTCAGTTTTCAAGAAAAGTGAGTCTAAAATGTTGATATCGCATCGAAAATGGTCAAAGACCAGAAAATAAGCAAGTGAAGCAAAACTTTAGACTTATATGTATGTTTTGATTTATATGTTTTTGTTAATTTCCTAATTAATGACATTTTGACACCAGTTCTAATTCTAAAAAGATAAATATTATATTTATTGAAATAATAAAACAAAATTTTAAATGTAATAAAATTTATAATAAATCTATTTGAATCACTAACAACATTTTCTTATATACTATTGATTATTCTTATATACTATTGAAGCAAAATAAGATTTTTTTATATACTATTTAATCATACAAACTAAAAGGTAATGCCAATAAAAAAAGGGTTTAATGTAGCAAATATTTTAAAATAACCATGAACAAAGACTTGAAAGCAATATTTAGAATATTTCAAAAATACAGATCAGACATACAACATTCTTTAAATAACAAATACTATGGATTCTCAGTCATAACATTGAGATGGGACCAGAGGAAAGTAAAATAAACAGCCTATATCAAGCAAAGAAAAAAAATATCTAAGAATACTGTGATTATATACATTTAATCTAAAAAAATTGAAAAAACAGTGAAGTTTTCTTAAATTTATAAATTATGAGTATATTTTTTTCCCCAGAAGAATTCCTGAAAATAATTTATTTTTCCATACCATATTTCATCCAATACAAAATTTCACTGATTGTAAGACATACAATGATTTTATCTTCTACTAACAAGTTAAAAAAAAAATACGAAGTTACAAAGTCAGCAATAGTTCTAGTCCAATGGAGTTGAAATGGTTTTGCATGAATAGCATATTGTAAAATAAAACTCCAATAACATTCAAGAAATTTATTCATTATTTTATTTATAGCAGACAATACGGGCATAAGATAACTAAATTAGGACACCTAATTCTAACAATTTAATCTTTCTAAATAATGAGCAAATATCAAGCCTACATGGGTTTGTTCGGCCATGCATAGTAGATTTTATACGATGTGACGCAAGTTTTAAGTTGAACATTGTATGCATAAAGTCTAATAATTTTCATTTTCTAGTTTCTTGATGTTGACGTAATAATATATTGGGCATATTCGGATCACTGAAGTTATAACCACCTTTTTAAAATAATTCAAAATATCAAAATTATGCCCACTAAATTTCAAAAACTATGAACCCAATACAAAATTCAATTATATATCCTTGTAGAGCTTTCAAAGGGATACACAAATTTCTGTTAGTTCATAGCTCTCTTACTGTTAGTTCATGCTTTCTAACTGCTAGTTCACAGCTAACAGTTTTAATTTGTAATCAGTTTGCTTGAAAACTATGAGCTTTATAAAAACAAATTATTGATCTATAAATTGGATTTCCTAGTGAAATTAACATTTTTGTTGCTTATTGCTTATATCTGTCATTTATAGTTTAAAAGGTATTTCAAGTGAAAGTAAGTAAGGAGAAGCAAAATCTTACTGAAATAAAAACTTTTTTTCGCGACAAAAAAAAAAGTTTGAAATATTAAAATATTGAAATTACTTTGTATATTTATAAATAGTATCTAATTTGCAACAAACAAGTATACATTGTTACATTGTTTACATGTTTGTTAATAAATAAAAGGTTAATAAATAATAAGGTTCAGAAATATAAAAAGTTTACATTTTTCAAAACACTAATTTCAGATGGATACCATTATTCATACCAAAAATATTTTGGGAAATTAAATTTCATGGTACTTGAAGAGGCTCTATTCAAACAAAAAATCCTGAACTTTAATTGGGCTTTAAGAATAATATTACTTTCTTCAAATGAACAATATACAGCTTCATAATATGTTACCAGTATCCACTTTACATTATGCTGCCTCACAAGTACCATTTTTACTTGTGATTCTTCCTACCTTAACTTCCAGACGGTGATTGTAAGCCCCATTAATTCTCAGATGCACCACAACTTCAGAGATGTTAAAATGTGCCTTAAAATCAATGAAATACTGTATTTAACTTTCATACTATGCGTTTGTAAACTTCTATTTTTATATCTTTCTGTCACAAATTAGCATATATTAAACAAATAATTTGCGATATTGATATGATATAAAAAAATAAATAAATAAAAATAAAGTGTGGGCACAATTTTTGTAATATGGCTATATTAGAGAATTTTTCTCACAAAAGTTGAGTATAAGAATATATAAAGGTAAATTAATTGCCCTCAATTTTCCCTATTACAGATATGCTCAATATGTGAAATTTCCATAATCATGTAAATATACATTTATGTAATATAATTCATTAATTGATACAGAAATTATACATTCTAATTTCCAAAATAGCTAAAACAATTTTTTTAAATTAAATTCAGTGAATATAAAAAGCAGATATAAGCACCCTATGTAGGCAAGAATAAAAAATTCTGACTAAAATAAAAGCAAAATAACAATTAATCTCATCATCACCACTATCTAATTCTTAAGCATTATAGAAAATTTTTGATCTCATATAAAATTAAATAGTGACTGAGACAATAAATGCAAAATAAATATGAATTTTAACAATAACATTAAATTTCAGCTTTAAAATAAATAAAATATATTGTCATAAATATTATTTTATATGTTTAACAAAATATAACGTTCTAGTAAATAACTTAAATTTGTACCTATTTTTGTACTTTACAATGGAAGTCATATACCACAGTTTAAATATACTATCCCACAAATTTAACTCTTAAATGCATAACACATTGATCTAAACTGTTTTGAAAATTGGCATTCAGTAAAATGGGTAATGTTTTATTTTTTAAATCATGCCAAATCAGTAAAATATTAACTAACTATATATTAAAAATTGAAATTTTGAATATAAAATTCATCATGCATCATACAAATCAAATTATAATTATTATTTCTTTGATTATTTGTCCACTCAGCTAGAGAAACAGCTGTGATTGACAGAAAAAACAGATTTCTATGTACATTAATTACCATTAGTCGATTTTGTATAAACTAACTATTAAAAATACTTTGCAAGCTGATGATTCACTGGTTTAAAGTAAAATGTCATTTTCTGTCAACTGAGTACAGAATAAATTTTAATCAGGAAAATGGTTCCATAAATTAAAATACTCTGAGAAATTATGCAATTTTATGATTCGGATAAAATAAGAATGAAAGAAACATTTCACTGTCACTTATTTGCAATAGAAAAAAATTAAAACCAATTTGGTAATTGGATCAGTCATTTTAAAAACATCATAAGTCACATTTTTTTTTTTACAAAAACCGAATTATTGCAGTTTTGAAGTCTCTGAATGTGCCGAAGTGGTGGTCGAGCGGTCAGGAGGCAGGCGTTTCCTTGTGATCACTCAGTTGCCGGGTTGTGGGTCCGAGTCCCACCTGCGGGCATGGGTGTTGTGATGTTGAGGTTAAGTCAGTCTTCTGCCCTAGTGGAGCCTCGTCCAAAGTGAAGCTGCATACTACCCTTCACCATGGACCAGGGGTCTTTGGACTTTGTGTAGGCTGTCCTGCACCATGGGGATTTGTAACAACAACAACAAGTCTTTGAATGTAGTTTCATATGTTGTGCAAACGAGCAAATACCTCACTGAATTTAATATGTAATACATGCCCTTCATTTGTGCTATTAAAACAAGCTTATGCTACTAATAAAGTACCAATAAATACAAAAAAGATTGGCAATATAAAATAAATCAAGAATAACAATTTAGATGAACATCAAAACTTTTATGAAGTTCTGAACTAGATAACTAAACAAGTGGAAAAGGAAGCAATGAAAAAGAGGCAGCATCAGATTGCAAATACGACTATGTACCTTAAACAAATGTCTTAAATTTTTTACAAATATCTTCATATTATAATGCTACAAAATAAACAGATATTTTGTGAAGTAATTTTTTAAAGGATTTTCTGATTTTGTTCTGTCATTTCTTGAAAAACCGCCCATAAGTCAATGACTTTAAAAATTATATATTTCAAAAAATTTTCAGGAAAACTTTGTGTAGCAAAAACATAAATGTGTACTAAATATGTAATAAAAATATATGTTGAAATAATTTTGCTATCTTATAATTTTATTCCAATTCATACAGTTTTTGTTGATTTCTAAAATTTTTTGAAAATATGACATACTGCTTTCGAATGACTGATTCAATCATTATTGTGCAATTAAACCTTACCTATACAAGCCCTCTTCCATTATGTCAAGAATTTAAAAATGAAATAAATTTTTAAAGCAGCAAAAACTCACTATATTGGTTAGGGACTCAAACAAATTCTAAGGTTATAGCAGAAAAGGGTATACATGTTATACAATGGCTAATTATGACATGCTGTTTTGTTATATAATGGCCTTAATGCAATGTACCTATTCATATTAAAATATTATATGAAAAGGTATATAATTTTCACACATCTTGTCATCTAAGGATTTGCTAGTTCTATGATATACTTTATAAGAATCATATACATGAAAAATGGGCATAAACTATAGTAATATATATTACAAAAAAATATATATATTTCTTTTCATTCTAAACTTTAAATGCATTTAAATCGAAAATTTTACTCAGATGCTATGAAATAATTTTAGCAAATTTTATATATTTCAACTTTGTTCATAAAGAAAATATGTAAATCTTCAAAAAGCAAAACATTATTAAAACCGTTCAAAGAGAAAAACAAAATATAGAAAGAACTACAAATAATCTTAATTTCCCCAAAGTTCATAATCTAGAATGGACAACCAATGACAATTGCTCATTCCACATCTACACAATAAATGAATATGTTACATTACTATTTTATACAGTTATTACTGCTTTCATAATTCTTTTATACAACTTTGAAACAAACTTATAATATTATTTTAAGTAAAATCAACACTTGATTAAATATAATAATTTTATGAAATTGTTTAAAATAACATGCTCAGTTAAACTGAAAAATAAAAAATTAAAATTAAAAGACAATCTTAGCTGTACATTTTTTATAAATAAATTTAATTTGAAGAATGCTTTAAATATATTCTTTACAACAATATCTTATAAATAATTAAAGTCTCATTTTATCAATGAGACAAGTAAGTAAAAATCACACGGTTACATTTTACGTGTCAGGATTTTTCTGCAGAGCTATTATAGTCAATATCTGGAACTTTTATAAAATACTAAGTGTTCTTTTAATAGATACCAAAAACAACAATTAAACACTAATTTCATAGAAGTTCTATTACCAATATTTTAAAAACTCTGACTGTTGCAATCAATAAACAAACCCAAGTATACATAAGGCCAATGCCGTTATTCCACAAATCGTAACAATTCAAAAATATGCACCAAAATGTAAGTTTCAATTACAGATCAGACTTAAGGTAGGCAATACAAAAGTTTCATCTGCACAGGATTCTTCATGATTTTCATAAACATAAGTTAACAGAATTTGTTATGCAGATTAGAATAATGCTCCCAGTGCAGTAAATAGAAGGCCGTGTACAAATTTTGTACTTATTAAAGCTTGCAGAGAATGCTCATAAGGAAGTATTAAATGCCTTGAGATAAAGACTGCCTCCCCATGCCATCTTATGAGGAGTATAGAAACTACATTTATACAATGCACAAATAATTGTCAGAAAACTGAATAATTGGGAATAATAAAGCAAGCAATACTTTGTGCTAATTCAAGATTGTTAATGTAACAAATAAGTGAAATGACCAACTTAAGCAGCAGGGTTTAATCCTGGGGCCAAAGTATGGTATGCCAGCTTATAGATCAGACTGGGCTAAAGACGTTTATAGTTCAAGGCATTTAATACTGCCTGATGAGCATTCACTACAAGCTCTTTAACAATGAGTAGGCAACAGCAAGAAAGCATGCTATGTACCACAATTTTGCAAAGCTTTATAATGACCAATGAAATCAATTATACTATGTAGACTGCCTCAAATGTATAGAAGATGTAGTTCAGATTGCATGATGCTGCAATGTTTGGGAGCAGCTATAAAACTTGGTGACAGTGGCACCAACAGAATTTCTCAGGCTTCTATGCAGTAAATTCAAGGGCCTCCAACTACTCAATATTTTACAAGTTATTGACTACTTTTTATAAACATTTTATAGGGGCAGGGCACCAATAAAATTAACCAAGCCTCTCAGGCCCCTATGCAATACATCATTTTGCCCCTTCCTGCTTGCTGACAGAGGATATCCCAATAACAATTATAGTTTGGAACTAAATATGGGAGCATTTCCTATGAATAGGCTTTGTGACTGTGTAATCTAACTACTCAGTCTTGCAGTCTAGGCTCAATTTCCTATAAATTTAAAGCTAGCTTTGAGCTATTACTGACTTTGTCAGATCCTCATAGATATATAGAGATTCACAAAATAGCAATACAAGCAAGTTTTCTTGTGGTCAGTGCCATTATCAACTATTCAGTGTTAAAGAGCACTATCAGACCTAAAAGTGCTTTATCAATGCTGATTGTTATACTAGTGACTAATTATCATATGCAGTATATTGGCAAAGGAACTATTAAAAAAAATTCCCCATAGTATTTTTCCACAATTTATTAAAATGCTGATTTTAATTTTTAACTGAAATCATGCAACAGCACACTACTTAATTATTCTTTAACCCATTAATTGCAAGTTTTTTTGCATACCACCTAATATTACTGCCTTTAAAATAACCACTGCTTGATGCTAATTTGAAGCTAATGTATTTAGAATATTGAACTAAACTATATTTATAAGAAAATATGTAAATCTTGAAAAAAAAAAAAAAAGATGTCTTCTAAACATGATTAAAGGACTTCAATTAATCATACTCATCATTATTTTCTCAATCAAGTTTACAATGATAGTGCAACTATAATGGACAACCAAAATTTACATATGCGAACTGGCCATCTTAAGCATTAAAGCAAAATTTCTTTTAATATTCTCATACAACTATGAATATATTGCCCCCCCCCCCCCCCAATATAGAATTTAATATTGACAGAAATACATATTAAAACATTCTGTCTCAACACATTTTAAACATTTATGGAAGGATTTCAACCAGTATGTGCCTGTATCAATCAGTAGAGACTTATGTGTCTATCTTTGTGAAAGCACAAAAGTATACAATAAGAATTAAACTCTAATTTTTGCTATTTATATCACCTTTACTTTTAATGCACATCTTAAAAAAGTTAGGAAAAAGGTGAAAATTTGATTTTGATTCTGAATATCTAAAGTTGTGTCTTTACTGAAATAGATACACAAGTCCACACTGGTATCAATGTATGTATGAAAATATGTAGTCATGTGTATATATTTATGTATGTATATATGTAGATGTGTGTGTATTTGCATCTAATTTATTATGTCTATGTGTGTGCATATATATTTATGTATCTATGTGTGCATGGTGTGTATTTATGTATCCATGTGTGCATGGTGTGTGTTTATGTACCTGTATGTGCATAGTGCATATGTATGTATTTATGTGTGCATATTTATGTATGCATATTTATGTATCTGTGTGCATGATGCATATTTATGTATGTGCATGCATGGTGCATATTTATGTATATGTGTGTGCATTGTGCATATTTATGTATATTTGTGTGCATGGTGCATATTTTAGTATCTGTATACATGGTGTACATCTATGTGCACGGTGAACATTTATGCATGCATGGTGCATATTTATGTATCTATGTGTGCATGATGCATATTAATGTATCTATGTGTGAATGGTGCATATTTATGTATTTATGTCTGCATGGTGCATATTTATGTATCTATATGTGCATGGTGCATATTTATGTATCTATATGTGCATGGTGCATATTTATGTATTTATATGTGCTTGGTGCATATTTATGTATTTGTATACATGGTGTGTATTTATGCATCAGTGTGCATGGTGTGTATTTATGTATCTAAGTGAGCATGGTATGTATTTGAGTGAATGGCATGTATTCGTACAGAATGTTTCACAAACACTGTCTCAAATATGCATTACACCGTGCTATGAGCACATGCTTCCAACTTGAGAATGTTTCAAAATTTAATATAGAGTTTGGCAATGGCAGTTTTATCCACAGGTGAATTACTAAAGTTTCACTGGCAACTTCTACTAAACTTTAACAACCTGTACAAGTTTGAAAATTATAAAATCACTGGATCAGTAATTGCTCATGCAGACCCTGTGAAATATTGGGATACTGAGGTATGAGAGACATTTGTGCCCTAAACACAACTGTGGATTTTGTGTACTGTGAAGTACACTAGCTGCATGCTGGGGGACTATAAAATATTTTGCATGCAGGCATAAAGCTCACATTATGCCACTGGACATAATAATTTTTTACCAATCCATGAAAGGAATAAATGAAGAATATTGTAAGCATAATGGAAAACAATTATTATACCCGTAAAAGTTTATTTGTTTGTGTTACATTTTTACATTTGACATTCTTAAAATTTTTTCATAATTGATTTAAAATATTACCCACAGCTTCCCAACTGGTACACAGAGTTTCAAAAATGTAACTAGTATACACGTACCAGCTCTAGTTGACCTCTGTTTTATCTCTTGAGAATGGCATATAAAAAAATTGGGAGTTTAAATGTTTATGATTACTCAAGTGAAAATGTCCTTTCACTAATTAGTCAAAAGAAAATAAATGTGGTTTTCCTAGCTTCATAATTTATTGAAGAAAGGATTACTATTGCTAAATTTCTCATAGGACAGCCCATTTCAACATCAGTGTTAAATTTGCTTTGCGGTCATGTAAAATAAGCTTTGTGGTGAAAAATTTATCTACATCAATATCCCCTTTTCTTATCAAATTACATAGCTAGGAAGCATTTCTAATTTGACCTTTACCCTAGAGAGGCTGTAAAAAAAAAAAATTATTTTATATATATTCCAGGAGATGAAACTACCATGACAGAATTCTACACTCGATTTTGAAACTTTTTTAAATTAGAAGTATGTGCGTGCAATCAGCTACTAACGAAATTATCATCAGAAGCAATGTGTAATGTGTATATGTATTTATGTCTGTATTTATGGATGTACATGTGTCTATATTTTTAAAGTGCAGGCATGGTAACTCCAGAATAAATGTGCAAATGACCAAAACTTGTTATAGATATAATAGAATATATAATATATATAGAAGTAAAAGTAAAACCATATATAATTTTCAGTAATTTGCATTATTAGTTCAAAAGTTATTAAAGATCAGAATTTTAATAACATTGTTCTACATAAAAAATGACTGTTTAAATTTTGATATAGATTAAAAAATATTCAACACCTATATGCTTAAATGCATGTAATGTCTTTATTCAACAATAGGATACTTGCATGTGATGTTAGAGGCGGCACGAATTATGAACCAGAATTATCTTCTATGTGTGCAAGTATTCCATAGCAAACATGAGAAAGAGTATTTCAAGGAACTTGAAAATTAATTATTTGTGATCCACAGTTACTAACATGATGCAACTTACACTATTTTGATGCTGAAAAAATTTGTTATGGAATAGTACTGAACTTGATTATGCAGAACAAGTTAATATTAATCACTAATAAATAGAAAATTATTAAAAAATCAAAGAGGTAACTTAATGCCATTGTATCAAAATTAAATGATTGCAATCATGGAGAAACCAATTCTGTAATATATATGATATTTCATTATGATATAAATTGTATTTAGCAAAAAAATCTTAGTTATACATTAGTAAACATTATACAATAAATTAAAAAATATTAAATAAATTATATTAACAATATCATATGTTTAAATTTCTAAATAAGTATAATTTTAATAATATTAATAATTTATTATTTAATATTTTATTTATAAATCATTTATTAATAAGTATATTAATAAATATATTATATTAATATTATTATCTTACTCTAAATTACAATGAATTATACAGAAAATATAAAAGCAAATAGCTGTATTTTTCTTAAAGTCTGGTTTATTTCCAAAGTAAAATATTTGTAAAAAAAATTAATTCCTTTGATAATTCCTTCATCAGTCAATGAGTTAAGAATGATTTAAAACTGAGCATGCTCAGAGATTGTAGAGTGTAAACTTATACAGAGTTCCCACCCACCTTTTATTATGAATTTTAAGGAATTCTTAAAAAACTAAATTAAATATTTTACCTTGTGTACAACTACATATAAGCCTAGTAACATATAAAAATAAAATCATACAGATCATCACCAGTAACTTAAACAACAGATTGTGGAATATGAAATATTCTCTGTTCTTTAAAAATAAAAATAATTTATGATGGATTTAATACATATATATATCAGGATTGCCAATGAAATAGCATATATAATATCCAATTACTCTGGGTTTTTCAGTAGATTTTTTTTTCAGATTTCGTGCCTAGTTAGTTAAAAAATGGATTAAATTAAACAAATTCTATACCTAAATACAATTTGGTCCTCATAGTATCACATTTGTATAGAGAAAAGCAAAATGCTCGATATAACTAAAACACCAAAATTATCTGAAAGTAAAAATACTTTATTAGTAGTAATATAAACAATCTAGACTAAAAGCCTCAACTTATTTCAAAGGTAAAAAGAAACCTTCTTCGTCAGAATAAATAACATAGAGCAGCCAATACAGAAAAAGGTAAGGAATTTCTGTCAACAGAATGCTACTCACAATTGGCATAAGGATGATAGGTGTTGCCACAGTGAAAAAATTAATAAAGGAACAATAAAACCCAAGGAGGTATGTAACAAAGTGAAATGAACAGCAGATTGTAAAAAAATTGTTCAAAACCCTCAAATTACTTATGAATATACAAAACAACAAAATTTTGTGGCATCTGCCAAAAATAAAGGAAACACCACTGTTATATATATCGTTCTTCTATTTGTAATTTTGTCCCTGTTCAAGTACTAAGTTATGCTTGGCTACTCATTCTCGATTCCCTGCATGTTAAGCCGTTGCATAGCTACATTGATTTATAATTATTGTATGTTTTTTAAAAAATCATATATTTTGAAACCTTTTTGGAGTATTTGCTCTTGAGCTTTGTATAAATTATAATCGGACTCATAACCCACCTTTTTGTATAACTGACAATTTCATAATATGCAAATTTTTCTTGAAAGTATTGAGCAGTATTTAAGCAAGTTGGCATTATTTCTAATTGTACTGCCATTGAAGATGGACATGTAAAATGTCTGAAACCGCTTTGGCTATTATTTTTACATCTGTAGGATGATTTTAAAATAAAATGACTATTGGATCTGTGAGATTTGTCATTTGTTGGTAATTTCTATTTGAAACACCACTTTAGCTTTTATTTATGAAAATTTAAAAAATCTGCCAATTTTTTGTAATTTTTAACCTATTTAAATGTCTGTATATTTTGACCTAATCTACCTATTGTGTTGAAATAAGGTTAGTTAATTAATCTTTCTTGTAACCTTTGACCTTGAACCGCAGAAAAAGCATATACTTAATTTTTATCATATATATATATATATATATATATATATATAAATTGAAAGATTTTAATCGAAAATTATGCATAAACTACTGTATGTACATATATATATATATATATATACTATTATATATTATATACCGATTATAGCAATAAGTTAACTACTATTTTTATCCTTAGTCTTGGTCTATAGTTACTTATTTGTAGCAGATATGCTAGAGATGGGTTTTCTGTACTTACCACAGTTTACGCATAGTTTTCGATTAAAAATATCAATTATGTATATATATATAATAATAATAATACTAATAATATATATAATATATATATATATATATATATATATATATATATATATATATATTATTATTATTATTAGTAGTAGTAGTAGTAGTAGTATGCAATTTATCTCTATTTTACAAAGTGTTCAAGCTGTCAAAAACCAGGGTCTCATAGTGAAAAAGAAAAAATTATGTGTTTATAATATAATTATGCTTTTATTTGTTGGCTCAAATACAACTAGAAATTAAGTATAATTTTCCTTAAAGACTTTTAGTTTTCCATGCACCATGCAGATTAGTTTTATAAGAAAAACTTTTCAACTAATTGGGCAAATTAATAAACAAAATATAGTTCTACAATTTCAGATAATAAATATAAATAAAAAATTTCAAGATAATGCCATGCATTCATTTTGGAGTCACCTTATTCACATTCATACACAATCACATATGAATATAAATATATAAAAACATATAGACACACACAAGTAATGGAAAACCATTAAAAAAAAAGTTGACATTTTGAGTTTCTAAAATATGTATTTCTGTCTATCTCAAATTCCCATAATTTTCAAGTAAACAATACTTTCTCTACACTAGCATTTTTCAAAGTGTGTTCTACAGAACCTTAGGGTTCTGCAACAGTACTTCAGAGATTCTGTAACATATTAGTTTCACATAATTTTTCTTACAAATTAAAGGAAAACACATGAAATTTTGAATGCATAATTTGAACCACAATGGACTTTTTAACATTTTGAGGTTCTGCCATCAAATTGAATTTCAGAAGAATTCTGTAACCACAAAAGTTTGAAAAACACTGGTCTATACAAATATTAATTACTGGCCTATACAAATATTAATTAAAAAAAATATTTTATACTAAAAGTGAACAGTTCAGCCAGTAAACTTTGATGTAAATACAAAAATTCAAATATATTCATAATGTTCAAATAAAAATGTAGCAATGATATTGAATATGCAGTTTATTAGGTGTTGTGAACATGCTGAAGAATACCTGGGCATAACTTTATAGGTTAATGGTGAAAGGCTGCTATACTTTTTACCTGGTTATACAACTAAAAATCAGTGGGTAAACATTATTTTTGAATTACTGATTTTTTTTTTCAACACTTTGCTGTTCAAAAACTTAATTTAATTATTAAAATAATAATATTATTTCTTCTTTCTATTCAATGTTTCTTTCTAACTACAAAAAAAATGTTTAAAACAGTAATTTTTCTCAAAAATATGCAAATATTATAATCATATTTAATTTATTTACTTAGAATTGCCATAGATAATATTAAATAGCTATAAATAAAACATGGCATGTTTTATGCCAAATAAAAAAATATATATCTGTGTCTGATAACCTATGTTATTTTGATTAATTTTTTAAATGTAGAAATATGGATTGTTTAAAGCAAAATTAAAAGTCCTTCTGTACTTTATAGACAGTACAATAAATGCTTAAATTTTAAGATAAGAAAAATTTCTCAAGAATTATATACTACCTTTTGAGTGATAAATAATTAATTTTGAGCATTTAAAAGATAATAGTGTTCAAGTAATCAATACATCAGGATTGATTTTTTATATTACAGTTGAACAATAAAAAATTCAGATTTCCTTTTAGAAAAAAAAATTCTCTTTACAACATTTGAGTGTGATAGCTTTTGAAGTCAAACCAGTAACTCCATTGTTAATAACTACGAAAAACATACAGCCTTTTCATAAATATAGCATAGCATATAAGATTAAAAATAGCAATTTTCAGAAAAAGAAAATAGTATTTTTTCCCTCACATGCTAAAACTCTTAATTGATTTTTAATATTAACATATTTTATTAGTAGGCTTTTTCAGAAAGCAAAAGTGATATTTTAAACAATTTTGAACATTAGCTAAAGAATGAAGCCGCTTATAACGATGGTTATTTAGTCCCAGAATTGAATAATATTGTAATAAGAGCATCGAAATGCCTATGATTACACTAGATTTTTCATAAAACCTATCATATAGTTATATTTTTAGTGCAGCCAGCAGTATCACATAAATGGTTTAACTGTTATTACAACTCATTCGTCATGCACAACCTTTAAGGGTACATTTCCTATAAGCAGAATACTTCAGCTTTGAACCTGAATCTATGGGATAAGGTTTACATTTAAATTAATTTGCTCAAACTAATTTTAAAATATCAGTAAAGAAAAAATGTTGTTAAAAGTAGAGCATATAACTAATTAGTAATAATATTAACCAGTTTTGGAGTTAAAACAGCCCCTTCATTAGAATAAAAAGACAGAGCAACTAACAAAAGCAAAAAAGTGTCTGTCCAATAGAGTACAATTTAGGTATTAGATACCTAACTTCTGCTGGTGTAATCACTGTCTTTTATCTTAAAAGAGACTGTTTTTTGCTTTGAAACTGACTGACACTATTACTAATTAGTTATATGCTGCATTTTTTTAACAAAGTTTTTACTTTATAGATAAAGCTTAAGCTTCTAACCTGTTTAGCAATTAAAATCTTTTTAGTGTATTTCTCAAAAACATAGACTGTGAAACTATTAGTTACAGAAAAAAAATTTCAAGAACTCAACTATCTAAAACCTTGAACTTATTCCTCATAGATTAGCATGGAAAAAACAAAGTATACTGCAAGCAAAGAAATATCCCCTCAACACTAAAACCAAGAACGCTTTCTATGGAACACCATCTACTGACTCACACTATATAACATATAGCATTCATTATAACACATTTTAAGCTTATTTTAAATAACTCCTAAACACTTTTGTTTTCTAATAATTTAAAAACACACAATACAGAATGATACTATAATTGAAATTTTGTCAATGAGATTTCTTAAATCACAAATCAATAAAATAGTAAGGCAAAAATTTAAAAATGCCACACACACAAATTTTAAATTGACATATACACCAACCTGATTCAACTCTTGATATACTGGCTAGTCAGCATTATACAAGAAAAGCAAAATATATAAAGCATAAAATAGTTATTCATTTAGAGACAAAACATTCATTTTTAATTGTTTTCTTTTCAAAGATAAACAAAAAATAAGATTAACATTTAGCAGGAAAAATTTCAAAGAGACCGGTTTTATAACACTGAGTTAAAATAAATCTATTGCTTCAACAAAATGTGAGTAATTAAATTAGAAGGAAAACAGGACTTATAACTTTGTAAGTGCTTTTCAAGAAGTATAATTTATAATTATTGACAAAACTGATCAACACTGAATAAAACAATCTACTATTCTCTTGCACTTTAAAATATTAAGCAAGCAATGATCTGTTGCTCGTATATAAATTTCATGAAAACATCTTTTGTACAGTGCTTGATTTTATTATATCTACATTTTTGAGGTAGGCATACCTTTAAAAATAAAAAATACTTTTCTCGAAATGGAGACAATGTAGAGTTTGGAAACATATTTACCGTCGCATGACTGAGTTGAGAGACTGAGGCTGCAGGTTGCCACTGATGTGGTAGCTGTATGTTGTGTACATAGCATTCTGTGGCCTGTTTTGCTGCAGAGCTTCTTGGTATGGAGTCTGTCCATGCATATTTACATTAACCATACCCATCTGTACAGCAGAAGGGGGCAGCTGTGCTTGATTGATAAAGCTAGCATTAGTAATATAACCTGTATTTAGCATAGCAGCTGCAGATGGGGCTTGCTGGATTCGATAGCCAACCCCATTTATAGTCTGGTAACTAGCAACTAAATTGGGACTAAGAGCAACATTTGCATTTCGCTGCATCTGGCGATGATGAAAGTGATATTTACTGTAGCTATGGGAACTTGGCTGCATAGGTATCTGTGACTGGAGGTTACTCATCGCTGGGGTCAACGATCGCTGCATCTGAGGAGGTGGGGTCATGTTTACTTGTGGTGAGGGTGGGGTCATATTGGGAGGTGGAGTCATAGTATTGCAAGGTGGATTGGGGACAATGTCCATGATACCATTCGTAAGCTGCTGTAATTTTGCTAGGCTACAACTGGTACCAATTTGGGATGGCGTGTTAGGGGTAGGCGTTGGTGTGGGAGTATATGTGTAACTTGGAGACTGGATGTGAAAGTTAGGGGTCACAGACATAGAAGAAACAGGACAAGAGTTGGGAGCTATGCTGGGAGAAACGCCAACATGCGTCAATCTTTGCATAGCTCCAGATATGGTACCTGTGGGATGATTCGCTACAGAGAAATTCTGTGGTGACTGTTGAAGTTGGTGATGATTTTGCATAGATGCAGCAGCAAAAGCTGCAGCTGACTGTGGTTGTATGACTGTTGCCACGGGAACTCCAACCATGTACGATCCAGCAACAGGACCTCCACCAGCAGTAGCATTACTACAGGGAACACTCATATTCATAGCATTCATGTATCCATTATTACTATTTGGTGCTGGTCCAACAAACAAAGCATTTACAGCTGTAGCATTTACACTAACCATGCTCGATTGCATTAAACTAGATACAGGTCCCGAAGGTGGAATATTAGTTATTCTTTGACTGAGAGCTGCATTATGTTGACGCTTTCGGTTTGATACATTGACACAATGACTACTTTGGTTCGTATGATGCGCTTGTGCCTGAGCTTGAACAACTGCTGCTTGAGCAGCAGCAGCTGCTGCAATCATTTCCCGTCTATTTGAGTTAGAACATGGTTCTGAAATTGATGCATTGGCACAGTAGGGAGATGCATTATTTAACTGAGCACAATCTGGATACGACTGTGGAGTTGATGAACGAGCTTCTACAGAATTCTGAGCAATTTCACTACTACAAACAGATGTCGGGGATTCAAGCCCCAACTGACAAACATCAATTTCCACAGAATTATAACCACTGTTTGTTGATGAATCAGGAGTATAAACACCCATACTAGACATCTCCTGGGGAGTTGGTGTATGTTTAGATACAATAGTTCCAACTGGAGTTGAGGGATTAGATAACTGAGATGTCTGGGATAGTGGTTGAGATACCTGAGGCATATCTACAATAATATCTGGTTGCTCAATCATCTCTGGAGTATAAGTTTCATTACTTGGTACTTGTACATTATCCTTATGATGGTCTGTGTAGCCACACTCTTGAATATCATCATTCATTTTATGCATAGAATCATCTTCAAGTTCTTGACAATCCATGTTATTTTCATCATCAATTTCTTCAACTGAGCCATCACAATCCTGCTGTGAATGGTAAGGACTAAGATGATGATAGTTTCTAGAATGTTCAGATTCTGGAGTCTGAGGTGTTAATGGCATATCCATATTTGATGAATGTTCCATTTGCTCATTTATTATTTCTACAGCTTCCCGTACTTCACTGTCTTCCTCATCATTTTTAAGCTCATGGTGCAAAGATACATGCTCGGTATCATGTACATGATGGTCTGGGACATGAAGAGAACTCATGTCCATATTTGATGTTTGTTCAAATACAATTTCCACTGCATTATTATCAATGTCTTTGTCACAGTCAGCATCCTCAACTTGTTCTAGAGGTAAACTAATTGATGCAGATACTTCACATTCAGAAACAGCATTTGTTTCTATATCATGTTTTTCCATAACAACATCATCATCATCTTCCAAAATACAATTATCATTATATAATGTATCTTTTTCTGTATTTTCCACTGAAGATAGAAGTGGTGCCACAGCTCTATCCACTTCATCTGCATCACTGACATTACAAACAGTTTCAACTGCAGTCACTGGCTGATCAACAGATTCGGTAGAAATATCTTCATTGACAGACTCATCAAATGGTTCATTAGCACATTCAGGACTAAACACAATTTCATCTTTATCCTCTATATTTTCAGTATCTTCAACAGTAATAACATTTTCAGCAATTTCACTTTCTTCATTATTGACATCTTGAGAAATAGCCATTTCATCCTCAGCTGGGATTAGCTCAGAAATTACTTCAGGTTCCACAATAGGCTGCTATTAACAAAACAATAATATTAATATTAAATCAGTAGGAAGAACTTAAATGGAATAAAATATATAACTACATGCAAGTACAAGTCAACCTACAGAGTGATCGAGAAGCTGTGTATATTTAATTTTAAAATCATATAACAAATAATGTACCTAAATTTTAAATGGATATTTACTTTTATTTCGGTGGTGCTAATATACTGTTAAAAATATATCAAAAATATTGTCTGCTGTTTTTATAACACATTAAACGATAATCACAGACCTCATTTTTATCAATTGAAAAACATGGTATTCTCCCAGAGGCAGAATTTTTTCTCAAGTCATTCTTATAGGAGTATTATTAAAGAGTTTCAGCAATGCAGTCTTTATTTCAAACAATTTTATCCAGAATTAAAATGGAAGTCTTGCATGTCCTCGCCATGTCTGCAATATATCCAATTTCCATAAAATATTTTACTAACCTTGTAATTGTTCAATTGTCACATAATTTTGGAGTATTTCATCTGAAACTCTTCAATGATACTCTGATTAGAATGAATAGTGAGATATTGCTCTAAAATAAAAAAATAAAAAATCACTCTGACAAAATTCTGTGTTCTTTGATGAAAAAGAGGTCTGAAATATCACCTGACTGATTGAAAGCAAAAGGCAATATTTTTGATATAATTTTTAGGGTACTACATTAATGTCGCTTTACTGAAATAACTTCTATTTAAATTTTTCATTACATTATAAGATTTAAAAATATGATGTGCGCGATTTTTCGATCTTGGAGTACTTAAAACATTTCTGCATACCTGACAATTAAATTTAATGAAAAAGATTACATAAAATTCCAAAATACTTTTCTTTTTCTTTAAGAATTCATGATATGAAAGAATATGATAAAATAATTTTATATGTATAAACAATTTATACATATCAACTATTTTAATATGTCAAAAATATACTTTTAATAATGCTCAAAAATATCCCTCTAATATGTTTGAATAATAACTCTCTCATATGAAATATGGAAAAAATATAAACAAATATTTTAATTGATGGAAACAGATTGTAAGAATGGAAAATATTTTCACAATGATCATGAACAAATACAGATAATCTCACTGATATTGCAAAAAAAAAAAAAAACCCATAAGTAATAAAAAATAAATTTTGGCTACATATTGCCATGGCTTTTACCCAAGTGTAGCGATTTTTGCCAAAATATAAATTTTTATTTTTTATATCTTGAAGGAAATTTCTCCTAAAACATTTAAAAATCAGAAAATGAAGAGGATTAGCAGCTACGGTTTAGTATTTTAAGAAGTCAAGGATAACACTTTCTTTACTTCCTCCCAAAGACATATGAATAAATTGTATGCTACAGTGTATAAACATGAATCCTGAAGCCACGATGTAAAAAACATATGTAAATAAAATAGATAATAGGTCTTATTCCCATCTGCATAGATACAAATATGATATTTTAATTACAATCTATCTATAATGCAATAATCATTATAATTATCATTTCCCAGATGTGGCTGATGTGGATGATTCCTGGCTGTATTCTCTTTAATACAGCCAGTTTTCAGTAAAAAATACAATAAAAAATAACTTCTGTCTATAAAACTGTAAGATACAAAATATGTTCAAACTGTTACTCAAAAGGCAATAAGATTCAGAGAGCTTCATATGAAACAACATGCAACACA
Organism: Amaurobius ferox; assembly: GCA_951213105.1. Taxonomy (NCBI): domain Eukaryota; kingdom Metazoa; phylum Arthropoda; class Arachnida; order Araneae; family Amaurobiidae; genus Amaurobius; species Amaurobius ferox. The sequence continues at coordinate 127,043,222 of OX578140.1, forward strand.
AAAAGGGGTGTCAACTGATTACAGAAGCAAAAGATAACCTACTTCTTCCGCGAAAAAATATAGCTTGGCCAGCACCCACCAGAGTAAGATGATTGACTTCTGTCTATAGAGTAGCACACATGACCCAAAAGGAAAGAGGTTACCAAATCAAACAAGAATTTTTTACCTTTCATTTATTCTCATTCTATTTGATAACCCTTCCTAAATTATTCAGTTAAAAATATTTTTATTTTTAAACTCTTGATAGTTTTAATTTGATTAACGTAAATATTTCCTATATAAGATGTTACTGTTAAAATTTTTTCCCAGTACAGAAGTTTATTTTATGTTTTTCATTCAAAAAACTTTACAGTTTAAAATGATTTACTTGCTTGTTGTTGATTTGTAGAATGCCTTTGATTAATTTCAACACTGCAAAAACAGCTCTTATATAGCAAAGTGTGGTTTCCTATTTTGGAGTTGTGACAATGAAAAGTAGATGATACAATTAATAGGTTTACTTTTTGATTAGTCCTGCTGTATATTTTGCCTTTAAGCCCTTTCTTTTTTAGTGCAAAGAACTGAAACATAAATAAAATTTGTAGAAGATATTTTTAAATACAAAAAGTTGAAATATTTTAACTCTATGATACCATATTCTATTCTCTATATACAAATATTGAAATTAATTCACATATTTACTGAAAGTAAAATCTGAGAATAAAACCATGAATTTGTGGAATATACACTAAAAATGCAAAAGGCAATCGGAAATTTGCTAATGTAGGAAAGACACTCTACAACAAAATTAGTAAACAAATAAGATAACAAGATTCCATAGAAAACTTCTATATACGTATAATCAAATTGGCAGAAAAAATTATTGACTGCCTTATAATTTTACTTTTATTAAACATTTTTTGCAAGATAAAAATAATTTATTTGTAATGCTAAGTAACATGATTTCACTTTCTTCAATTCAGAAAAAAAAAAATTTAAATTCTCATATTATTTCTATGAAAGTTTTATTTTTGTGTTCTTATTTGTATCTTGGAAACCCCTGCACATAGAAGCTTGAAACAGAGACTTGGTTACCCACAGTAAAGTGAAGAATATTCGCAGCAAATTTGAAAACATTGGTCAAAAACTGAGACTTTGTCAATGAAATGGACAGGCTGCAAGATAAAGAATTTTAATTTTATAAACATGGGCAATAAAATATTGAAAATTTTAGTATCTTTTCCTTTTTATATATTGTGGCAAACAATTTGGAAAAAAAGGAAAATATTTCACAAAGCAAAATATATCAAATATCATGTAAAAATGTAGTTTCCTGCAATATTGCCTATGAGTCCTTCATAATAAAAGAAATTGAACAACAGAAACACATATCCTAAAAAGAAATTTTAGCCAAGCATAACATTTCACATAAAAAATAATTAAATTTGAGAATATTTGCAAAAGCCTATTAAAAGACAGAGATTTAAATATTTTTTTAGCTACAAGGAATTCTAAACCTTAGCACAACCTATGAAAATACAGGGCTGCAGTTAAGATTTGAAGAAATCAACAAGAAGTTATCATTAAATAAACTTGTATAGCAGATATTTTGCCCCCCCCCCCCTCTCCCCTACAATTTAAATAAAGTGGAACTTCAATTCATTTTGGGGATTGATAAAAAAAAAAACAATATTGGATATCTTATAACAAAACTTCAGCATATCAAATTTGCATCCTCTAGATTACTTTTTAATCCTATAGCAAAAAACTACCATACATGTGATATAGTGTGGAATTGCAAAATTATCCAGTAATTAATTAAATTATATTGCAATAATAATAAAATCATGAGCAATGTTAGTAAGTTGGTTTCCAGTAAATAATTAAATTATATTGCAATAATAAAAAAAACATAAGCAACATGGGCAACATACTTTTGCACTGACTTAGGAGATCCAGTATATCCTCGAAACAGCTGTATGCTACATTTTTATTTTATTTGTGCTTCAATAAGTTGCTCATGTTTTCCCTATCCTTTGCACAAAGTGGTTTTTACTTATTGATATACTGTGATGCTTCATAAAATATAAAATTGGGAGAAGCATATTTACTGAAAAGCAAAAACTGAGAATAAAATCATGAATTTGTGGAAGATAAATTAAAAATGCAAAAGGCATTCGAAAATTTGCTAATGTAGGAAAGACACTCAACAAGAAAATTAGTAAACAAATAAGATAACAAGATTCCATAGAAAACTTATATATATGTATAATCAAATTGGCAGAAAAAATTATTGACTGCCTTATAATTTTACTTTTATTAACCTTTTTTTTACAAGATAAAAATAATTTATTTGTAATGCTAAGTAACATGATTTCACTTTCTTCAATTCAGAAAAAAAAAAAAAAATCTCATTATTTCTATGAAAGTTTTATTTTTGTGTTTCTATTAGTATCTTGGCAACCCCTGTACATAGAAGCTTGAAATGTAGACTTGGTTACCCACAGTAAAGTGAAGAAATATTCACAGAAAATTTGAAAACATTGGTCAAAAAACTGAGACTTTGTAAATGAAATGGACAGGCTGCAAGATAGAGAATTTTAATTTTATAAACATGGGCTGTAAAATATTGAAAATTTTAGTATCTTTTTCTTTTTCTATATTGTGGCAAACAATTTGGAAAAAAGGAAAATATTTCACAAAACAAAATATATCAAATATCATGTAAAAATGTAGTTTCCCGCAATATTGCCTATGAGTCCTTCATAATAAAAGAAATTGAACAACAGAAACACATATTCTAAAAAGAAATTTTAGCCAAGTATAACATTTCACATAAAAAATAATTAAATTTGAGAATATTTGTAAAAACCTATTAAAAGACAGAGATTTAAATATTTTTTTAGATGCAAGGAATTCCAAACCTTAGCACAACGCCACAACCTATGAAAATACAGAGCTGGCAGTTAAGATTTGAAGAAATCAACAAGAAGTTATCATTAAATAAACTTGCATAGTAGATATTTCGCCCCCCCCCCTCCCCTACAATTTAAATAAAGTGGAACTTCAATTCATTTTGAGGATTTATAAAAAAAAAACAATATTTGATATCCAATAACAAAACTTCAGCATATCAAATTTGCATCCTTTAGATGCAGATTACTTTTTAATCTTATAGCAAAAAACTTCCACAAATGTAATATAGTGTGGAATTGCAAAATTATCCAGTAAATAATTAAATTATATTGCAATAATAATAAAATCATGAGCAATGTTGGTAAGTTGGTTTCCAGTAAATAATTAAATTATATTGCAATAATAATAAAATCATAAGCAACATCGGCGACATACTTTTGCACTGACTTAGGAGATGCAGCATATTCTCGAAACAGCTGTATGCTACATTTTTATTTTATTTGTGCTTCAATGAGTTGCTCATGTTTTTCCTATCCTTTGCACAAAGTGGTTTTTACTTATTGATATACTGCGATGCTTCATAAAATATAAAATTGGAAGAAGCTCCCATAATCCTGTGGTTTGATGAAAAAAAAATCAATTGAAACCATAAACAAATCATAGTAGTCTGCTGATATACATATATTACTGAAAAATTGGCATCAAATTGAAAATATGTAAGTTTGAAGAATCCAGTACTATCTGCAGTCAGCATTGCTAAATCATTTATATTAACCCTAAACATTTTAATAATTTTGCATATGATTGAATAAACATGATCCTTTTAAAAATAAAAAATATATCCTACCTCTGTATCATTATCTACTGGTTCATCCTCGTGTATTTCTTCAATTTCAATTACTGACTCTGGCTTGGATTCGGCAGATTCCATCAATGAAGACTGAAGAAGGGGAGGTGGTGACAAATCTTGTTCTGATACAGAGTTTGAGAGTAGAGAAGAATCATCCTCAGAAAGTACAGCTGGCATTAAGACCGGTGGTGTAGTCACACCATCTCGATCTGTGTCTTTTTCTGAAGACTTATCTTTCTTCTTCATTTTGACTTTATGCTTCTTCTTGTCCTTCGATAATTCCTGAGAAAAGTTTTTAGATTTCTCTTTTTTCTTCAATTTTTTGTACCTTTCCTTCTTGAATCGCTTATGCTTAAACTTTTTCTGGCATTCTATGTTTACTTTGCTGGATTTCCTGTAGAATCCATGCACTTTGATTTTTGAGCTCTTGCTCTCATTAAGAACAGCATATTTGAGAACATCTGACAAGAAAAGAGACAAAGAAATTTAGAAAAAATTGTAATTACCTTTAAGTAGCTCATTTAAAAGCAAAATATTATTAACACATTAAAACATTATAATAGACAGAATGAATTTAAAGGAGTATTGGCTGTTTGATAAAAATATGACTATATCTGGCATGAAAAGTCCAATATCTTGAGAGTAAAGTATATTAGCTTCTAACAAAAGGTTTAATTTCACTTTGAAATGCAAAATAACTATGTAATTAATATATTAATATGATGTGTCTTAATTATGTTTTTCAAATTTCTAATTTTTGGAAATAAAATTCGATAAAATATCTTGTCCCTGAATCAAATGTAATAAATTAATTTAAACTGAACGTGTTTACTGATCAAACAATCCCTTATTCATATATTTGTTTTCCATATCTATATTTTGCTTTTAAAATACATAGATTACTATGTATCATAGCTTGATCGACTAAAAAGTAAACTTATATTTATTACTATTGGCACCCAAAATAGGATACTTAAATTTCACAAAAATTAATTTATTATTAATTTTTAACAAATTTGAAAAAATGCAATGACATATGTGTTCGGTTATACTTTTGGATATTTAATAATTTTAGGAATTTTGTTTTTAGTTTAAATGTGTTCAGGGGTCTTATTTACATAGTCATTCTCTTTCAGTTATCCATTTTCCAATTGTTTAGGTTTTTGATATTCTTTGTTCAAATAGTTCTATTTCATAGGTTTTATTTTTTTGCTCTTGTAACCCACGCTCCCAGCAATACTTAGAATTTGTTTTGATAAAATAGAAATAGAGTAAAATTAATTGAGTAAATTTAATGAAAAATTTTTGTTATTAAGTTAAATTATATGGAATTAAAGCAGTAGTTTTTCGACTTAGGAATTTTTATGTTCTGATTTGGAATTGAGATTTAAATGCTCACTGATGTGTGAATGTAGCTTATGAAATGCTGTTGATTAATTGAAAAATTGGGTAATGCAGGTGTTTTTTACACTCCAATATGAGTGTGACATAAATGTCAACTTGAGTTATCTTGTTCTTCACATTGATCATGTGTTTGGTTTTCACACTCAAATAGAGTGGTGATAAAATCAGTTTGTTTGTTCTTAATTCTGAATCTGTTATTTTTAATACTGTCTTTAAAATTTTTGGTCGTTAAAGTGGAAAATTTATTTTATAATATGAGAATTAATTTGTTTTTTTTGTGTGTGAGGAATATTTTAAATTGTGCAATGCAATTTGAGTTCTTTTGGTTTTAAAAATTAAATGGGGATTTGTAATTTGATTTTTCCTTTAGTATTTTGTTTAAAGAAATTATGATACACTTGGCAGTTAGTGAATTTAAATGTACTACTTGATGGATATTTTTGTGCTTTTTGGGAGGGTTCAAAAAAGATTCACAACCTTAGTGAGGACTCGCAACCCTCGGCCCCTTGTCTTAATTTTTTTATTTGTATGAGAAATGTTTGAGATTACAGAGATATACAGTTATGATATTTGAGATTATTGTTGTTGAGAGTGCAAGAGGTTGCACAATATTTAGTGGAATTGCGTTTATTGTTATTGGTGTAAAATGATGCATAAGGTCATTTTAGTGTATATTTGTCTTTTAAACGACCTAATTTGCCAAGTAATCAGTTTATGGTATAATTTGTACACAAGTCGGTTAAATTTGAGTTCAGTTCCAAATTGTTAGGGAATTGAGTTTGTTATTTGGGGTAAATATTCCACAAATTTTTTTTTTTTTAACTTGAGCCAACTTTGATATTATTATTTAAATTGGAAATTATGCTTCGAATAATTGTTTTCTTTGCAGAGGAGGAGATTGGTGATGAATTTAATGATTTGTATTTATTGGTTGTTATTTAAGGTACTGTTTCAAAATTTGTTGTTTAGATTGGAATTCTTTGGCTGGTCCAAAGTTTTCGTTAAAATTTATGTTTTTTCATAACAGCTAATAATATAGAGCACTGTTTATTATTTTTCTACTGCTTCTCTTTGATGGCATATTTGTTGGAGCATTTTAAAAATGAATTAATGAACTTTTCATAATATGGAGTTATAATGAAGTTGAAGAATTTAATGTTGAATCTATATGTATGTTTAAGAGATAAAATTTGAGAAATTTATGATCTGATATTATGGAAATGCTTAGTGAAATGATTATTTGATTTTAGATTTATTTATAAGGAATTTGATTTTTTATGTGATTTTTATGGCTCATGTTACAGCTGTAGTTGATATTTTGATCTTTTTTTTTTCTCTCCTTCGTTTCGCGGAATTTTGTCATGTGTTAGCTAAAATTTTTCATTTTTCAAATAAAATTTTTTTGGGGGAAGTTCGAAGGAGTTGTTGGGTTATTACTTTTGGATATTTAATAATTTTAGGAGTTTTGTTTTAATCTAAATGTGTTCAGGGGTCTTATTTACATAGTCATTCTCTTTTAGTTACTCATTTTCCAATTGTTTTGGTTTTGATATTCTTTTGTTCCAAATAGGTTCTTTTCCATAGGTTTTGTGTTAAAAACGGCAAGAGTTCGTTCTTTTTAGGTTTTAGCAATTTAAATTTATTTAAATTGGCTAATTTGCAATTCCATTTACTGCCCTTTTTATTCCATTTAATTTGATTCCAAATTTATTGCTCTCGGTTAAAAATTGGTTAATTCATCGCAATTTTACAGTTTCATTCTATTTTCAGCTTTTTACATATTTCAGAATCGTTCATATTTAAATTATTGCCGAATACGTATATTTCCAAATTGTTTCACTTCATTTCTTTTTAATTTTCGTCTGCTTTGAAATTCCATTTCTCTTCTTTAAAATTTCGAGTTTTTAATTGGTTGACCGTAATATTAAAATCGTCTTTCATTAATTATTTTATCGTTCATCGATAATTTTGTTTACAATCTGTGGCACAGATGTTTCGCAGTATATAAGTAAAATCACGCGTTTTTTTTGCTCTCTTCCTTCTGAATTAGAACCCAAGATGTGAGCTATTAAGCAGTTGTTTTTAACGTTTCGGCGCGAGCCGAACCGAAGTTCAAATTCGAAATGAAACATTCTTTTAATCTCATTTAAACCTGCGTTCTCCGAGATGAATTCTTCTGTGTTTACTGTTTAACCAACATTTTTCTGCTGTTTTTTTTTTTTTGTGTTTAATTGATTCCTCCTTCCGTGTTCTCTGAAAATGTTTCGTCTGGATGATGTGGGAGCCGAACGTTTGTTATGTCTAGACGGACGGAACGATTGGAGGTGTTATTGGTTTCCCATCCTCTAAATAATGTTTCTGCTATATCAGCGGAGATGATTTAACACGTCAGCTAAGTTTTTGTTTCTCCCATGTTATGCTGCCCTTATTATGAAGAACTGGAGCGTCATTTTTGGTAAAAAAGCACCGGACATATGCTATGCATTCAGTTCTGATGTCAAAGATCCGGTGCAGCTGTGTGGAGAAATCATTACGTTGTTACTAAACGTCCTATTTGGAATCCTTTTGGAATTCGGATCCGGCCGGAGATTTTCCTCACCTTTGATGGACATAACCCTCCTTTGCCGTGTTTGCCTTTCAAGAAGTGTTTGTTCTCTAGGAACTTTGGTGACATTTTTGCTGTTGGGTCCTTTCCTGCAGATCTCAGAAGCTTATCTTGGAGCCTTGGTGATATAATTCTTTTTCTTCAAATTTCAGACTATTTTGCTTTTGTATTATTTAAAATTTAACTGAGTTAGCATAGAATAAGACCCCCTTAGACCTATATATTTTAGGTCACCTGAACCTGAGGTTAAGTTTAACTTTTGTTCTAAATTTCCCTTTTGGCTAACTTATGTTCTTTTATCCCAAATTCTAGTTTTGACAAATAATTGAATAAGTTCAACATTGTTAACTTTAAAATTTAATATTCTAACGTTTCTTCTACCACTAACGACCGGCCATTCCATTTATTTAAATTATTTAAGATGTTTAATTTGTTTAGTTAATGAGATGTTTAAAAGTTGTAAAATCTTTTGAAAATTCTATAAAAATGAAGTTTAAATTTTAATAAACGTTAGAGTTTTGAAAACCTAAATTGTGTGTTCTCTCTCTTTTACTTTAATAAATTTTTATTTTTTTAGGAAAGTTCCATTTAATTTTATGTAGTTACATATTTGTAAATTTAGGGAAAAACTGGTCAACTGGTGCATTTTCATATATATTTTTCACTTCAGTTTATTTCTAGAATCCTTACAGTTTATTTAGGAATTCAGTGTATTTTAGAAATATTTCAGAAAGTTTTTAGATTTTTAAAACTTTTTCAGATTTTAGATGAACTTTACAAGTTTAGGAACTTTTGGAGTGTTTTCAGAAATTTAGAATGTTTTGAATGATTTAGAATTGTTTTAGTATTTCATAAAGCTGTTTTCCCTCCAACATATGCATAGAAATTCATTCACCAAGGAAATTTATTTCACCAAAATAAAACAGATGATGTAAGAATTTGAAGATATCAATAATCCCTATAATCTTTAAAACCAAAGGTTATAATGGACATAATTCAATCAAAAATACAATTCCGATAAAATTTATTTATATACATTTCTTTAATCAAAGAAGATTTACTGATGTACGAGGGTCATACTGAAATTTTTGAGATAGAGCTAAGTGGTACAAGTTAAACTTACCAACTCTTAGGAGTGTTCAAAATATTCCCCTCCAACATCAATATACATCTTTTGTAGGTGAATTTTCCAAAGATTAAATGCTTCAAACCACCCATTTCTTGGAATCGATGAAAAATATGCTTTTATAGCCTCATCAATCTTATCTTTGGAATGATAACAAAGCCCACGTAAATTTTTTTTTAGATTAAAAAATAGACAAAAGTCACACATAGCAAGATCAGGAGAATAAGGTGGATGTTCTATCACTTTGATGTTTTTTTGTTCCAAGAAATTTGACTATCATTCTTGCTGAATGAGAAGATGCATTGTCATGGCAAAGCATGAGTCCCCTAACATTCACTTCCTGAAGAATTTCTGGAAGACACTTGGTGGTGTACTAGGTACCTGTACCTGTCTTCTGTCCCTCTAGCTTTATGGCTTTGACCAGACCTGTACTTCTGAAGAACATGGTATACATTACTTTTTTCATTGCTGTTTCACAACTGTTGGATTTGGGCATGGGTTCCCAATGGGGTCACTACTATCCCACACAGTGGGATAGTAGCGACTGCAACTGACAAGGTGTTGAACTTTTGGAATATATTTTATATTATAATTTATTTATTCTTAATAGAAATAATAAACCCACTTTTGTTATTGCAAACAGAAATGAGGTTATTGATTTAACTATATGCAAAAACACAATATATGACTGCATAATAAATTGGTATGTATCGGATGATATAACTTTATCTGATCATCATTTAATTATGTTTTCTGTTAAAGGTCTCTCAAGACTAGTGACCGTAGGTAGGAACCCAAGGCAAACAAATTGGGGTTCCTACAAAGAAGACCTCTATACCAGAACTGTGGGTCAATTTGGTAAGTATTATTAGGTAGCTGATTTGGATTTGGCTGTTGACCAGTTGCAACAGGCTATTATCCTATCATACTACCAGAACTGTAAAGCTACTAAAGCTGACTCCGCAAGGTTAGTCCCTTGGTGGTAGAAAGAGCTCAGCCGTTTACGTAGCAAATGTAGTAGGCTCTTTAATAGAGCCAAAAGAAAATGGCGAGTGGCAAATTTACAAGACTGTCCTACCTCATAATAAGGCTGTCAGAAAATCCAAGAGGACCTCTTGAAGAAATTACTGTGATGGCATAAAAGGCACTTCTGCCACTACCAAACTGGTAAAAATCATGTCAAAGGTCAGAAATTGCAGTCTAAACACCATAAAGTTGCCTAATGGTAAGTTCTTTGAATCTGGGGAGGAGATCCTTACTGAGTTGTTTAGGGTTCACTTTCCAGTTTCAGAAAAGAATAGTTATAATGCTATTCCTATTGCTTGTTCCACTTCTATTTGTGATAGTAGTAAGTGGGGTATTACCAAGAAGGTTGCCACTTTTGACAGGGTTAATTGGGCAATTAATTCTTTTAGAAACTATAAAACCCCGGGGATTGATGGCATTATTCCGATACTTCTTAAGGAGGGAATTCAGGTACTTGCTCCCATTCTCTGTAGGATCTACAGGTCCTGTATTGCCTTTGGACACATACCGACTAACTCAGACCACTTATCCTGCTGCTCATACCCTCGGGCGAGTCGGGTGGCCTGGGTCTTCAACATACTGACTGCGTGAAGGCATACTAAGGTCATTTTTATTCCCAAAATTGGGAAAGATAACTATTATGAGGGCAAGTCTTTCAGGCCTATTAGCCTTATGTCTTTCCTCTTAAAGACGATTGAAAACTTATTGACAGGTATATTAGGGAAGTTATTCTAGCTGCAATGCTGCTCTCTAACTCCCAGCATGCCTATCAACTGGGTAAATCCACGGATACTGACCTTTATAGTCTCTCCTTCATTTTAGAAAGTAACTTGAATGCTAAAGAAATTGTTTTAGCTGTTTTTCTTGAAATTCTTTTAATATAGTGCCCGTTGACACCATCCTTCATGCTCTCGACAGGAAAGGTGTCGATATGATCATCTCTCACTAGATCAGGAATCTATTATCTACAAGGTACATCTGTGCCTCAGTGTTGAGACCTGGTACAATAATGCAGGTCTCTGAATTAATCTGCAGAAGACAGCCATGATTGCATTTACCAGGAAACAAACTCTCAACCTTAGAGACATTTGTTTTTTGGGTCAGAAACTTATCTGTTCTAAAGAAGTAAAATTCCTAGGAATTCGTTTTGATATGGACCTTAATTGGAAGAGGCACTTTAGTTACTATGTGGCTAAAGCTAAAGCCAGAAGAATTTTCTGGTCCTGCAGAAGTGCTATTGGAAGAACCTGGGGATTGAATTCCAAGGCAATCCAGTGGATTTATTCCATAGTTATCTGTCCCATCATTACCTATGGCTATATTGTCTGGTGGTCTAGGGTCAGGTGTGAAACTGCCAAGTTAGATCTAATTAGGCTTTAAAGGATGGTTTGTATTGCAATTCCTGGGTGCATGAAAACTACTCCCACTGCAACTCTCGAACTTTTGCTTGGACTGCATCATCTTTACAAGCATATTGAGGCTGAGGCCCTCATAAGCCTGAAAAGACTCATATTTGAGCCACTGGAAAGATTACTCAAAGTATTTGTCTTGGATTAATCTAAATATTAATATTATGAATCCCCCATATTTTTATATGACCTCTGAGGGCATGCTTATCAAGCATGCCTTTGACAAACCTTATGGGATTCAGGTTCCTTCGTGGGATGACTGGAAGAATACTCCTACCTACAACAAGGAGAAGTGCATTGTATGGTACACTCATGGCCCCAAGCTAGGCCTTTAGAACTGGTGCTGGTGTATGCTGACCAAATGATAGTACAAAACTGTTTTACCCACTTGGCAGCTACACTATCATCTTTCAGGCTGAGATATTTGCTATTCTAATGTGTTGCAGAATTTGCTCTGACAGAAACTACAACAGTAACCACATCTATATCTGCTCTGACAGCCAGGCTGCTCTTATGGCTTTAGGGAAGTGTACAATGACCTCTTCCCTTGTCTGGGAGTGCTATATTGCATTTTGTAATATTGCCAGTAACAATCAAGTCACCCTTTATTGGGTGCCTGGACATTCAGACATTTTGAGTAATGAAATGGCTGATGAGTTGGCTAGAAAAGGGTCAAGTACACCCTTTGTTGGCCCAGAGACAGCAATAAGTATCTGAAGAACCCATATTGAGTTGATCAGAAGAACTGTTTACTGCATCTTCAGGAAGCTGCAGTGCAAGAGCTGGTGCAACATCAAGGACCGAAAGCAGGCAAAAGAACTGAACTGTGAGTGCCCTAGTGTGTATCATAGGGAACTATTTAAGCTGAATAGAACTGGCATTAGAAGGGCTGTTGGGCTCCTTACTGGAAACTGCACCCTCAAAAGACACCTAAGCATTATGGATGTCACTAAGGACCCGATCTGTAGAGGTTGTAAGTATAGGGAAGAAACTGTCTCACACATTGTGAGTGTGAGGCGTTTGCTGCCCATAGGTTTGAGTACTTGGGTTGACATGTGATCGAATCCTGGAAGTTGCAGGATATTCTTGTCAAATGCCTGCTGACTTTTGCCTCTGCTACTGGTTTCTTCTCTTAGGGATTGTTTCAACTTTTGGGGACAGTACAATAGACCTCTAGTTGCTGTGCTAAGATCTCTCTGAGCCACAAACCTCTAAGGCATAATCAACTTGTGGCGAGTGCCTATTTTTATGTCTCATTTAATCATCCTACATAAAGCCACCAAATGTACACAAAAATAGATAATGCAATGCAGTAAAGCCACCAAATGTGCATGCAAATAGGAAAATTTAGGGGAAGTTCTGAATATTTGATTGTGTTTAAAAACAATAGGCTTCCAGCTTCCAGTATTCATTGATAGTAATTTTTGTACCAAATTTCATTCGAATCGCTTCATTCGTGAGATATTGTCTTCACAGACTGACTAACACACACCACCTCAAAAATGCTCGATTCGTGATCAGGGATGCTTAAAATGTGCTCTCCCATCAAAAACTGAAATTCAAATCTCGATCCTGTCACAATACTTTCCTTATACATTATACTATGTATATAACAAAAGTAATAATACTACTTTATTTTTAATCCAGTTTTGAAGCAATAAAATTGTATTTCTATATAAATATACAAACAAATGTGTATCAGCAATTTTGCAAAATAGTATTGTTAAAATTATTATAACTAAGAATTAAATAAATCATAATTTCTTAAGCTTTACCAATTTATCCCCATTATTTATGAATATTACAGGGAGAGTGACAGAAATGACAAATTTACACTTTTATCAAGTCAAAACTACATTTAATATTATTGAAAAATACTTTTGCCTGAAAAATATGTAGATTAGATTGTATTCAAAACTAATACTGCAAAAATATGTATCTTATTTACTATTATTTTTTCTAAAACTCAAAATTGGCATATATCATATATTTAGCTATATACTGCTACTTACCATTAAGACAAATCTGACTCTCCCTGTATTGCATGAAATGTAATCAAGGGGTACAGTTGTTTCTTAAAGCATAAAAAATTAAAGAAGTATTTACCTGTTTCTTGTTTCTGTTCTTGGTATTTCTTTTGCATTTTTAACTTATGTTTCTTCAAAAGCTTGCGCTTAAGGTTTCTGATTTTTGCAGTTGTGTACCTCAAGTAATCAATTGAATCATCACTTGAATCCATGAGGGAACTGTGCAGACTAGATAACTTTATTCTCTTCTTCCTGGGCTCTATAAATGAATCAAGCTCAATGTGCTTCTCTGTTAGCTTCCTTTTGTTCTTATGTTTCAGAAGTTTCCTTCTTTCTCGCTCCTGAGATAGCAAGCAAGTTTCACATTTGATTTTTTCTTTGGAATACCAGACTCCACCAACAAACATTTTTTCCACTTTGTTATTAGACTTGACAAATTGTTTTTTCTTGTCCTTTATTTTGGATACTTCTTTACGACACTTTTTGCAGTTGTTTTTCACATTTACCTAATAAAAAAATTTAAAAAAAAGTTTAATGTGCTAATTGCAATAAGAATCCTGCTAAAGACTGAACATAAAAATTCCAATAAAAACATATAAAAGCTTGACTAAATTAACACAATAATAAGTTACAATATTTTCATTTTTTATGTTTGCATCTAACAGAAATATTGATTTATTTGTAGTGCACTTTATCATTTAAGACTACAAAACTTTTTGTCATTGTCAAGAACAAGACTGGTCTTCAATATATGAATCCATGCTTTAACTCTTTCGGGACGGTTGACGTGTCCGCGCGTCGGCTGCGAACTTGCATTCAAGGATGACTGTCACGTATCCGTGTCGAGGAAAAACTTACCCTAAAGGACGAGGATCACGTCAGCGCGTTTTCATATGGAACGTTTTTATTTGAATTTATTTGTCTACTAGATGGCGTTAAATGTCCATGAGAACAGCTCCAATGTACTTTGCAGATATCTGACCTTCAGTGAAATGATTAATTTATTTCAGATAAAAGAAGGGCTGGGCTGAGACTTTTTCTTTCTGTGGAAGAATATACTCGTATGGTAAACGAACCAGACAGTAATGAAAGTGATGCAGATAGTGAAGATTCGTGGGCTACAAAAGGCAAAAGAAAGTGCACAGACAGTTATTATGAATGCAAAGATTGCAATGTTGGTCTGTGCGTGGATTCTTGCTTTAAAATATACCATATGCAAAAGGTGTATTAATTAATGAAAATAGCTACATTATTTTCTTTTATATATATGTACATAATTTCTATTAGCTATATAAATATTTCATTACAATCATTTCAATATTTTTTCTGATTAACTGATAACTATTTTAATCAAGATAACTAATCATTTTTAATATGCTAAAATTTTTAATATTTTGATAAAAGAAAATTTGTATGGAAAATATACATCAAATAGAAAATAAGTATTTCCTCTATTCCTGAAAAAAGTAGAATGCTGTGTTGAACGGGTGATTTTTAGATGTTCGGAACAGTTCGGAAACAAAGCGCTCAGTCTTTTGGGCCAAGGCAGTTTCGGAATGCCGCCGTCCTGAAAGGGTTAAATCCTGGGAAATGCAGGGTAAATGTGTTTTAATCTATAATAAAATATTCAGCGAGTACCTAAAGCTGAAAAAAAAAATGTTAGGATAGCATTAGGATTAAAGTTGTTGCAACCCCCCCTCCCCCCCCACACACACACATTAACTTTTTGGAGATTATTTTGTTATATGAAACTAATTACAGTTAAATCACTTTGAATTTTCTTTCACATTGACATTTCAGATGTCAATTGTAAAAAATTAGGAACAGAATCATTACAACAGACATTTAGGAACATCCCTAGTAGTATTTAATATTGGTCCAATATTGCACCAATATTGTATATCTTGGTATTACATTGGAAATATTTCCAATGTAATCCCAATATTCGGCAAATATTGGGGTTACATTGGTCCTCAATATTGGTTAATATTTTCATTACAATGTTATGCCAATATTGGTGTTACATTGGAAATATTGGCACAATATTGTCTCAATATTTTAAGCTAATATTAGACAAAATTCCATCAAAATGTCCACTTTTTCATATTGGTCCAATATTGGAGCCCATAAAAAGCTAATATTGGACCAATATTGGATTGCTACTAGGGATGTCCTCAAAAAAGGAACTTTTAATCTTTGAGAATTAAACAATGCATAAATCCTGTCTTTAGTTATTCTGAAATTGGATAAAGATATCACTGTCAATTAATTAATTTCTTTTACTTCCTCATAAGATATCAAGCAAATTTGCGGGTATCTTGAAATCAAGCAATTTGTGGGCATCACTTTGTGGGCAATTTGTGAATTTTAACTTTGCTTAAAAAATGTTTGAAAAATTAAGTCTCACAGGGTTCAATGTACTTCACTTTTCAATCCGGGTTAAATCCGAAACTAATTGGGCGATATTAATTTTCATTTTTACATGTCCCACAAACCATCTCAACATCATACTAAAATTCCATTTTGATAAAGTCATTTTTACGGCAGTCATAGTGCAAACGGACAGACAGACAGATTGAACAAAGTCATGAACACTTTTCAACTATGTTGGAAAGTGTTAAAAATGTACTTTTAAGGTAAACAGGGATCTGTTTGATACCATTAACATGAATACATGAATATTATAATGCTTTCTTCATACCTTTCATCCCATAAAAATTGAAACTCAAAAATACTTTTTGAGAAATCTTTGGATATTTTTAAAATACAGCAATTTTATAATAAAATATTTAAAAAGGGGATGGTTTAAAATTATTAGAAGCAATACAAAATTAAGCAATAGAAAAAAATATGGGTGATGCTTTTTTTTCTTCTCTACATTTCTTCCATGAAAAATTTCAAAATTAGTTAATTCACTGCAAAATTTGGCTTTTAGGGATCACAACCTGAAAAGGCTAAATATAATAATTCTGTCAATGAGTCTAAGAGACTATGTGCTGTATTCATGTTACATTCTAACATATCAGCAACTTGCCACCCCACTCTGAGGATAAAACTCAGAAACCACAATATTTTTATATTCAATGTCTCCAGATTCAGCTGTCGATAGGCATATTCCAAAACAGTTACAAACCAACCTTCTAAGAGATATGTATTGTTCAGATAAACAAGAAAAAAAAAGACGAAATACAACTTACTTGACTCACTTGTGGCTCCCAAGATAATTGGGAAGGATCAAGAATTATTCGCCGAGCCTTTTTTCTATTAACACCTTCCATGCGCAATGCAAAATACTTTTCATCTATGGTTACTAATATTCTGAGAAATAAAACAAAAAATTAATTTACAATATAATATTTATATATAAAAAAGTAATTTCTGGATGATGATTTGGGTTGATTTTATATCATTTCATCAATAGTTGAATTAATAGAATTTTAACAATTGTTTTGCATGAGTAGTTTTGCATTACTAGAGTGCACATAAAAAGAAATTTGCAGGACACACAGGAGCCATATTTGTAGGTGCATATAAGATCAACTTGTACCCCCGTTAGATCATGCTGGATAGCCTTGTTAGATAATAGAATTTCAAAATTTAATAACTAATTTTCACTATTTTTATTATTAGTACTGTTTAATTATCCCATTTTTCAAAAATAAAAGCATAATTGATACATAGAACAAACATCATTGATGGGAGAAGGGCCACTTGAGCATTTTTTATATTTCATTTTTTACATTAATGCCATTGTATATATTTGTTTAAAAGTGCCTCGTGAGGGGGCATATTTAAAATAACATTGAATACATTTAAATAAGTATGATTATACAAACAAAATTATAGTTTTCTATTTTCAGTTATATAATACCTAGTTAAACAAAAAATTCTGAAGAACATCAGATTAAAACAAGAGAGCATGCCAGAATGAACTGAAATGGTGAAAATCTAGTTTAAAAGTTTTATAAATAAATATCTGGGAAACAAGTTTCATATTGGGGTAAGGCCACCAACAGAATTACAAAATTTTTGAGACCCTATGCAGCAATTGTGTGGGGCACCCTATTACCCCTCATTTCACCCACTGACCTTTTTCCAGAAACTATTATGCAGGCTGGGACCCTACATAATATATCCTTTTGCCACTCCCTCTTGTCCTTGGCGGCAGCCCTGTATTGGGGTAAAAAAAGGATATTAAACAGACTTGATCCCGTTAATATCATTAATACCACACACACTGAGATCAGATAGCTAATCACAGACAGAACTTTCCCTACACTTTCCGGCTTTCACAAATGCAACATGAAGTTGGTGGAGTTTCCAACATTCCCCAAACTTTGATCTGAACTGTAAATGATCATGAGGGCCGTCATTAATCTTGCAATGGTATTTCACTAAAACTATGCATGGTGAATCTATGAAAGTTAAGACACTGAGAAACGTTGTTTCTTTCATGATTAACACTTTTACTAGTGTTTCTCCCAGGATGAAATTTGGGCAGGATAATATGTAAATAACCTATTCTTAAAAAGGGTATTTTTTAGTATCGAACAGATATGCTTTTTTTTAATATTTGTAATGTTTTAAATGGCATCACAATTTCAAATGATCGCATAATATTTTATTTAAACTCGTATTTGCAGAATTGTAAAATTTAAATCATAAATTGTAAGCATGTGCACACTATCATCTAAATAATTTATGATAAAATTATTTTTATTACCAAAGTTTTACAAGCGATTAAATCCCCCTCCACTGAAAAATCTTATGGATGCGATTGGTCATGTGAGTACAATGTGAAAAAAATCTGATGTGGGCAGCACATGACTTTCCCTGCAGACTCAAATTCATTTTTCTTTATTTCTATAAGAACTCGTTAAATTGAGTTTAATTGCACAAAATGGCACTAAATTTGCATTTTTAATTCAATTTCTGCTTTTATTTGGTAAATGGACATTTTTCCAAAGGCGGCATAAAAAAATGCGAAAAATCTCAAATATCTCGAGAACGGTTAGTCCTAGAGTAATAGAGTTCTTCTTATTCTTTTCCTTCGTCAAAAATTACGTATTAAATAAGCATTCAATTGATACATTTGATCATACGTAGTCTTTTTTCGAATATTGGCGATTTTTGCGGGCCATTTCGTAAAAAAAGAAGCAGGATGTTCTTTTCCGAATCGTACCAAAATCTAATCAGCACCAGAGTATCCCCCATGTGATTTATCTACCAAATTTTGTGAAATTTGGTCAATTTGTATTTCAACTAGAGTGAATACATGAGGTTTTTGCGGGACATTTCGCAAAAAAGGCAGGTTATTTTTTCCGAATTGTACCAAAAACTAATCAGCACCAGGGTCACACCGAAGGGTCTTACCTACCAAATTTTATGAAATTCGGTCCATTAGTTTTTGAGTTAGGGTGAACACATACATTGCACAGACACACAGACACACAGACATACACACACACAGACATCATGCTAAAAATAGTTTTTTCGTATTCTAAAGGTGTCGAAACGTGTAGATCCTTTGAAGAATCGAGTTGCGATTTTCGACATGAATCCAATACTTTCCCTATACATTACCATGTATTGCAGGGAAAGTAAAAATCTGATGTGGGCAGCACATGACTTTTCCTGCAGACTTATGTTCACGTTCTCTTTATTTTAATTACATTTAATGCACTTTTAATTCAATTTTCGTTCTCGTTTGATAACTGTACTTCTTTTCAAAGGTGGCGTAGAGAAAATACGAAAAAACTAAAATATCTCGAGAACGGCTGGTCCTAGTGTAATGGGATTGGTCTTATTCTTTTCTTCGTTAAAAATTACGTATTAAACAAGCATTTAATTTATATATTTGAGCACACGGAGTTTTTTATTTTCGATTTTGGCAATTTTTGCGGGCTATTTTGCAAAAAAAGGCTGGTTATTTTTTTCCGAATCGTACCAAAATCTAATCAGCACCAGGGTAACCCACAAGTGACTCATCTACCGAATTTTGTAAAATTGGGTCCAGTAGTTTTTCAGTTAGAGTGGATACAAGCCTTTGCGGGCCATTTCGCAAAAAAAGGCGGGTTCTTTTATTCCAAATCGTACCCAAAACTAATCAGAACCAGATTCTCTCACAAGTGACTTACCTACCAAATTTTGTGAAATTCGGTCCATTAGTTTTTTAGTTAGAGTGGATACAAAATCTGCACAGACAGACAGACAGACACACAGACAGACAGACACACAGACACACACACAGACGTCACGCTAAAAATAGTTTTTTCGTATTCTAGAGGTCTCGAAACGTATAGATCCGTCGAAAACTCGAGTTGCTATTTTCGGCATGATTCCATTACTTTCCCTGTACATTACCATGTATTGCAGGGAAAGTAAAAATCTGATGTGGGCAGCACATGACTTTCCCTGCAAACTTATATCCACGTTCTATTTATTTCAATTAAATGTAATTCACTTTTAATTCAAATTTCGTTCTCATTCGGTAACCGGGTTTATTTTCAAAGGTGGCGTAGGGAAAGTACGAAAAACTAAAATATCTCGAGAACGGCTAGTCCTAGTGTAATGGGGTTGGTCTTATTCTTTTCGTCGTTAAACATTACGTATTAAACGGGCATTTAATGGATATATCTAAGTATACCAAGTTCTTTAGTTTAGATTTTGAAGATTTTTGCGGGCCGTTTTGCAAAAAAAGGCAGGTTATTTTTTTCCGAATCGTACCAAAATGTAATCAGCACCAGAGTGACCTATACGTGACTCATCTACCGAATTTTGTGAAATTCGGTCCATTAGTTTTTCAGCTAGAGTGGATACAAGCTTTTGCGGTTGAAAAGT
This sequence comes from Amaurobius ferox, assembly GCA_951213105.1. Lineage (NCBI taxonomy): Eukaryota > Metazoa > Arthropoda > Arachnida > Araneae > Amaurobiidae > Amaurobius > Amaurobius ferox. Next base: position 127,063,404 of record OX578140.1, read on the forward strand.
GGCGTAGGGAAAGTACGAAAAACTAAAATATCTCGAGAACGGCTATTCCTAGTGTAATGGGGTTGGTCTTATTCTTTTCGTCGTTAAACATTACGTATTAAACGGGCATTTAATGGATATGTCTGAGTATACGTAGTTCTTTAGTTTAGATTTTGAAGATTTTTGCGGGCCGTTTTGCAAAAAAAGGCAGGTTATTTTTTTCCGAATCGTACCAAAATCTAATCAGCACCAGAGTGACCTATACGTGAGTCATCTACCGAGTTTTGTGAAATTCGGTCCATTAGTTTTTCAGCTAGAGTGGATACAAACTTTTGCGGGCCATTTCGCAAAAAAAGGCAGGTTCTTTTATTCCGAATCGTACCCAAAACTAATCAGCACCAGCCCCGCCCACAAGTGACTTACCTACCAAATTTTGTGAAATTCGGTCCATTAGTTTTTTAGTTACAGTGGATACAAAATCTGCACAGACAGACAGACACACAGACAGACAGACAGACAGACACACAGACAGACAGACAGACAGACAGACACACAGACAGACAGACAGACACACGCACAGACGTCACGCTAAAAATGGTTTTTTCGTATTCTAGAGGTCTCGAAACGTGTAGATCCGTCGAAAACTCGAGTTGTGATTTTCGGCATGATTCCAATACTTTCCCTATACATTACCATGTATTGCAGGGAAAGTAAAAATCTGATGTGGGCAGCACATGCCTTTCCCTGCAAACTTATATCCACGTTCTATTTATTTCAATTAAATGTAATTCACTTTTAATTCAAATTTCGTTCTCATTCGGTAACCGGGTTTATTTTCAAAGGTGGCATAGGGAAAGTACGAAAAACTAAAATATCTCGAGAACGGCTAGTCCTAGTGTAATGGGGTTGGTCTTATTCTTTTCGTCGTTAAACATTACGTATTAAACGGGCATTTAATGGATATATCTAAGTATACCAAGTTCTTTAGTTTAGATTTTGAAGATTTTTGCGGGCCGTTTTGCAAAAAAAGGCAGGTTATTTTTTTCCGAATCGTACCAAAATGTAATCAGCACCAGAGTGACCTATACGTGACTCATCTACCGAATTTTGTGAAATTCGGTCCATTAGTTTTTCAGCTAGAGTGGATACAAGCTTTTGCGGTTGAAAAGTGGCGTAGGGAAAGTACGAAAAACTAAAATATCTCGAGAACGGCTATTCCTAGTGTAATGGGGTTGGTCTTATTCTTTTCGTCGTTAAACATTACGTATTAAACGGGCATTTAATGGATATGTCTGAGTATACGTAGTTCTTTAGTTTAGATTTTGAAGATTTTTGCGGGCCGTTTTGCAAAAAAAGGCAGGTTATTTTTTTCCGAATCGTACCAAAATCTAATCAGCACCAGAGTGACCTATACGTGAGTCATCTACCGAGTTTTGTGAAATTCGGTCCATTAGTTTTTCAGCTAGAGTGGATACAAACTTTTGCGGGCCATTTCGCAAAAAAAGGCAGGTTCTTTTATTCCGAATCGTACCCAAAACTAATCAGCACCAGCCCCGCCCACAAGTGACTTACCTACCAAATTTTGTGAAATTCGGTCCATTAGTTTTTTAGTTACAGTGGATACAAAATCTGCACAGACAGACAGACAGACAGACAGACACACAGACAGACAGACAGACAGACAGACACACAGACAGACAGACAGACACACGCACAGACGTCACGCTAAAAATGGTTTTTTCGTATTCTAGAGGTCTCGAAACGTGTAGATCCGTCGAAAACTCGAGTTGTGATTTTCGGCATGATTCCAATACTTTCCCTATACATTACCATGTATTGCAGGGAAAGTAAAAAGGTTATTCAGGATGATATTTGCATTTTAATGCCATAAGTGAATCAATAGGGGAGTACATAATGATTCATAACCACTCTGATAAATCTAACTTTCTAAATTTTGAAATAATAATATTGGTAATATAGAAAGTAATTTGTATTCTTCATAAATTTGAATGGATGCTTCATTAATATTACTGTAAGGGAATGCAATCTGTATGCAAAATATCATACTTAAAACAGAATTATCAATATTTCACTAAAATATTTATTAATAAAACATACAGAAATGAAAATTTTACTTTTTATAAATAAATTAATTTGATGCAAAATATGGATAGAAATGGATGCTTTTGAATTCATAAAAATCGCGATTATTTTTATAAGTACTTTTATTATTCTGGCAATTATTTTTATCAGTACTGCTGTAAATATTTCCAAAGTAATATGATATTCTTCTGTTTCGGCGATATTTGAATCAGTAATAAAATCCACATTATCGCAGCAGAAAATTTGTGTGGTATGGCATATTTTATGCTGAAAATCAAAGTTTTGTAGCTATATGCATCACTGTAAGTCTGCAACTGCACGTTAACTTCAGAATTTCCGGCAGATTTTGGCAAATTCTATGCTAATAATCGCGGCTGAAAATCGGCACAGTATGGTGCAATTATGCCGAATGTTCAACTTTTGTAGCAGTATGTATCGGTTGTTAAGTAAAATTGGTTTAACTTTGTGTTTTGCTAAGAATTTTTAATCATGACATATTGGAATTTTCAACAGATTTTTATAAAAGTTAAGTCAATGATTGCAACTGAAAACTGGCACAATATGACACAATTTATGCCCCAAATCCAACTACTTTAGCAGTATGCATTAGCTGCTAAGTGAAAATCGCACAATTTTACATTTTAAGAATTTTTAATGCAACAAACCTTAATTTCTATTTGAGCTGTGGCCTTACAGGATGAGCTTAGGTATGGACGAGAATTTCACTCTTTCCAGCCATAGTAACTTAAAACTAACAAAAGATACTTTAAAAGACACTTTAGGCTAATAGCGAGGAAGTCTTGTGCCGTGACTCGTTAGTACTTAGTAAAGCATAGAAAGGCACTTTGCGGTGGTTCCCGACAAATCTATTATAGAAATTTAAGTAAAAAATTATGCCACTTAAAAAATTTCGGAAAAAGCTAAACCATGGGAGAAATGTTCGGGGAAACACCATAGAAAGCATATCCGCATAACATTTTCATCCCAAAAAAGTTATGGCACTCAAAAACCTGGCATGGTGTGGTAAAAATGGGCAGGTTGTGGCAAAATCGGGCAGGGTGTGGTAAAATCAGGTAGGGTGTGACAAAAAATGAGCAGGGAGCTGCGCCCTTGTAAAAATGCCTAAGGGAAACACTATTTTTTTATCTTTATGTTAAGTGCAAGTGCTATTTTAATTTCTGAGGATCTTTTTAACATCGAGTACTGTATGAATGGAATAGACTCAGGTAGCTAGTAGGGTAAATCTGATACCATAGCTTTATAAGTACAAAATTTTAGGTGTAATTTTATGAATTTAAGGATAACTTCAAATTACTAGGAATTTTATGAATATTAGGTAGAATGTGATTCCTGACAGTTCGTGTTGATATGTTTATGGTTGTGTTTTTCAATGGCCGATACCACAGGCTAATAATTTTTCACTTTGGGAGTTTTAGCTGACTTACTCTTCACCTATCTTATTGCAGTTCATTCTTAACGGTTATTAAGGACACGTGCTAATTTTTTGATCTAAGGAAGGGGCTTATTATACCTTCAAAACAACTGTAGTCACCTAACTGACACATGCCTGCATTCTTCAAGAAAGTTTCGTAAGTTACTTCCTTACAATTAGCAGTTTTATTTATTACAATAATTGAATAACTATAAATGTTTCTCACTTACTGCAGAATTTCATTTAAGAAAACAACCATTTAAATATATGCAGGATCTAGTCTGCTGCTGTTTTTTGTAAGAAATTAAAGAAGATGGCTGAAGAGTCACTCTTAAAAAAACTGTTGATGGTGCTATGATTAAGTACTTCAAATATAATTCTTTCAAGTGAGGACACAGGCTATTGTTTTTCCAGTAATCAAAATTGTTTTTATTTGGTGGAAGTAAACCTTCTACATATTTTCAAACTTCTAAACTTCTCCTAGAGTTGCCTGGCTTTTTATTCCAGAACCTGCTGTGAATCATGGCGCGATGTTTCAGGTATTCAAATTTCTTCTAGTGATATTATATTCGGGATTTCAAATACTCTAGTATTCAAGTATTTGCCGATCTCTATAAAAAAAAGGGTGGTTAAAAAACAACTGATTTTGAAGGAAGAGCATAATTTAAAGGAATGTTATGAAGTGGAATGTAGAATTAAAGTTAAAGAAAGAAAACTCATCTGAAAATGAGTAATATAAATTGAATAGGTGTATACAAAGTTAATTTTCTTTTATATTTGACACTATTTTTCTGGTAGATGGAATAAAATAAAGCTTCTGAAATTTAGAAAAATTGCGTAGATATTTTTGTAAATTATTAAAACATCTGATAATTTAAGAAAGGTTTGCAAATGATGCATTATTGTTCTGAAAGGTGATTAAAGTTGGTTGAGTCATACGTGAGAAATTTTTTTTTGCTTGTTCATAGTAGGTCACAGACGCTTTCAATGTTGAGGCAAAGTCAATATTTTTCTCCTACTGGCAAAAAACTTCTACTTTTGTAATGAGGAGTAAACATTTTTAACTTTATACTAAATACTTTATTTGTGTACTGAAATTATAAAAACTCAGAAATATTAAAATTATTTACAATGTAATCATTTCAATTTCAGAGAGCATGAACTAGATTTCTTAAATAAAAAGTTAAAATCATTACTCACTTCCCAAATACATTCCTTTTTATCATATTAAGAGATGTTAATGTAGTCACAACGTCCACAAAAGTCATACCAGTTGTTTTGCATATACCTTCAATGAAATAAAGTTTTATTTATTTACATTTATTTTTTTGTTGTTGTTTAACATAGATTAGACAAAAATGAAAGAAAAAATATAAGAAAAATTAAATAATATCCACACACAATTTAAGTGTTTAAATATAAATGTTAATACAAAAGAACTTATATAAACTCTGGAAGTAAAGCAAAAATTTCTGAATTATCTAAAATCCAAATGAACAAATTTTTAATAAACAATGCTTTTCATATTGCTGTTCTCCTAGCAACCGTTCAGCTTTCATATTTTCATGCATTGATATTAATGATTATAATTAGTTATTTCAAAAAAATGAATAAAATACAGTTAAGCCCACCTATAATGAATAATCAGTTGTTATGTTTAAGGCGAGTCCCTTAATAACATAAAGGGATAATTTTCAATAACATTGTAAATCAAAGTAAGAAAGTAGAAAATTAAAAATATAAATTAGTCGCTTGAGATGTTATAAGTATGCTTAACTGTAAGTTCTGAAAATTGAGATAAAATATGAAATTATATAAAAGTTAGTGCCTATGCATTAAAGAAACAACAATGGAATAAAAGTAATTATGATGAAATAATCAAAAATAGACAAACAAAATGAAGCAGATGGCCATTAATATTAAAAATAATTAATAAAAATTGTTAGTCTATAATTCAATAATAATTCAGTAGTGGATCATAGATCTATCATTGGGGACACAAAAATGCAAAATAATCAGAATTAAACTCTGGTTTTAGCTATTTATACCACCTTCATTTTTAAAGTAAATATTTAAAAGGTCAGATAATAGCAAACATTTTAATTTCATTCTGAACATCTGAAGTTATTGTGTCCCACTAAAATAGACTCACCAGTCACCAATATAGTCATTTATTTCTGAAAATGTGTAATCCTGCTTAAATACAAGGTGCATCTTGGGTACATTGTGTATTGTTCCTTATGAATCATTATAGGTGTTCTGTGATGAAATGGAATGAACATTCACACCTACTGCTCTAAGAATTAAATCTAAATAGTGTGTACCAGGAAATTGAAAATATTGTATTTTTTTCTTTTCTAAGATGCCCTTTTGAAAAAAATGAGATACTGTAACTTAGAAATAATAGAAGATATTAGTTTAAAAACTTGAATGAAATGTGTTTTTCTTTTTTAAATGAACGTTTAACTAGTAATTTCTATAGGAATAAGTTGATTTTAAACTATCTAATACATCGAATACATTAAGTTCTACTGCATATTTATTCACTTAATATAGAATAAACAATCGAGAAAAATTATATATATATATATATATATATATATATATATCATGCATGGATAAAATTTAGTACAATATTTGTTTCTAACATGATATTCTAATTCACTTAGTACAGTTAAACAAATGATATATTTGCCCTGAAATAAGAAAAATAGATATAAAACAACTATTTCTGTAACATTTTTGGATGCAATATATATTTTTAATAAGAAAAAATATTTTAAAAAATCAAGGCCATTTTCTTTTTGAAAACCAATAGGTCCTTGACATTCATTTATTTAAATAATGGATTTGTCAGTATCCTAAAGATATATCCTACACAGACATTATTGAAAAAAAAATGGTTGATTTGTATTCAAATATGCACAAAAAATATAAATTCATCTAAAAGTTGGATCTTTAACCTCAATTTAAATACTTTTCCTTTACATATATGTATTGGAAAGAAAGTAAAAATAGGATGCTTTACCTCTATACAAAGTATGGTTTTTCCACAAATTTAAATACAATCTCTAGAATATCAATATAGTATGAAATTTATTAAAAAAGGATCAATACTTTGTTCAGTACTAAAAAAAGTAACCTTAGTTTTAAAAAATTCTAATTTAGTAGATTTATACAAAACATATACATTACTTTTCACAGTTATTTTCTTTGTCCTGTCAACCCTGTACAAATGCTCCAGAACAGCAGATTCCCAAAATGAGGTGTAACAAATGCGACCAAGCTCTGACAAAGGCTTTTCGGGAGTTCCAAATCGGCCTTCTTTTTTGGATAAGAGGTAGCCTAAATGATAATTCAATTATAAGCATATTCTTACATTTCAGCTTATTCAATTTGAGAGACTTAAGTCTTGTGAATGATTTTAGGGTAATTAATATTGAAAGAAAATTTAAGGTTACAAACATGAAGCAATACTCACTAAAGTCAATGAGGAAACGGCCATAGCCTTTCTTTTGATGCTGAGGCATAACCATGATACAAGATACATTATACCTCTGCTGACAAAACCGCTCCTAAAAAAAGATTTAAATAAAATTAAGATTCATAAAAAATTAATGTATAAAGCATTATAACTATACAGTTGAACCTTGTTAATGTGAATCACATATAACTAAAACATTCATTCCCCATCAAATTCTATATGAAGTACAATATTTTTAGTTTTTAACAAACATGTTTAGCTGAAATTCCATTTTAAAAACTGACAATCTGTATCTAAATAAATACAATTCTCTCAGCATGAATGAAAACTTGTTTTCTTTGTTTTAGCTGTTTAGTGGTAGTACTTTTCGGAAAATATAATAATCATCTAAAGAAAAAGTTCACTATTTATATTGACTGCTGCCACAACTGCCGCCGTGTTCATGCGGAGTACGATCACGTTAAACATGTGGGTCCGTAAGTCCTTTCGAGAGGTTGGTGGTAGGGGAAGGAGGGTACTGTCCCTGGGGATGCCTCCCCCAATGGGTTTTGGTCTAAATTGGGTGGCACTTCCCGGCCGTCCAAACAGTTACCTTACACCTTTCTGGTAGGTCGGACGGTCTAGGTCTCAATAACAACAACTATTTATATTGAGTGAACCACTTGTAGAATGATTTTTTATTTTGACTATTTGTACTCATAAGATTTGACTAAATTACTTTCAAATATATTCCTTACTACCAAACTTTAATGAAACCTTCAAAGTTGAGCATCAAACAATGCAACATTTTTTTAATCAATTTAACAGGTGGAAAATTTGATTATTTCTAAAGAGATTCAAATTAAACAGGTAAACAGCATACAAACATGGATAACTTAGTAGCGCTTATAGTATTCTACTCAATTTCATATACTGATTCCAATAATTTTTCAACATAAAATAAATCACTCAAACTTCTGTAAAGGGGGGTGGGGGAGCTGTAAAACACTTTGTTCGGCAGGCAGCATAATAAAAATAAATAAAAGTATAAATTAGTTTGGGAAGCAAAAAAAGTGTGTTGTTTTTACTGTCACAAACAAGCATACATGGGCAGATAAGTCAATGCTTAATTATAACAACATTACCACTCAAATTTTATAGTTTATTTTTGTAAAATCTGAGTTGTTCAATAATGCATTTATTCTGGAGCTAATGAAGCTGAAGATTCAGTTCCCAGCAACTCAGTTTTTATGAAAATTGCTTTATTATGCAAAGGAATTTACTGTTACACAAATTGTTTTCAATTTTGTTTACAAATTTGCACTCTAACTGACTGGATAAGGTAGTCACATTTTAATATAGTAAAATCCCATTAGTTCAAAAACATTTAATCTAATTTTTTCCATAACTCAAATTAACATTACAATTCCTAAAAAGGATAATTATTTATGACTCTTATCAATTTGAAATATGAATAATCAACCAAAAGGATAACAAGAGTTTTTATACTTCAATAACATAGTATTAAGAATTAGAAAATGCCATAGAGAGAGGAGCATTCTCATATTTTGATGAAGGCACAAAATATATTCTCATCTCGCCCACCTTTCTCCTTGAGTTCAAAGTAGGCAGTTTCTCTACTATACGCCTTACATTAATCAGAGCAGAAATGTATGAGATTACTCTTTAACTTTTCCATAAATCAATAACCTCTTGATGTAACTGAACTACACAGCATTGTGACAGAAAAAAGTTTATAACACCATAAAAACAATCATGTCATTGGGTTAAAAATTGTTGATCTGCTACTGGTGGTAACCATGTTATAATTAGCCACTGACCTATCTAATCTTGTTTGACAATAAATGATATTTGCCTATACTAAAAAATTTTGCTTGATATGCCTCTGTTTTTGTCTATTTATCTTGAAGAAGAATCTTTTCTGCTTTTGTCTCATTTATTCTGAAGAAGCTTCTTTTAGCTTACAAAACTAGTTGACACCATATTTGTTTTATGCTATTTTATGTGTTCAAGCATCTCAAATTCTTGTTGGCCAGTAGTTTGATAATGACAATGAGGTCAAACAAGCCATTAATGTGTGGTTTGCATCACAAGCGGCATCTTTCTACGGTGAAGAGGCACAACACCTGGTACTCCGCTATGACAAGAGTCTCAACAATGGTGGAAACTATGTCAAAAACTAGTGCAAGGTGTATACATCAAATATCAATATAAATAGTTAGTAAATATATTCTTGTTTTTTCTTAATAGCCCATCGGAACTTTTTTTCTGGATATCTCTCATATTACATCTACTTTTACACACTGGTAAAAGTTTAAAAAAGTTTCCGGCCACACAACTTGTTACCATAAACCCCTGGGTTGGTCGTGTGGTCTGGGCCTTCAACACTAGTAAAAGTTCAAGGGGTAAATAAGCATTTCAGTGCATGCCAAACATGTAATTATACATTTTGGTGAACTATGATTATAAGTAATACTGATTAATATTAATACCTACACAGTCAAAACAGAATAATCTAATTTAAAATTTACCTTAGAAAAATAGCCAACTAGATGGCATCCTTTCTTGTCATTTTTTGTTAAAATATAAAATAAAAAAGACTCCACATCATAAAATAGCGTTTTGTGGTCTAAAAACATTTTGGCCAAAAGGCATAAATTTTGACAATATGTTTTGTTTGTAACTCCATCGACTTCAAATACACTAATGTTGCCTTTTCTGTAGATTTCATCAGCAGGAGGATGTGTTTTAGTGCATTTCATCTGAAACAAAAAAAAAAGAGCAATGAGAATAATTTAATTAGAATTGATCTTCAAAAATGCAAATAACTAGAATGAGATAACATTCCATTAACGATGCAATGCACAAAGCAGTGATGTGATTACAAAAAACTCTTTTGGAGCAATTTTTGGAACAGTAAATTTCTGGAATTGTAGCAGTTTGTAGCAGGCAATATTTCGAAAATGTAGCAGTTTGTAGCAGGCATTTATTCAAAATTGTAGCAGTTTGTAGCAAGAGATTTTTTGACATTGTAGCAGTTCAATGCAAGGCATTTTTTTTTATTTTAACAGTTTGTCATATATATAACAAGCAAATTCAAGACAATGAAGTTTTAAAAATATAATTAACAGAATTTTAGTATAAACATTTTGAATTTTCAATTAACTTTTAATAAACTAAAATAGCATATAAATTACATTAATAAAAAATGCTTATTTTTTATTGAGAAAATCCATTTTTAATACATATTCTTTAAAAAATCTGCAATAAATAATTTTAGTAAAGATATATAAAATACTTTAATATTGCAATAAATAATTTTTGAAAAAATATAAAAAAAATGAAAAAATAATTTTACAGATTTAAACAAATTTTATTACATTAAATAATTAGAAAAAAATCTAAATTAAAAAAAAATTGCAATAAAGAATTTTAAAACATATTTTAAAAAATTAAAATAAATAACCTAAGATCTAAAAATATCTTATTGCAGTAAAATTTTTAAAAAAGATCTAACAAAATGAAATAAAAAATTTTAGGGGAAAAAAATAATATTTAGGAAAAATATATAATTTTAGGAAAGATCTACAAAATTAAAAACTATTTTTCAAAAAGGATACTAGTCTTTTATATTGCGCTAAAAAAAATAACGCAAGAAAAAAAATAAAATCATAAAATTAAAAATAAGCATAGCGCAATAAAAAATAATAATAAGAGAAATCCAACTTTAAATCAAAACAGAAATTTTATTAAGAAGGACAAACAGAAGGATTAACGGAAGTTAATCAAGCTAAAGCAAATAAATATTATGCTCAAAACTTTAATAAATTATTAAAAAATTCAGTAAACTTCCGTTAATACCGTGTGAAATTCCACGAGATTTGCCTGCTGTCTATATCAAAATTTTAGGTATTACATACATTTTTAATGATGCCGATTTTAAAAAATAACTTTAGATTTAACTGATACCGTGAATATATGAAAGTGTAAAAAAGCCATTCAAAATAACTTGAAATGTTTCATACAATTTTTTTTTTACATATACAGTATAACTTGGAAAATAAGGACCAGTTCGGACTTTACCGATTCCAGAATTTTCCGAATTATAGAATTTGCATTTTTTCTATTTTACATTTCATAAGCAAATTTTGAAAAATCTGTATCATTGTTCCAAATGATCCAAATTATAGCATGTTACCCTTCATTTTGCAGGGCTTGAAATAATATTTCGATTGATACCAAGTTTGATAATGTTCCATTTGGGGGGGAGAGGGCTTACATCAGAGGCCAAGAGAAAAATGAACATATAAAGTGCTAATTTTACTTTTATTGTTTTGCAATAAATGCAAATGTTACCCCTCCCCTATTATCCTATGTACTTTATTTTACCAAGTTTGTCTCACCCAGCAACTTTTTCCAACCAACCGGCTTCAAAATTTTTCCTTGGAGAAAGCTGTCAAGAACACTTGAAACCTTAGGAATAGTATACGAATTTGACTAGTCGAACAAGCCTGCATAACCTTAAGTGCTAGCATTTTTTTCTGAATGCAAATTAGTCAGACTTTACACTATATTCAAGAGTATCACTTATGCAGAGTTAAGTAAGTGAAGAGTACCATGAGGCACAAGTTCAATAGTGATGTAACCATGAATGAAGCTGAATAAGTGCACCCATGTGAACTTGCTGAATATGCAAATGCAACAAAACTGCATTTCCTCATGCAAATGCAACAAAACTGCATTTCCTCATGCAAATACCATAGCTGGTACCGTAGTCCTATATTGTGGTACAGGAAAATGCTTAAATATATTTTTGAATAGAAATGGTACTTTAATTGATTGTCTATAGGAAAATTCTTTAATTCCATAGTCTGTAGTATGTGATCATCATTTGAAGAAACTATGATGAATTTGTAATAAACAGCTAGATAGGGTTGAACAAATCCAGAGTGCCAGGTTACCAAGCATTTTCCATTTGGTTATAAATAATTTCAAAATTTTAGTTCTCTAAACTTTTTGCACATTCATGAAGCACAAGTTCCAGTAATATTGAAACTTCACACTAGCAGCCATGATGAGAATTTGAATTTTACAGCAACATCACTAACACATAAAATCTCTAGTAACAAAAGAAATAAAACATGCATATGATCTCAGAGACACTAGATGAAAAATTTCTGTTAATGCTAGTCACAGCTCAATGCTAGGCATAGCCAGGATCTCAGAAAAGGGAGGTCGACAATCAATTGGGGACATTTACAAGACTGGATAATGTCTGGCAAATGTGGACCTAGCACAGAGTCAATATTATTGTCCAACCAATAGGGGAACTATAACTCCAAATTCAACTTGGCTCAGTGATGAGTTTTATTTGCGTGTTTTAGTTCACTTGTTAAATGGCTATTGTACAGGTTGAGATGTACACAAGTTTTGTAATTTCATTTTTTATTTTTAGTACAATCATGCCCCCGTATCCAAAGATTCAGTATCCATGGTTACAGTAATCCTAATTAAAACTGGAAAAATTGAAAACAATGTTTTGATTGAATTTTTTTTTAAATAATATATTTTATAGGTCATGTACAGGTACGTATGTAGGATATCTATATATTGTAAAATGTTTAACAATAACTTTTTTCATTACTTATGCAACACTTTGACAGAAAAAATAACTTTGATTGGTTTGCCATCCCTTTGAAACTGAATATGGTACTGTACAGTACAAGTGTACATTCATTGCTCTATTCTATCATCTCTGGTGGATTTGGCTAAAAGTCAAAATCCCTTGCTGTCGAGAATAATATAGAGAACAAAAGTATATTGAAAATATACACTGTAATGTGCAGAATGTACAGTTTATTATTACTTTATTTAATGTTGATAATGACTTATGGTGCATAATTTATCAATTAAACTTTACTGTATGTTGAACGAATATCAAATTATAGCGTTCTGTATTATCTGTGATTTCATGGAATTGTGGTAGGTCTTGAAGCATATTACCCACTGATAGATACAGAGGCACAACCATATTTAGAAAATACAGAAAAAAAAATAATAAAAATGAAAATTGTGTTATCAAAACACAATACCTAAATTTTTTATTTAAATTAATATTTTAAATTAATATTATTTAATTAATATTTTAGTCAAATTAATAATATCTCAATTTTTAAATAATACCAAAGTTTCAGTATTAGCTCCAAAATATAAAAATAAGTTTTCCAACCCTGATCTAAGAAAAATAAGGATCTTACTATGGTGTTATCAAAACATAATACCTAATTTTTTTATTTAAATTAATATTTTAATAAAATAATACTTTAATATATAATACTGTTCATTTATAAAAGTTATTTGCCTATCAATTTATTATTTCAATGGGACAAATTAAATAAAATGCCTTATAATCACATTTAATTATTTTACACAATGAAAATAATTTAATTCCAATGCTATGCAACATGATAGATTTTTTAATAAAGTTTTACAAAAAAATTATCTACACAATGTTATTACTGTTGTATATGCAAAGTTCAAATTCAATTCTATGTTTGTTTTTTTTATTAACATTTTAACAATCACTGGGGCTTGAGACTCAATATATATATATATATATATATATATATATATATATATAATAAGAATTTTAATTACTTATATTATAAATAGCAGAGTTTGATCATTTATTGAAAATGGTCTGTAGAGCAAATGTGAAAATAAAATGGCCTGAAGTGAAATTTTCATATCAAAATTGACTCTACGTCAAGCTCGTGAAAATTATAAATAGAACATTATAAATAAAATAGGTACTAAATAGGTATGAAATACCCCTCTTTCCCTATTTCATATATAAGGTAAGCAATTGAAAAAGAATTACATGTGGTGAAAGATTGTTGAATATAATCCCTTAACTACACCCTAAGATTAAAATTTATTTAAGTGTTATAAATCATATATAATACAGGTACTTAAGGCACTAATCCTCTTGTTCCCTGCATAAACATACATGGTACAAATGCATGAATAGTGTATAAGATGAAAAGTTTCAAACAGAAAACATTGCACATGGACCTTTCTGGTTCCTAAATTTTTTTTTATGAAAATGAATATAATTAAAAAGAGTGAAAAGCATTTCCGAAACCATGTACGTTATCAAGGGCCATACTTGGTTCGGTAATGCTGAAATTCTACGCTTCTGTGTGCATAACTGTAAATTGTATTACAGAAATTATATATACATCATTCAGATGACTCACACATTGTAACTTCTTTAATGTTATAAAATACCACATTTAACATAACTAATACTAAGAAAATCTTAAATAAAATGCCTTATAATCACATTTAATTATTTTACACAATGAAAATAATTTAATTCCAATGCTAAGCAACATGATAGATTTTTTAATAAAGTTTTACAAAAAAATTATCTACACAATATTATTACTGTTGTATATGCAAAGTTCAAACTCAATTCTGTGTTTTTTTTATTAACATTTTAACAATCACTGGGGCTTAAGACTCAATATATATATATATATATATATATATATATAACAAGAATTTTAATTACTTATATTATAAATAGCAGAGATTGATCATTTATTGAAAATGGTCTGTAGAGCAAATGTGAAAATAAAATGGCCTGAAGTGAAAATTTCATATCAAAATTGACTCTACGTCAAGCTTGTGAAAATTATAAATAGAACATTATAAATAAAATAGGTCCTAATAGGTATGAAATACCCCTCTTTCCCGATTTCATATATAAGGTAAGCAATTGAAAAAGAATTACATGTGGTGAAAGATTGTTGAATATAATCCCTTAACTACACCCTAAGATTAAAATTTATTTAAGTGTTATAAATCATATATATAATACAGGTACTTAAGGCACTAATCCTCTTGTTCCCTGCATAAACATACATGGTACAAATGCATGAATAGTGTATAAGATGAAAAGTTTCAAACAGAAAACATTGCACATGGACCTTTCTTGCTCCTAAATTTTTTTTTTTATGAAAATTAATATAATTAAAAAGAGTGAAAAGCATTTCCGAAACCATGTATGTTATCAAGGGCCATACTTGGTTCGGTAATGCTGAAATTCTACGCTTCTGTGTGCATAACTGTAAATTGTATTACAGAAATTATATATACATCATTCAGATGACTCACACATTGTACCTTCTTTAATGTTATAAAATACCACATTTAACATAACTAATACTAAGAAAATCTTGAGCAACATATTTAAAAACAAATAGAATAATATTGCAACATACAGCTGTTTGGAGGATATGCTGGATCCCTTTCATCAGTTCTAGACCAACCAATGACTGTTTTCAATAATAATTCTTCTTTTCATGGATTTCTGTTTCTATGGCTGAACAGTTTTTTTTTTTTTTTTTTTTTTTTTTTTTTACATTTCATGTACTTTAAAAATTATAAACATTTAATGTGAAAGCAAACTGGAGGCAGTAGTCAATCATGTTGAAAGTGTGATGGACAGAATATCAATTATCATGCACATTTTCGATTTTGTTATTCTCAGAACTGAATATACTTAATTTACTCGATTCCATATATTATTTAATATGGCAATAATGATAAGAAAAACTTGAGCAACATATTTAAGCACAAACAAATTAACAATGCAGTATACAGTTTAAAGGACACACCGGATTTCTTTCATAAGTGCTAGACAGACCAACAAACACGAATTCAAAAAGATGAAAAGAGCACGGATAGAAGAAACAGAGGGGTATATATACCCAAGTTGTGAATTAAGAGTCCACCTGATAGAACCAATTAGAATGCAGAATGCAGAACAGCGAAGCCAATTCAAAACATATAAGTAACACACCAGATTGGAGAGCACCAAAACACAACATAAAAGTCCCAACAAAACAAAAAATAAATAGCTAATAACAACTAATACCACTTTCATACACAATTAATTTGAAAATGGAAAATAATCTGCTGGGATGTATTAAAATGTACTATATTAATGAAAATAATATACTGGTGTGTAAGTTTTGAAACATTGGATAACAAATAAAGAGTAAAAAGTGTAGTTTTTAAAGTGCATCCTTTTTAATTAGCTGTATGTAACTTAAGTGTATGGAAAGTGTATTTATTAAAATTTATGCAACTTAAAAGTATGAAAGGCAACAACATGCCAAATTAAAACTTTCTAGCTGATCCAGTTCTCGGGTTATTCCCCAAAATGAGTACATTCCTGTGGTGGGCCAAGGATAGACTGGGATGGTAAGGTTCAAAATTAAAAAAATTAAAATATAACATGAAAGACAATGATATGTCAAATATGATCTATCTAGCTACATGGGATCTCAAATTATTCTCGAAAAACAAGTACACTCTTATGGAGGACGGGACCTATAATGTTCAAGATCCAAAGAGCTAAAATACACATCAGAAGACAATGACATACCAAATTCAGACTTTCTAGATACTTTGGTACTCGACTTATTCCCAAGAAATGATCTATGGTGAACCTAGGACAGGCTAGCCCAATAAGGTTCAAAATCCAAAGAATAAAAATATATATAAAAAAATGATGACATACCAAATTCAGACTTTTTACCTGCTCTGGTTCTTGGGTTATTCCCAAGAACAAGTACATTTCTATGGCAAGGCTAGGACAAGCTAGCTTGATAACGTTTATAATCCAATAAATTAAAACATAGTATGAAAGAAAATGATATACCAAATTTGAGCACTCTAGCTGCTCTGGTTATCGGCTTATTCCCAATAAATGTACACATTCTGATTCTAGTCACAGAATGGGATGGCTTGATAAGGCAAAAAACACAAATAATTGAAACAACTATGAAAAGCAATGAAATACCAAATGTGGTCTTTCTAGTTCTCGAATTACTCCCCAAAACATTGTATTTTTATTAAGAGCACAGGACGAGCTAGCCAGATAATATTCAATACCCAAAGAATTAAAAACAACCACAAAAAACAACAATTTGCCAAATTTTATGCCACTATGATTAGTGGATCTTAAGTTAGTTAGGGCCTCAAAGATTTGAAACACAATTATATATATTTGAAGAATTTTATTTTACTTGTATAATAGATACCAGAGAATCCATCTGAAAATCCATCTAAATTTCTACTTCAAATTCAGTTTTATTCTGGACAGACAATAAAAGGCAGTCATATCAATTTATCAATATATATATATATATATACTCTGTTTGAAGTTAGATAACAGTGTGTAATAAAAAGGGATAATTTTCTTACCATATGCCTATTAAGTGTCTTGAAACTCTTCATAAACTTTAAGCAAAACTCACATAAAAAAATCTTGGATAACCTGAAATTATTTAAATTATTATAATTTTAAATTATTAATATAATATAAAACTTCTAAACTAAATAAATTATCATAAAATTATGAATCTTTTCTATTAAAAACTCAAATTTAGAAAAAATTTATCTTCCTGAGTCCATACACTTAATGTAAAATATAGTGAAATCTCAATCAAAAATTTTTGTGTGGAATAACATTTAAAAATATGAAATTTGGAAAACAAATTTTAATTCTATTAATGTAAATCCCCAAATCACTAAAATAACCATGTAAAGGTAAGGTACTGTAGGTCCCTAGACAGTAGAGCATGGCGAGATTTTTTATTATTATTAAAAAAAATAATTAACATTTAAAGCCGAAAATCCATCTAAACTTCTACTTCAAAATCAGTTTTATTCTGGACAGACAATAAAAAGCAGTCAAATCAATTTATCCATAGCAGCTTCCAGATCCAGAAGCAGGTAGCATGTGAATTATATCTTAATACTTTTATCTAGATGAATGCTATTTTGAGTGCCATTTTATTTGATACTAGAACAAATTATCTGGTATTGCATGAGTCCTAAATAAGTGAACTCTATTTAATTATTACAAATACAGTTGAGCCGCATTAGCGGCTCAATTTCAAAATAGCCTGTTATGAATGAAAATAATTCCTACTTTTTTTCCCAACTAAACAAGTGCCCACTACTTAAATAATACAGATACAGATAACAGCATACTGAATTTTTCAATCACCTGTTTTGAAATAAAATCTCACGATATAAATAAAATCTCAAAATCTCCCGCAATCTATGATCATATATATATCAGGAGATACACATCCTTTGTGTGCATGCACACCCTTCTGTAGGTGTGGCTTCAGTAGGTCTAAAACTTTCAATTGGGAAAGGGTCCATACAGAAAAAAATGATCACTCATTGTAATCACTTAAAAAATTACAAAAATTAAAATTGCTTATGATAGTGATTTTTTTTTTGTTAGAATACTAAGATATATTTAGAACTATATACACAGTTCAAGCAGCATTGAAAAGAACACCCTTTGATCTTTCTGAAGGTGACAAGATGGAAACTCTCTGAAAATATTTTTAGTCACTAAGGCACAGATTTTTTTTTAAATGCTAAAACATAAAATAACTAAACAAAAAGATCAATCATGCATAAATCATTGATTAAAAAACACTTTCCAACTGAAATGAAATTTTATTTAAACATCTCTAATGTGATATATTTAGCACTGACATTTTTAACATTATCACAGTACTACAGTAATTTATTACACTTAAAAACTTCATTGAAAAAGACAATGCTAGTTACACAAAATGAACTTTATTCAAATGGCATCATCGAAATATAAATCGTCTGCCTCACTATGTAAAATCAATGAATATTTCACTCACATCACTTATATTCCAGACGCCAGAGCTAATTACTTTTAAGTGAAAAAAATTCAGTAATTCTTATATAACTCACCTTACAATCGCTTGATTTGTTTACATTCTGCATGCACTAAAATTAGGCTTCGTTGTAGAAATATTCAAAGTTTAATGATTATTTAAAATAAAAAAATATTGTAATTGCTTTGGCACACAATTTAGATACACAGATCATACTCAAAAATAAAGTGGTTTTATGATGGATGCAACACTAAATATAAATTTAAGGGATCTTTAACCCCTTGCCTGTGCCACCCGAATCCAGTTCGGGCAACCCCTCCGCGCCAAATTTGGAATGCCCGAACTGACTTCTGGCAAGCGAAAAATCAGTGTTTCTATTTCGTTGATCCCGAATTGAGTTCGTTTTGCTTTATCAAATGCAATATAATTCACTGTTTTTCCAATAGATGGCGATACTTGTCCACATTTTTTTTTTAAGTAGGCGCGATCAGCTACCTTGATTAGAGGGGATATAAACCGAGCTTATTGTAACGAGTGTGATGTAGGCTTGTGTGCCGTGCCATGTTTTCGTATATATCATACTATAAAAGATTTGTGAAATTCTGAAAAATGATTCTGTGAAATGATTTGTGAAATTCAAAAGATTATTTGATTTATTTTGCTATAATTAAACAATTTTGAGTAAAATATGAATATAATCCATTAATTTTCCACATGTATGACAAAATATTAAATATAGTAGTTATTTCATATAAAAATTTATATTTTTACAAAATAAAATTTTTCTAACCTTTTTAAATGTTATAATGCACAAAACTTAAGCATAATTTTTTTTTTCCATTTTTGACACATTTTCCTGAAATATACTCCACAGGCAAGAGGTTAAATATAACAATCTTTACAGAGCAGGGGAAAAAAATAGCTGCCATATTCTATTTTGCAAAGAGCCATGTGATCTCTTCATATATCATGGGTGCAATTTTTATTTCAATTTTTATTTAAAAAACTACCCAACATATGTTGATGAAATTTTTTTTATGCATTTTATGTGATAATTTGAATATTTTTTAAAATTCTCGAAGCAATATATTAATTTTAAATTCACTTAAAAAATGTTTGAAAAATTAAGTCCCACAAGGTTGAATGTATTTTATTTTTTCAACCCAGGTTAAATCTGAAACTAATTGTTTGATACTTGATATTATTCCTTTTCATTCCCATATGTCCCACAGATCGTCTTAACAACATACTAAAATTTCAATTTGATAAAGTTATTTTTATAGCAGTTATCGTGCAAATGAACAGACAGACAGACAAAATGACCAAAGTCATAAACACTTTCAACTATGTTGAAAGTGTTAAAAACTAATTGGAAATTTAAAAAAATAGCACTTTCCCGAGTCCAGAAGTACATGTGTGCCAATTTTCATAGCTGTTGATGCTTAGATTTCTTGCTACAGACCAAGCATACACACACATACATTTTCTTTTATCAGAGTTCATACTCAATTTTGAAAACAAAAATAAAGGAGTTTTTAATGGCATATCAAAATATTTTAAGGAGTTCATAGATTACATGCTCAAACCTTCTACTTTATATCAGCATTATTTTCCATATGCTCCAAAGAAAATTAATACCTGTAAAGCTGCTAAAATTGCAAATTTCTTTAAATAATTTCAATGTACAATGAAGTGCTATATATTAATAGCATAAATAAGTATCAAATAAAACTAAGATCCGTATCAGTTTTGTAGCAGGTAAATCTAAGTTTAGTGTTAGTTTTATAACACATCAATGCACAATTCAAATGATTTGTAGCAGTGGAACTTCATTCAGTCTTTTTAATCACAAATTTATAAAAATTCTGCACAAGAAAAAAAGAATGCTCACAAAATTTTTATTAAGTTTCATTTTTTTATTTATTGTTTAACACGTTATCAATTAAAAAAAAATCTATATACAGACAAACTTGTCTATAACGATACTCTAGGGACCGAGAAAAAATATCATTATAGACAATTTATCGTTATAGACAGGGCTGAACTTGCTACACTCTATAATGGAAGTTATTTAACATGGGTGTGACACTATTATAATAATATATGTTGAACTTGCATGACTGAATGATACTACAGATGTGCATGTTGAACTTTATTACAGATTAGGAAAAAAATATGAAACATATGTAGTATCTTATGAACCTAAATCATAAGATTCAAATTGCAGTTCGAAAATGTAACACGGCGTATATTTTAACTATATTTCTATTATGCAATTAAAAGATGGATAATTATAATGATAAAAATAAAATTGGAGTAATATTTTAAATTCAAAAATCAAGAATATGTCGAAATGGAAATGAAATACGTACAGTACACAATTCGAATCCTTAAATAGGACGAAGGGAAATTTAACTTAAGAAGTAATCCGATATTTTCATTTGCTTGGATTTTGCAGAAAATGCAGCCATCATACACATATTTTTTAAACCTTCTAGCGAATCCAGATATACATCTGGAACATTTGGTAAAGTAGGAATAAAAGTCTGTAATGTTTCGATCATTTTAACAGCATCTTCAGCTGTTGTGTTGGGTGGTGATTCCGTTCCACACTCCTCATCTTCCACTTCAATAACATCATCATTTTCTTTTAGTTCTACAATTATGTCTTCATCAGTGCTCCCACTGAACACTAATAAACCTTCATCCAAATTCAAATAGTCTTCTGGATTTATTGAAGAGTGCATATTCATGGAAACTTTGAATGCATTCACAGAATTACTTAGGTGCAGCACACAATTTTCTTCTTCAGAAAGATTTTGTGGAGAATTCTCATCGCTGTCAGACTGTTCTTCATCACTGCACGAGCTGAAATTAAAACCTGCCTTCCGCCACCAATTTCGTATGGTAGATGAGTGCACAGAACTCCAACTGCCAGAGATCATATCACATGCTTGTTTAACATTTATGTCAAAGAGTTTGGTAATCTTGATATATAGTCGGTAGATAGAACATTATTCCCCTTTACGATGAACTGCCTTTATGTTAAGTCTGCCATTGTAAAAGTCTTGGTGCAAAGTCCAAAAAGTCTTGGACACAACACAGGAAAAAATGTTTGAAATACTCAAAATTATCGTTATATACAGGTTCACTCAAAAGCAAATTATTGTTATAGACAAGTTCGATATACACTAAAATTATAGGAAATCTGCCGGGGCCGTGGAAAATATCGGTATAAACAAGTTTATCGTTATAGACAATATTGTTATAGACAGGTTTCACTGTAATATGCATTAAATTGACTGACTGAGTGAGTGGATGATGTATAAAAATTATGAAGCACTTCCACTATAGCTAGAATAGTGGATTTTGATGTGATCCAATCCGCTTCAGCTTCAAGGCTAAGGGAAAAATCTAAAATTCCAAAATTTTGAATTAGGGGTGGCAGTGCAAAAGAATTATAAAAAAATTCAAAAAACCCCTTTTCCTAATTATAAAGCACTTCCACTCTAGTTAAAATTTTGGTTTCATCTTCTAGGTCAATGCAAAAATCTAATATTTCAAAATTTTTGAATTAGGGGTGATGATGCAAAGGAATAATTAAATAATTCAAAACAACTTTTCCAAAATGATCACGTACTTTCACTCGAGTGAGAATCTCAATTTTGTTCTCAATAGACTCGTCTCAGCTTCCAGATCAATGAAACAATCAAAAATTACAATTAGATGTGACGATATAAAGGCATTTCGGCTCTCAAAATGTGCACAAAGTGAAAAAAATTTTGATATTCAGAAATTTTATTTAAGTGTGTAGATGTCGCATTCAGTGGAGCATTAAGAATGGGTGAAGTGTGGGTGAATTGGCCAGTTTTAAAATAAACTCAGCATAATACTCATTTGAACACCTGAAATATTAAGAGAAAAAGCCTTTAGATTCATTTTTACTCATTGACGAGCATTCTTCAAGAAATTTGGTGTATTCATGTAATAGAGGAATTTGCAGACTACCTTGGTAACAACATGAACATTCTGACTTTCCTAAATCTATATTACACTACCCGCCTCTACAATGCTGGCATTTGAATTACAATGCTGGCATTTGAATTCATCTTTTTAATAGTGAACTTCAATACATTTATATAATTTTTAGAAGTTATGGCTGCTGCATATGTTTTTGAGGACCTACCTACCAGCAGATTTAGAGCATTTTTAATATTGATTTTTAATGAGATAATACTGTTTTCACTTTGCAAGCATTTTATAATAATGTAAGAAACCAAATCTGAGCTATATTAATAATCAGGTAAATATGTATTTGGATATTTGGAGATTTAACTAATTGTAACCTACCAGCAGATTTAGAGCATTTTTAATATTGATTTTTAATGAGATAATATTGTTTCACTTTGCAAGCATTTTATAATAATGTAAGAAACCAAATCTGAGCTATATTAATAATCAGGTAAATATGTATTTGGATATTTGGAGATTTAACTAATTGTACAATGCACACAGTTTCAAATGTAAACAAAGCATTATCATCAATAAACAGAAGCTCTAGAGCATTTCTGATTTTCATTCCCAATGAGAAAAGATTGTTTTCACTTTGATGGCATTTTATAATAAAGAATCGAATCTGAGCAGCATTGATAACCTGGTAAATATTTATTTTGAGTTATAACTGACTCTACAAATCATGCAGTTTCAAATATAAACAAATTAACAGATTATTTATTAAACATATAGTTAGCATGCTAAAAGATCATAGATCTAACAATCTGGATAATGAAAAATTAGTTTTGTAATTGCTTTGTTTAATCTTATCTAATAAATGATAATGTCTGTGTGTCTGTGCTGTCAGTAGCAAATCTAAGCATCACAAACTTGGCATCTGTATAATTTAAATTTGGTAAACAGGTACTTTAAGACCCGGGAAGGTGCATCTCAAGTGTTATTCTTTTAAATTTTGAATTAATTTTTTTGTCACTTTATATTTTAGCATTTTCACTCAAATCAGTTTCTTAGTAACCAAAAATATTATCACAGAGTTTTCATCTTGACACCATTAGAAAGGAGCATTCTTTCCAAGAATGCTTGAACAGGATCCATAGGACAATTCCTTCATATTTTTTTAAATACATTAGAATTTGCTTTAACAAAGGGTCAGTAGTCTAAATTTTTCTGCTAAAAACTTGTTTTTCAAATACCATGAAATTTGATTACTCAAATTATTTTCCCTTTTCAGTGGAATATCTAAGACAATGTGACAAAATATTCAATATTAATTAAATTTGATGATGGTAGCATTGCCAATCTTGTAAGCAGAGATAATTTGAGTAATTAATTTTCATAGCATTTTAAGAGCACATTTTAAGCTAAGAATATAAACAATTCAAATACAATAAATGTATTTCCTAAAATTATTCTTTCTTGCAGCAGAACATTTAAATAAACTATTAAAAAATGTCAATATTAAACAAAATTTGAAAAAACAATGAATTTTCATAAAATGAATATTGAAAAATGAAAATCTTAATTTTTATTTATTAAAAAATTGAATTAAAGTAAACTATGGAGAAAATAATTGCAACATGAATAGTTTCACTTTAATACTATATGGATTTATTAATTAAAATAACAATTATTAAAAAAACAATCATTTTTTTTAATTTTGAATATATTTTTAATTATTTAGAACTGAGCAATATCATACAATTCTTTCTAGTTTCTCATACATAAACAACAGCCTTAAATAAAATAGGGGCCATAATTTCAAAAATTTTGTTGACATTAAAACATATATATAACAAAAATTAACTCGTAGAAATACATACATATTCATAGTTAAAATAATCATGCTGTACAAATTTAGCATTCTATTTGAATGCCTTGTTCAAAAGCACTACCAAATGTGTTAAGAACAAGATGAAACACATCTCAAAAATTCACATACACATTTTCTAAAAGTAATGATGATTTAATCACAGACTGAATTCTATGTCAAATAGCAACAGTGTTCTCCCCAGGGGGGGGGCAGTACCCCAATTAACGGGTGTATTGCCCAGCTAAATTTTACTGACTGGCTGGTTACAATTTGTATCTTATATTATTATTTTTTTAAATTTCCAATGGCAATATGCAAATATGCATTTGTGTCTATGAATTAAACAAGCGATATTTGATCAATCACATTGACCATGACAGAATAATACATGGATGCCAGACATGAGGGACATACCTTGTTACATAAATTGAATGTCGCAAACATGCATCGGCATGAATCCCAATCTAAAGAAACAAACAAGCAGTACTTGCAAATGTACAGTATTTTCCCATCCCAGAGCCAAAAACAAAAAAAAACAGACATCTTGATAAATGGATGGTTGGAAGAATGAGATCTTGCTCCTTCCATGATGTTTTGCGATAAAGTACAGTACAGAGACGTTTGTGCACATTGTGCCTGTTTGAGTACTTGAGCATTCTGTTCTATGACGAATGTGATAGTTGTTGCTGTGAGAGCCTTTAATGCATTAAATTTTGTACACTGTTGTAAGTTTTTTTTGGGGAGGGGGGCGGGGATTTGAAGTAGGTGCACAGATATAATATATATTGTAGTATGATATAAAAACCCATAATGAGTAAGAAGTTAAATCAGAAAATAACACTCTTTAGTTACTTTAAAAAACTAAAAGTACAAAATCAACAACAGAGCCAGTAATTTCGAACAATGACTGTGGAAGCTGGTCCCATGTGTGAAACACAGTACATTTTAAATGAAAAATGTATTTCTAAACATCCCTTATCAAGTGAAAGCAGAGATCAGTTTAAAATATTTAACTGGTTGGTGGTAAAAGATAATGGGGTTATATATATTCTAAGTGTATAAAATATGGAAAAAGATGATCTACAAGCAAGAATGAGACCTGAGTGGATATACCATGCAAGACTTAATAACAAGTTTAATGGACCATGAGCAAATCAAGTTACACACTGATTCATGTTCAGATATAATTCAAAAACATGTTCTTGAAGAAACTGGAAATAAACAAGAATAAACAAATAAAATGTCACTTTAATTAAATTGTGATAAGATGTTGTGTCTCTATTTTTTTTTTTTTTTTTTTTTGTCATCAAGTTTGCCCCACCCAGTAACTTTTCCTGACCATCCAACTTAAAAAGTTTTCTGGAGATAACACTGATCCACAATCAAACAACCTGACTGTAAAGAATACAGAATACTCAAAATGCCATGTTTCAGATTATAGTTAGTTACCTTAGGTATTCTTTTGGATAAGGCGAGGAATAAAGTACAGCAACTTCATATTTCCCAAACTGTAACAAGGAGGGCTTGCGACAAGGAATTGAAGAAACTTTTTTATCAATAATCTAAAATTAAAAACAAATATATTAAAATTAATAATCAAATCTGTCATATATAGAGCAATATTATATAAGGTTGAATTCCTAATAATCACCAATTTTGTATCCCTCGAGCGTTAAAAGAATTTATAAATAAAACAAAAATTTTTTGCCGTATTTGTTTAAAATACAGTCTGTTCTACATATTTTTCAAGAAAAAAACATTTTTCAATACTATTAAATATAGTTTTGACTTCATAGAACAGCAAATTCGTCATTTCTGTAACTGTCCCCCAGTGATGAGTTCAGTTTTCGTCTCTTAATTACATAAGTAAACAAGAAAGATCAATCATGTATAAAGCATTGATTATGAAATATTTTCCAACTGCAATGCAATTTTATTTAAACATCTCTAAAATATGATACATTCAGTGGTAATATTTTTTAAATTATCACAATACTACATTAATTTATTATATTTGAAAACTTAAAGCTTCATCGAAAAAAATGAACTTTACTCAAATGAAGTTATTGAAATATAAATCGCCTAGCTCTCTGTTGTTATTATTATTGAGATCCAGACCGTCCGACCTACCAGAAAGGTGTAAGGTAACTGTTTGGACGGCCGGGAAGTGCCACCCAATTTAGACCAGAGCCCAGTGGGGGAGGCATCCACAGGGACCGGCCAAGCTCTCTGTGTAAGAGCTGTAAAAATTTCATTCATACACCTGTATTTCATTCCTTTCATTCATCGCAATACTACAATAATTTATATTATTTAAAAACTTAAAACCATGAAGGTAAATGTAATTTAACTCTATGCTTAAAACTCCATCGAAAAAGTATGTTATAAAATCGTCTGTTCTCTATATAAAATCAATGAATGCTTCATTCATATCAGCTATATTTCAAACTCAAAGAGATAAATACTCGTAATTTTGTGTTAAAAAAATTCAGCAATTCTTATACAACTCATCCTACATCCTTATGAGTTTACATGTTTACATTCTCCATAAGTGAAAATGAGGCTTCATTGTAGAAATAATCAAAGTTCGATGATCATTTAAACTCAAATATATTGTAATTGCATTGTTTCAGAATGTAGATGCAAAGAAATTAAGCAAAAAGAAAGTGGTTTTAGAACGCATACAACACTAAACATAAATTAAAAAGAACTTTAAAAATCATGATTTTGACACAAGATGGATGGCATTAATCATTTAAACTCAAATATATTATAATTACGGTGTTTCAGAATATAGATGCACAGAAATTAAGCAAAAATAAGATGATTTTAGAACAGATACAACACTAAATATAAATTAAAAAAAACTTTAAAAATACAATTTTGACACAAGATGGATGCCATATTTTATTTTGAAGTGGGTCACATGATCGCTTCATATAATATGGGTGTAATTATTATTTTAAATTTTATTTAAAAAACTACCAAATATATTTTGCTGAAATTTTTTTCATATTTTTTATGGGAAAATTTGAATATTTCCTAAAACTTTCAAAGCAATTTGTGAATTTTAAATTCGCTTAAAAAATGTTTGAAAAATTAGATCCCATAGGATTCAATATATTTCAATTTTTCAACTCAGGTTCAATCCAAAACTAATTGAGTGATATTATTCATTTATATTCCCATAGGTTCCACAGACCGTCTGAACAACATACTAAAATTTAATTTTGATAAAGTCATTTTTACAGCAGTTATCGTGCTGACAGACAGACAGACAGACAGAATGAATGAAAAAAATCATAAATACTTTTCAACTATGTCGTAAAGTGTTAAAAACGTAAACAACGAAAATAAATGAGTGAAGTTAAAGAACTTATGATTTTAATGTGTAAGAATATTTTTTTCTTAAAAATTTTAATGATAATTTTTTGCGAAATTGGTTATACATGCTTATCCCCGAGAACCAGCAATTGTGCAATGATGTTTGAAAAATCATATTTTTCTTCCACAGTTGGTGACAGCAGCGGCATTAAATCCTAGAACAATATCACTTAAAATTTTATTTTATATTTGTTTAAAGTTTTACCACTTTATGTTAATTAAGAAAAGTGAAAAACAATTTTATTATTTCTTTTTGATGCATTTATTTATTATCTGTCATCCATGCACACATTTAATTATTGCTAATATGGATGAAAATTTGAAAGTAATATATCTTCTGTTAGCATATAAAAGAATGTTTTGCATAGTATAAATTATATTTTCCAATGTTAGTTTTGATTTCTGTGCGGAACAAAAATATACACAAACATCATCTGTTCAAAGGCCATTTGTGTCATGTGAATGATTTATCTCAAGTGGAATGATGCATACATAGCCAATTCAGCTTTGATGGTAGGCTCTTTTTTCTTTTAAGGATTTTTCTGTAGTTTTTACTAACAGGATCATCACAAATCGGAATTTCTGTAAAAGTTAAGAAATTTTTCTAATACAGAATGAAATATTTTAATTAAAATATCCTCTTAATAAAACATTAACTTCGTGAATTGGAATTTCGACAAAATTTATAGAAATCTATTAATACTGAATGCAATATTTTATTTAAAACATATTTTAATAAAGAATTTACATAGTGAATTTTTAATAAAACATTTACATCATGCAGTGTGTATTTCATTTTCAATGAAGTGGGGTTATCGTTATTGTATATAACTTATGCAAATTGCATGCGCCTGCATAGCAGTTGGGTATATGGTTAACAACTACTGCATGAATTGTTGCCAGTATACGCGAGTAGCACAGGTACAAGGTCGACAGTTCCTGCAAGAAAGCTATTGCAAGTTATAATCTTCTTCAAAAAACAGAGCTAGTCGCCGAAGATAGTTAGTAAATAATATCAAGTTAAACGTTTTCTCATATTTCATTAAACCAAACGAAAATTGGAAGTTCTTGCAACACGTTCATTTAGACACAACTTATTATTTCCTTTCCTATCTTCCTGTGTTTTGATTTTGACACACTCAATATAAACAAACAGGAGATCCTGCAAATGGCACAAAAGAACCCTAGTAAGGAAAGCTATATTTTTAAATATTGGTTTTAGAGCAAAAAATGTTTACAGAATTCTAATCTAGTGCAAAAAAATGTAGTGTAAAGAAGTCTAATATTTTGCATATTTTAGACATAAAAAACATATGTCACCGAAATGATGTTTTTATCAAGTTTACATTTAAAATATGCATTAAAATTTCATTAAATCATGCTAAACAACTCGGTCATCTATTAGAAATTTTAAAAACATTACCAAGAACTTATTCCAAGTAAAAGTTTCTGGAAACTATAAAGTTAGAATTTTATTTTGGAACTTGAAAATTGGCAATTATCAGAAATTCTGCCACAAAAGCTCTGCAACCTAGTACTTGTGTGCACTATAGTGCCCTTATGACTATAAAAGGCATGTATAATGTACCTTACTAACTTTATCTCATGCTCTTTTCAAAAGCTTTAAAATGTTGGATGTTGTTATGACGGTAAAAGATTATAAATCCTTAATAGAAATTTCCTTCAGTAGTACAAAAAGATCTATAGAAAAATTTAATTTTTAATTGAGCATAAGGTGCATTGAAAACTGTTTAAGTAACTACTTATCTTTAAAATATGCAAGCTGCATTTTGAAGAGTCAACATATGCTAGGTACACATTAAATGCAGAAAAATATTTTCAAGCAAGAATGTTTTGCTCAACGTGCATTAAGCTGCATTGAAACATTTTGTTGAAAACAAAACAAGAATTTGACAACATTCGCCACAGCAAATGTTTTGCTCAAAGTGCATTAACCCTTTAAGTGTTGTTGATGAGTTTAACTCATCATGCATTGCATTACCGATAAACGTGGTTGACGAGTTAGACTCCTCATGCACTTTGAAAGAGGAGACTCCAGTGTGTCTGGCGGAAATGACAAGTCATATAATTTTTTTAAGAGATATTAACTGTGTTTACAATCTTTTCCACTAGATGACAGTAGTAGTTCTAAAAACTAAATTTTATCAGAGACAGTATTTCGTAAACACATGTGTAAGCCAGTGGAAGCCACAAATGGAAACCAGTAACTGTTTCTGAAATATGGATTTATTTAGCTCTTCTTTTGTTCCAAAGTCTTGTTTCGAAGCCTAAATCCAATGTGTTGTATGTTATGCTTCCAATAAAATCTGCAAAAAGCTTAGGAAAGAAACCAGGATATGGTGTCCAGACTGCTCTTTGTTATATTCAATGTTTTAAAATTTATCATATCAAGAGAAACTATTAAAATTTGGAATTATATGTTTTTTATTTACTTATCTCCTACTTCACATGTTTATTTACTTAATACTTATTTCAATAAAACACCTTCTCATTCAACGCACAAACAGTGGGGAAACCCATATGGGAGAAAAAACTCCCCACTGCAGTGCACGCGAAGGGAAATAAATGACACACTTAAAGGGTTAAGCTGCATTGAAACATTTTGTTGAAAATAAAACAAAAATTTGACAACATTCACCACAGCAAATGTGAATGCATGCAGCACTGGTCTGTATTTCTGTGATAAACAAAATATTTTATGCTTAAAGTTCTGTATAGAAATTTTGCATTTTGCAACATAGGTGTGTGTGTTGAGAATTGAAATATATTTAGAAAAAAAAAAAAAATATGAGCAGGTTTAAACAAAATTGGTTTTGCCCAAAACAATTTTTCTATGATTTGTATGTGCCTAGCTTTAGCTAAAATAATGTAGAACCCTGAATATAATACAAGAAAGGTGTACAAAAAAAAAAAAAAAAAAAAATTAAATTGAGTTTATTTGATTTAAATCCTTTTTTTTATTTAAATTATAATATTTACTGTTTATTTAAATTGATTATTTAAAGTTTAAGCCAAATTATTTTCATTTAATTTTTGTTATTCATATAAAATGATATGATTGGCTAACCTATAATTCAAAATTTTAATTGATGGATAATTATAATAAAAAATATTAATAATGCATTGTTCCAAATATTAAAGCTTTACTAATCAATAGCAATCAATAAAATTTGAACATTTTAAATATTTTATGATTTTGACAAAACTACAAGTTTAGCTGCTTTCTATACTACCAGATAATTCCTTAGTTCAGGATTTCTCAAGACATTTTTGACACCATGGTCCAAAAAAGTCTCCACAGTCCGCATAGTTTATCTGATATTTTTCTGTACAGCATTAGTGGCAGTGCACAACTTACAAAAATTGGGCCCATTGCCTAGTAGAGTGTATGTGTGAGGCTTTGGAGACCCCTAAGGCAGATAGAATAGTTGGGGCACAGATGCTTAGAGGGATGATGACTCACCATATGCTGTCATCTATAATTTATAGTCACCTTCAGGAGTCAACAGGGGAACCACATACACTCCAGCATAGCTCTTATGTCATCAATATCCCCAAATTTATCGGAACAAATACGATTGAATAAAGTAATAACATTAGAGTGGGCAGGTTACCAAAATCATGACAGAATTGAATGAAGGGAAGAAAAATCTTAGGATGGTAAGGAAAACTAGATTTATAAGCTAAACAATCATTAATAGCAACAAGTTTAGTTTTAAGTTGAGTAAATTCACAGTGACCATGGGTGAAAATCTTATAAATAAACTCAAAGCAGCCTCATGACCAAGATTAAAAATAAAAATAATTTCATCCGTTAAAGCAGGGATAGAAGAGCAAATGTTAAATGTGTGATTAAAATAAGCATTAAAAGAGACTTCTTTAGAGGATATTGGATGAAAAGAATTAGCAGGGATACAAGAGTTGGTAAAAGTGGGTTTACAGAAAACTGAAGTTTGGAAACCAAAGGAGGAGTGGGTAACCAGAATATCAAGAAAATGTAAAGAACAATTGGATTCATGTCCAATGGTAAATTTAATCAAAGGGTAAAAATCATTAACTTTATTCAAAAGATGATGGAGATCATTTAAATTGTCATCAAAAGATGAAGAAGATCATTTAAATATCTTTAGGATGTTTTTATTAAATGACCTTGTCTAAGGATGTTGTGTCCTTAATTTATTTAGTTGAAACAGATGTAGTGCCAATTTGATTATTATAATTACTAATTTCAGATAACTATAGCTTCATGTATCGAAAACTATTGTATCGATACATAGTAAGTATCGTATAATTGTGTATCGATACGAAATATGAATGTATCGCATGATCATGTATCGATATGCCGATCAATAATTCATAAATAAATAAAACAATAATAAAAAGCTGCCCATAGAGGCACCAGAAGTTTGCAAGTATATGGCATTGCAGAAGCTAAAATAATTTGTCTCCACAATGATATTCAAAACAGAAGTGATTGCATCGATAGTGGGGGTTTTAAAATTGCGATTTTGAAATTCTTTAGCAATAATTTTAATAGCAATGTCAACAGGTATACTAGGAAAAAGAGAAACAAAATCGAAACTATGAAGAGCACGATTAGGAACAAATTTAGTTTTAAACAAGATATTAATGAAATTTTTAGTAGAACTAATAGAAAAAATATGATTATTAAAAAACGGTTGGGAGTGATTCCCCTGTTGACTCCTGAAGGTGACCATACAGGGTGGCCACTCTTTGGACATATTGAAATTCCCTGACTTTTCAAGGTTTTCCAGGTGAATTGAAAAGAAATTCCAGACCAGTAATTTTAACATAAAACGTGCGCACGCACGTCCCTATTTAGTTACAAATTTGATTAAAGAATCTTAACAATTTAACTCCACTATCCAAAAAAGTTATATTAAATCACGAGAAAAAAATACACATATTTTTTTTGTTTTTACAAATAAATTTTGACATTTTTAATAAAAAATTCATGTAAATGCAGTAAAATTAGACTACTGAAATATTTAAAAGAATTTAATGGTTTTCATTGAAGACAATAAAAAGAAATAGTCTAAACTGGTGTCTATAAATATGGGCATTGCAAATTGCTCACAATGACAGAGATCATTAAAGATATGCAATAACTATACTACAACAAGCCACAGCCATTGAATAAATGTCAATTCAGCAATGTCGAAAGAATGCCATTAAAATAGAAAAAAATATAGTAAAATGTATATAATATACAGAGATGCCAACCTCTGCAAGGGGTCATTGGTAGAAAAATCAGGAGTTTTCAGTAAAACCGCATTGACCATCAGTAAGATTTTACATATATTGACAATATATATTTTAAAACCTTAGAATAAGTTCAAAATGTAGTTTTGCTAACTTAAATGAGTTAATTACAACTGAATGGCACTATGTGAAAATAATTACGAAATTAACCTTTATAATTAACCAAAATATGAAAATAAGTTAGTTTAGTCATGTTAATGTACAACAATAGGGAGATGGAGATCAATGGAAAAGGATAATTTCGTACTCTCGGCAACGCCCGAGGGGGGGGGGGGCTGAATTTCACGATCGTACTATTTATATGGAAATAATTAAAATATTAGACTTTATAATCAACCAAAATATGAAAATATGTTAGTTTAGTCAAATTAATGTACAAAAATAGGGAGATGGAGATCGATGGAAAAGGATAATTGCGTACTCTCGGCAACGTCCGCGAAAAAAAAAAAAAAAAAACTGAATTTCACGATCGTACTATTTATGTGAAAATAATTAAAAAATTAGCTTGTATAATCAACCAAAATATGAAAAGAAACTAGTTTAGTCAAGTTAATGTGCTACAATAGGGAGATGGAGATTGATGGAAAAGGATAATTGCGTACTCTCGGCAACGCACGCAAAAAAAAAAAAAAAAAAAAAAAAAAAAAACTGAATTTTTCGATCGTACTATTTATGTGAAAATAATTAAAAAATTAGCCTTTATAATCAACCAAAATATGAAAATAAGCTAGTTTAGTCAAGTTAACGTGCAATAATAAGGGGATGGAGATGGATGGACTCAGCAAAGCCCAAAAAGGACTGAATTGCGCAATCCGAGCGAATAAAGCGAAATATAATTTGTTTAGTAAAATATTTCTTTATTTTTACGGGCACTATAAAAATAAATTAGGTCTATTGTTCTGATATGAAATCATTAGAAGAAGAAAATGGATGCAAACTGATAATTTTGAACTCTCAGCACAGCAGGGAATATGAACTGAATGGTAGAATGCATGGATTTCACGGGATTTTCCGTAGTTTTGGGAGTAATGTCCGTAAAACCGTAAGATAAAGTAAAAATTCGTACAAACTACGGAAAATCCGTAAAAGTTGGCATCTCTGTACTTGGCGACATTTGTCCAAAATGGCGCACAAACTCCGCATTTTTGCTTTTATACGGAATTAAATGGACACATGGCAACCTTTATTTAGCGGTTACGAGTACAGCGTAATACTTGGCGAAATTTTTCGAAAATGGCGTACAAACTGCGCAGTTCTGTTTTTATATGGACAACTAGTAAAAAAAAAAAAAAATCCCAGAATTTTCACAAAATTCCCTGACTTCTCCCGGTTTTCCCTGACCATTCTAAAATTCCCTGATTTTTCCCGGTTCTCCCGGTTTCAAGGTTGAGTGGCCACCCTGCCATAAATTTTACATCAGCAGCACTAAACGTAATGTCGGTATCTGTTTAGAGGAACATACTCATGATATCAGAAATGGTAAATTTTCTACTGCTTTTGCTCAATGTATGGCTAGCGATAATTTCCTGCCCATCTTTGAAAAAACTTTCCTCTTAATTCGTTGTAATAACCCTCGTAATATTCTCCTTTATAAATACCTTTTTATTTATATTTACAGTTCGTTGATTTGTAATTCTAATCCCGTTCAAATTCTATGTTATGCTTGGCGACTTGTTCTCGACTCTATGCAATTCAAATCCTTTCATAGTTATTTATCTATAATGTCATCCTTGTGAAATGTATGCTTGACTGTTTTTTCGAATTTGTACTTTTCTGGTAATATTCTTAACATATGTTTTTATTTAAAGAATATTGTACCTATTTTTTAGGTTTATTTGTATTCAAAAAAATGGTTCCCCTGTTGAGTCCTGAAGGTGACTATAAATTTTACATTGGCAGCACCAAACGTAATGTCGACATCTGTTTAGTGGAACACGCTTGTGATGTCAGAAATGGTAAATTTTCTACTGCTCTTGCTCAATGTGTGGCTAGTGATAATTTCCCGCCCATGAAAAAAACTTTCCTCTTAATTTGTTGTAATAACCCTTATAATATTCTCCTTTATGAATCCCTTTTTATTTATATTTACTGTTCATTGATTTGTAATTATGATCCCATTCAAATTCTAAGTTATGCTTGGCGATTCTATGCCATTCAAGTCTCTTCATAGTTATCTATGACATCATCCTTGTGAAATGTATGCTTGACTGGTTTTTTATTAATTTGTACTTTTCTGGTAATGTTCTTAACATATGTTTTTTAAAGAATTTTGTACCTATTTTTTAGGTTTATTTGTATTAATTATTAGCTTATTCAACTTACTAAGTTCAGATTATATTTTATATTTATTTATGCAAATTTGCTATGTATATGGTCCATATATGAATGCTCCATGTTTGCTTTGCATGTAGCCACTGATGAAGGGTGTACTAACGCCCG
Source organism: Amaurobius ferox (assembly GCA_951213105.1). Classification (NCBI taxonomy): domain Eukaryota; kingdom Metazoa; phylum Arthropoda; class Arachnida; order Araneae; family Amaurobiidae; genus Amaurobius; species Amaurobius ferox. The sequence goes on from OX578140.1 coordinate 127,099,100, forward strand.
AAAGGCCTCTGGCCTTGCCTTTAAAACTTTGTGTGTCTTTAGGATGTTTTTATTAAATGACCTTCTGTCTGATGATGTTGTGTCCTTAATTTATTTAGTTAAAACAGACATGATACCAATTTGATTATTAAACAACTTCTTGTCTCAAAAAATCTAAAAATCTTCAAATGCTGAAAATGTCACTCTTTTTTTTCAATTTTAAAAGTAGAAATGATAAAATATACAAAAAAGTACTTTTCACTTGATTATCTATAAAGATTTTGTTATTTAATTGAACCAGTTCTGAATTTTTTAAATTATGTACTACATGGGGTTTGGGAGTTTTAAAAGTGGTCAATTTTGAAATTTTGGAAGTTTGGGAACCCAAAAATCCAAGTAAAAAGTGTAGAAACTTAATTATATTACAATTAGTTTATATTATATGAAAGCTTGAAGTCCTAGCTTTAAAATGCATCTGAAATATTGGTTTGTGACAAATACAAGTAATTTTACTTTGGAAAATTTTCACAAAAATATGGCCTTGAATAATGCTTCAAAATGTAAAATTCCCATTTCTACTTTTTAAAAAAAAAATTGAAATTCTGGCTTTTGCCTTCTTCCTGTGCATATGAGCTAATTTTAATTTTTGATCAAAATCCATTACTATGATGCAACCTCCATTTGTTGATTTGACATGGAATGACCCCTATATGTTTAAAGCACCCTGCATAATAGAAATTAAGATAAGTAAACAATTTATAGGTGGTACATTTTTATGACATCATTCTGAAAACAAGGGATTGACATAATAAATTTAAACCAAAATCTCAGCAAAAAGTACTAAACACAATAATTTCCCTGAAATTTACTTACACAATGCTAATAAAAAATTTTGAATTTCCAGTGTAATTCGGAAGCCCAGGATAATGGACTCAGTAGCCCATGCATAATAATGGCCCTGATCAGGTAGTAAAAAATTCTTAGACCAAAATAGATATTTTAATATATATGAAAAAATCTAGACAATTTCTCTCCATTTCAACAGTTTTATTTGATTATACAGGCTAGAAAAACTATTATCCATTCCATTGCTTGAATTAATAAATAAAAAGTGCCAATATCGTTAGAAATATGAATGATTTTTAATCTAAAAATGTATTACATATCAGTTTCTTACTTTTGGCATTGGACCTATATGGTATGATATAAATCACTTTTTTTAATGGTCCTGAAATGTAATGAGCTTACATTCGAAATATTTTTTTAGTAAAAACAATGAAGAACAAATTCTGCTGCATGTTAAACATAATCATTACATATAAAATTAGAAAAAATATCCTGTTGGTTAAAGAACCAAACTTAACAGCATGGCAGCTCTCATAAATAAATTGACTATATGGGATGCCTTGGGGCAGTATAAAAATTGTTTAAATATTATAAATAAAAGCTACAGAAATAGATACTATACAAAACATAAAAATACATTAAAATGAAAAAAGACATTCCTTTACTAATAACAGGGATATCACATATCTAGGATCATAATTCCCATCTAAGACCATCCCAATTCTCCGTTAACTGATTTTCATGAGCATGTTTTCAAGTTATTTACTGACTAGTCAAACTCTCAAAGTTTATATTTAGTTTTAATCTGTTCACGACTGCTGAGTGAAGGAAGAAACATTTCCGCGAGACTGTGCATAGCGAGAATAGTCTGCTACTACAGGCCGAGGCATTATTATAGAAATACACAGGTGTTATTGTATTTTGAGAGACCTGACTGCACCACTGTTTTTCAAACATGAGCCATGAAAACTTCTTCATTTTGTTAACTATTACTTGTATAATATTATCAATTAAATACAGATTTAAAAAAACTAATGTCATGTAAACAGGCTTTGAACTGTTTGTATTTAACCCAGAGTTCAGAAAACTGAAGAGAAGGCAGATTTTCGAAGTTTGAACTATAATTATCTGTACCAAAAGTATCTAAAAACATCACACACACATCAATGTCTTTTAAATAAACTTTCATTCTAAAGCATATAGGAACTATTTCATTTTCTGCACTTACATCACTATGAGATTAATTCGTCAATTGTTAAATTTTAATAAATACTTTGGCATCACGTCTGATGTTAAAATAGCAAAATTAAACACATATCCATAACAGAAGGTCTTTATTCCACTTCCTTAAGATGTACAAAAGTTTAAAACAGGCCATAGCACTTTCGAGCATAAGTATGCTCTTCATCAGTAGCTACACGGAAATAAAGTTTGAATCGTTCATATATAGACCAGATATAGCGACAAAATTTGCATAAATACAATTTACAAAAGAATCTACATTTAGACAAGGATAAACCGTAAAATAATTTTTCAAATATTTTAACAACAAAAGAACAGGATATTAAATTATAATTTAATTACAGAAATCGAAAAAAGGGGGGAGGGGTGGCAATCAAGCATAATCCCAAAGAGAATGAGTCGCCAAGCGTAACTCAAATTCATAACAGGGTCAAAATTACAAATGGACTCACGGTAAATATAAATAAAAAGAGATTCAAAAAGGTGAATATCACGAGGGTTATTACAACGCATCAAAAGAAAAGTCTTTTCAAAAAGAGGCTGAAAATTATCTTTAACAACAAATTGAGCAAGAGCCGTAGAAAGTTTACTATTCCTGACATCCCAAGCATGTCGGGATGTCAGGGCTAAAATGTGAAGCTCAATGATTCAAGTAACTTAACTTTCTATAGGATTCTGTCACCATAGGGTGTTATTAAAAATATTAATGAAACGCCCCAATCTTATGTTGCGCATTGGCATCACTGGGCTCTAGCAGCTGTCTGCATCATTTAGCTAATATGCATCTGTGGAACAAAGAGAAAAATTCTCCATTGTATATATGCACCAGCAGTCCTGAAGGGGTTAATGTGTAACAATTTATAAAGAAAAAATCTTTTCTCATATTAACTAATTTCTAGCTGCAAATACTAAAAGTGCAGGGCAAATTAAAGAAAGAGGGCTGTGTAGTTGCAGCCTCTTTCAATGGAAACAAATAATTAGCACTTTAATGAAAATTCATCAGATTCTACACAGTATTTCCAATTAAGGCTTTAATTCCTCTAAGACTTTTTTATCTTAAATTTGGCACTGCCATAATGGTCTTCATAGAAGCTGCACATAAAAAGAAATGAAATACATGTTAAAACTTACTTCATCTGCTCTTTCTTGAACTTTTTGAAACAAAAGCACATCATCTTCTGTGACGCCGAATGGTAAACTACTGTCTTTTTCATCTTCTGAAAAAAGTTTTGAAACTCAAATCCAGAAAAAAAAAAAATGAAATAAAGATACTAACACTGATATTTTTCATACAAAACAACTAAAACAAATATTACTTACATTTTAACTCTCATTACAATCCTGACACAGATCTGGCAGTTACGTAAAAATATTTTAAATAATAACAAATTTTCTTACCATTTTCCTGGATATGACTTTTGTGAGGTAAATATACCAAACTGAAATGCAATTAAATTGTATTTTCTACAGAAGTAACATTTAAATAAGTGGTTTAGGAAAGATCACATCACAGAAAGGAACATTTCAAGGAATGAATTTAAAATTATTTCAAAAGTGTGCATCTCTATAATCATTCTATGGACAAGGAGAAAAGCTGTCTTAAAATAGATTCTGTTGTTAACTTGATGCTAAAGTAAAACTTTCTCTTAATGAAAGAGAAGACGATTATAGCCACACAGCTTTCAAGCAGAAAAATAATTTTTGGTAGATACCCACACTGCAAAAAAGGTTAGCATGTTAGTATACAGTATATATAGTCCACAGTATATGTAGTCTAAGAAAATTAACTTTATTGAAATGCTCCACAACAATGTAAAAAAATAGTAAATGCTGAACAGCACATTCTTATACAATCATTTTTGTTAAAGCCATCTTAACCCTATAAATTTTCTTAAATATATAAACATCACATATTTCCTCTTAATGTGTTTGATAGGAAGTTGAACTTACAGAAAATATTCTCACAATTTTCTACACTGATAATATTAAAGGTACTAATGAACATTTTGATTTCCCATAATTAGATATTATTATTTTCCATTATCAGATAGAATGTTCATTTCACTGATATAAATTTCAATGCATATTTCTAAACACTGTCAGTATTTCGAGGAGTAAATATGTATATCAATGCATACCAGATGCATAATTACGCATTTTGGTAAGCTATGGTCACAGGCTCCACTTCCCACCAGGGTGCTGTCCTTCATTGCGCATTTTAAAATCTGGCAACCCTAGAGTAAATTCAGTCAAGCCTCACACCCAATATATTTTTTAGCAAAACACACACTAAACATAATCAAAATGTAAAAAAATAGGTAAGTAAAAAGAATATAAATGAAAAAGATAAATAAATTTATGAACAAATCACTATTGAAAACAAGAGATAAACAAATTTTTAATACTTACAAAAAGCACCTTGAAGTAAGCATCATGATATCATTATAAAAAGTGTACGTACCTTTGTGATTTGGCTTATAGTTTTAGACAAGAAATATCCCAACACAAAATAGAATTATCATACTAGCAAGATATAATGATGTAAAAGGTTATTTAAAAAGGCAGCAGAAAATATGATATAAAATATTATATGTTTTTAGAATATGAATCCCTAATGTTTTAAAAATTTACATTTAATTACATTTTTGACAAATTAAATAAAATTTTATATTTAAAGGTTTAAAAATATATAGACAAAGATTCTATTAAAATTTTAGTATAATACAATCTATTCTTATTGCTCTACAGCATTCTTGAGTCAAATTACATATTTTAAAGTAGAAGGTTTTAATTGGCATTTTTTTTTTTTTAATATTGATGAAAATCTATTAGGACAAAGCAATAACAAATGATTTAAATGTCTGTTATCAAATGTTGAGCAATTTATGGCAAGAAGTACCTTTGTGATTTGGCTTATAGTTTTAGACAAGAAATATCCCAACACAAAATAGAATTATCACACTAGCAAGATATAATGATGCAAAAGGTTATTTAAAAAGGCAGCAGAAAATATGATCTAAAATATTATATGTTTTTAGAATATGAATCCCTAATGTTTTAAAAATTTACATTTAATTACATTTTTGACAAATTAAATAAAATTTTATATTTAAAGGTTTAAAAATATATAGACAAAGATTCTGTTAAAATTTTAGTATAATACAATCTATTCTTATTGCTCTACAGCATTCTTGAATCAAATTACATATTTTAAAGTACAAGGTTTTAATAGGTAATTTTTTTTTTTTAATATTGATAAAAATCTATTAGGAGAACGCAATAACAAATGATTTAAATGTCTGTTATCAAATGTTGAGCAATTTATTGCAAGAAGCCTAAACTTTGTATTTATTTCAATGTAACAAATTATGCACAAAAAATATGTCTTTTTCTATGCATAATGATGGGGCATCATAAATCATGTGAGCTAAAGCCAACCTAGTTGATCTCTTTCAACTATATTAAATATAAGTTGAAAGGTGCTGATTCTATAATTAAACTGCCAGATGTGGCTGAAATATCTCTATCGAATGCAATAATAAATTTAGCTCTTTTAATATGCAATTGGCAAAATTAGATAACTGCAATAAACAATAATTGCAAAAAAATAAAAATAGAAACTGAGCTAAAGGATTCAGAAAAACAAATTAAAAATGTTTAAATATATATCTTAAAATGTGCCTGATTCAAGCTAACTCTAAGTATAATTATGATTAAATATTCTAACATGCAGAAAAATTATAAATGAATTATCATTTATTTATTAATTGATGTCAGGGACAATTGTTAGCCATTTAAATACTCTCATGAAAATTATGATCATTATTTTCATACAATCTGACTAAAAATTTATACATTTAAGGCAAGAGTAAGTCTCCAAAGGTGAACTGCCTATAGAAATGTCATTCACAATCATTAGGTTAGGGTGGCGAAATAAAGACTGGTGCTGTGATTTATAATATAAAAATTGTAACCTATTGGATATATAATCAAAATATCAGGGCAGGTAAAAATTCAAAAGTAGGCTAGTTTGATACACCCAGTCCTTCCTCAAGGATCCTTGTTGCACTCCGGATTGAAAAAATAAGGTAATGTTGTGTTAAAACTATTACATTTTGCTAAAACTTTTTTCTGCTTCCCTACTTCCCCAGCCATTTAAAATTTTAATATCTTGTTATTTCAAATGATTTTACAGGTTTTAGATTTCAGGATCTGACAAAAACAATGCTTGACACATCTCCTTGATTCAATGAGTCAAGTGCCATACTTCTTGAAATATGCTGCAACATCATCAAGTTTTTGTCCTTTCACAATGCATGTGACTGCAATAATCTACATACCCACATTTTTTAAACTCGACTGACTGATTCACCTATTTGTATTTCATGTGATAGTAATAAAGACTTATCTTGACACATGCAGAAGTTTCAGGATCAGAAATAGTTGGAAACACATAAATGTATAGCTTAATTGCCAAATACTTGGTAATAATAAAAGCAAATGACATTTTGTAGATTGTTTCTTAAATATTAGTGTATTTATTGAGTATTTTGTTATCAAAAGAGTGATTTATACCATTTTAGAACCATTATTTATCAAAATATAAACAATTTTCCACATCAAATACTTAATTTTATTTGGCAGACTGGTGAATACTGAACACAAGCTCTGTATTATATACATATTATTCAAACACTTAAGAGAAAGATGTTGAAAATTTAACTAGAATTAAATTTATGTTTTATACATACCTGTTTCAGAAACATCAGTTTTTACATCTGAAACTAAAGTTTTTAGGGGAGCTGATAACCCAAACTGAGATTTTTCAGGCACTGACGAGCACAACTTTGAATCACTATTAACAAAAGAAATTTCATCATTCCTACTGCTGTCTAGGCTTTTTATACTGGAACAGCTCGGACTTGACATAAAGGATGATGATGCCTCACAGTCTGAATCCAATAACTTCTGCCTACTATCCAGTTCTAACTTGGAATCTCTACTTTTATCATGCAATATATCACCGGTACTATTTCTATCACAAAACACTGAAGTATTAAAATCATTATCTGTACAGCTATTAAAATTATTTTTACGTAACCTCTTTGTAGAGGACTCATTTTGAACAAATCCTTTGAGAGCTCTTTTCCGAGAATCATCAGGGGTTGCATACAAATGGGATAAACCATCAAAAAGGTTTTTGATCTGACCACTACCACTTGGTTTGGCAGAATTGAACAAATTCAATGAAGAAGCTGAACTTAAACCTATTGATGACGTAGAAATGGACGGGGAACTATTTGCAACACTTGATGGTGATGAGTCACTGAAACCTTGATGTTTGTTGTCAAAACTATTACACATTCGTTTAACTGCACTTTGATCACAGAGCTGCTTTCCTGAGAAGCTGTGGCCAGTTGCATTGTTAACTTGCATTTCATCATCAAGAGTTAATGAGTCACCAAGTGATGATATAGCTACACGTGATTTTCTTTTATTTGTGGGTGTGAAAAACCGGGAAAGTCCATCAACAAGTCCTTTCGGCTTAGGACGAAAACAACTCATTGACTGTGATGAAAAAGGATGAATGAGAAAACTAGACCCTTTAAAAGCATCACTTGCTGGCGTTTTGTCAATGTCTTTTAAACAACTAGAAAGTGGCTCTTTCTTTGTATTTTCCAGAGCAGCAAGAAATGGGTTTTCTTTATCAGTACTGGTACTAACATTATCCATAAAAGCTTGCCGCCTATGCCACTGTTTCTTTAAAGGAATTTGAAAAGATGGCCACCTGTATAATAAAAATATAATATGAAGCAACAAATGCCAGAATTACTTGAAAATTCATTTAAAAAAACAAAAATACTAATCAAAGTGATGTCATATGAATATAAACTATCAACATATAAATTTAAAAAGATCACTTACAAAAAAAGGTTTGCATATTTTTTCTCTTTATTAAATATTTTTCAGACCTGAGCTCCACTTCACAATTTTCCTAAAACATTTTGATGTGTTAAGGGGATAATGTTGAAAATTAAGAATATCTAATCTGCTCATAGTCAGATGTCAGAAGATAACAATGAGAGGACCTTGACAAAGAGCATGTTTGAAAAGTCTCTGCAACTATGACCACTGACTGCTGATCATGACATCACTGAAATTTGCAGTTTGCTGGCCCACCTTAGGAATGTACTCATTTTGGGGGAACATTTCAGGAACACAGAAGCTAAAAATTCCATGTTTAGCACACTATTGTCTCTTGAGATATATTTGAACTCTTTGGATGTAAAATCTTATCGGGTTAGGCTAGGCTGAAATCTAAAGGTGGCAATGATGTTTAATATTTTTCTTCCAAATTCACAGGGCCACCCACAGACATTTTCCTCAGTAGCCAAAAATATAAGATAAAACAAAATATCTGCTAGACATTCTCATACATGTTTTTTAGGTTTACATGATAATCTGTATCAAAATGCAATACAAAAGTTTGGTTTTAAAGCATTCATTCAAGTTATTCATATAATGCTTTTAAAAATTATTGAAATATTTCTATTTCAAGTAAACAATATCAATGCGTACGGTCCAAATTTCTGCTAAAGAAATAAAACTAAGATACCTTTGTTAAAAGCAGAATACAACTCAAAATACTAATATCAACTGATTTCGAAGGCAAAAAACATTCGTCAGGTCACAAAGAACTGCAACCTTCACTCGCACTCCCAGTGCTGCGACCCAACATCCGTAGATAAACTTTGCACTTTTTAGCTCATTTGCATATGAATGTAACTATGGATCTTGGAAAAAAGGGGGTAGACAATTAAATGGAGCTTATAGTACAAATTCATTTTATTAAATATGGACAATTTTGAGAACTAATGTAATTGTTCGGAAAACGAAATTTTTTACCACACTTCCCCACTCCCGTGCCTATGCCCCTAATTAAGAATAAACAACTGCATTTGTAACAAATAAATGGTTCAAATTTCAAAGTATTAAATTCTACCTCAAAAGGAATTAATATACTAAATTTGGATTTTCTATCTGTTCCGGTTTTTAAGTTATTCTAAAAAAATGAGTATTTTCCAATGGCGGGGCCAGCCTGAGCTAGCTGAATAAAGTTCAAAGTCGAAATAATGAAATATACCACAAAAGACAATAGCATGTTAAACTTGGAATTTTTAGCTACTTTGATTCTCGAGTTATTCATAAAAAATGAGGGCATTCCTAAGGCGGACTCAAGATGGACTAGCCCGTTGAGGTTCAAAATATAAATTATGATAAACCCCAAAAGAAAATGATATACTAAATTTAGATTTTTCAGCTGCTCCGATTTACGAGTTATTCTTGAAAAACAAGTACATTATTACTATGTCGGGCTCAAGACAGGCTAGCCCGATAAGGTTCAAAATCCAAAGAAATAAAATATACCCTAAAAGACAATGATATACTAAATTTAGACATTCTAGTTGCTACAGTTTTGGAGTTATTCTAAAAAAAATGAGTATATTCTTTTTGTTGGGCCCAGGACGGGTTAGCCCGATAAGGTTTTAATCCAGTGAGTTAAGATATACCGCAAATGAGAATGACATTCTAAACTTGAAACTTTTAGATACTCTTGTTTCTAGAGTTATTTCCCAAAAAAGTGAGTTTCTAAGGCGGGCCGAAAACGGATTCACCCGATACGGTTCGAAATTGAATGAATTAAAATATTTCTCAAAAGACAAGGATGTACAAAATTTATATTTTATAGTTGCTCTGATTTTTCAGTTATTCTAAAAACACTAGTCCATTCCTATGTCGGGCCTAGGACGGGCTAGCCCGATAAAGTTCAAATTCGAATAAACTTAAATATACTACAAAAACCAATGACATGTTAAACTTGGAATTTTTAGCTACTTCGGTTCTCGGGTTATTCTTCAAAAACAAATGCACTCTTCAGCTGAACTAAGATGGGCTAGCCTGATGAGGTTCAAAATCTAAATTAGAATCTATTCAAAAGGAAATGATATTTTAAATTTACATTTTTTAGCTACTCCGATTTTCGAGTTATTCTTGAAAAGCGAGTAAATTTCTATGGTGGGCCCAAGACGGGCTAGCCCGATAAGGTTATAAATGCAATGAAATGTTATATACACCCAAAGGACAATGATATATTAAATTTAGACATTCTAGATGTTCAGAACTTTGAGTTATTCTCAAAAAATGAGTATATTCCCTTCGTTGGGCTCAAGACGGGCTAACCCGATAAGGTTTTAAATCCAAAGAGTTAAAATATACAGCAAATGACAAGGATATGCTAAACTTTGAATTTTTAGATGCACCTGTTCTCGAGTTATTCCACAAAAACGGGTAAATTTCTAAGGCGCGCCCATGACAGACTAACCCGATACAGTTCAAAATTGAAAGAATTAAAATATACCTCAAAAGAAAACAATATATTAAATTTAGGTTTCCTACTTTCTCTGAATTTCGAGTTATTCTCTAAAAACGGGTAAAGTCCTATGGCGGGTCCTGGACGGGCTAGCCCGCTAAGTTTCAAAATCGAAAAGACTAAAATGTACCACAAGAGAAAATGTCATACCAAATTTCACGTTACTGTGATAAATGAGCCTGATTATTTTAGACCTCAAAGGAACCTTTAGAACACCAGATCAAGTTAAATAAAATTTAAAAAATGCAAATATAACCTTAGCTCAATCTCTCTGAAAATCAAATGACTTTTTGTGTATGCCACTTGCAATAATCACACCAAATTTCACACAAGTTCTTCAGTTATTTCCAAAGATATTGGACATTTCATTTGCATTAAATTCCCATTAGTTTCAATGTTAACTCATCAGCTTCTGATCTCTTATTCGAGACCAGAGCTGTCTGGTGGAGGCGGCTTTTCGGGAACAGCTCCCAGCATTGGGAGGTATAGGTGCTCGGCACACTATTACTTCTAGGCACTGTACCGGTACAAAGGAAGGACAAACAAATTGCAGTGATGAACCTTTGAAATTCAATTCCAGCAGGGGGCTGTAATTTCTCCAGCCCTTCACTTTGAAATGGGAATAATGCTGCACCAGAAGCAATACAAATGAAAATTTCTATGGTTCATATTGATGATCGGCAAAAGTTTGAAATTCCTAGGTGGGGGTTGAGGTTTGCACAGCTACGTCACTTCGAAATAAGAATAACTCTGTACCAGAAGTGGTAGAAATGAACATTTTTATGGTACAATCTGGTATAAGTGTAGTACAAACAAGTGGCTCAGAAAAATTTTGAAATTCTGAGGTGAGGACAGCTATTTCCCCTGGCACACACATTGAAATGAGAATAACTCTATACCAGAAGTGGTATAAATGAAAAAAAAAATGTATGGTACAATTTGAACAAACATAGTACAAATGAATGGCATCAGTCAAAATTTTGAATTTCTGAGACAACAGGCTGCCGTTTCCCCACTTTGAAATGAGAATAACTATAATGGAAATGGAAATTTTTATGGTACAATCTGGTATGAATGTAGTACATATGAATGGTATCAGTGAAATTTTGAAATTCTGATGTGCCAGGCTGCTGTCTCTCACCCCACCCACCCACGCTTTGAAATGAGAATAACACTATATCAGAAGTGGTACAAATAAGAATTTTTATGGTACAATCTGGTTCAAACATAGTAGAAACAAATGGTATAGGCAAATTTTTTTTAATTTCGTGCTGGCAGGCTGGTGTTTCCCCAGGTCATGCCCCCAGAATCCATCTTCATGTGAAGTTATTAATAATGCTTTTTGTATATTATTTCCTAAACATTTTGTGCATATACTAGAAATAAATTTTTTAATGAAATTTTTAAACACAATAAAAATGGATATAAGAACTCAGATATCAAAAATTTACAAATGGACTTTTCTTATAAGCTTTACTTTGTATAAAGGAACTTTGGAATTTTAAAATTCGTACACAAATATTTTTACAATTCAGTGGAATTAAAATTTGGTAATTATGTTTTATGTGGCAAAAAAAAAAAAAAAATAATAATAATAAAAAACTAGAGTAAGCCCTATCCTGCAATAATTCTGATTACAAGTTTGTAAAGACCTTTGTATCCAATCTTTTAAACCATCCCATTCTATAGACAATTTTGCATCTCATCTTGAGAGCACTGTTCAATGTGTCCTCTGTCAATAAGCTCAGTCTGTTAAACTAATAAAATTTTCACACTTAACAGAAAACTGCTTACAATCTTACCATACTAGTGAGAATTGAGAATACAAATTACTAGACGAGTATAATATTTTGAAAACTTACGTGCTCGTAGAACTGAATGGAGAGGAGCTTTTAGAAGATGAACTCTCATCTTTCTTTTGTTGCTCGCCTGCTTCAGCAGAACTAGATTTGGTACTTTTAAATCTCATTGTGAGCTTTTCTGAACATGAAGAACAGGACCAAGAATCTAAACATAAAGATGTTCCTTAAGTTTAACAATGTTCATAAAACAATACTAAAAATCTTCTGGTGCATTCATTAATTAAAATATACACAGATAAATATCTAGAGCATAATATTTACACAAACACAAACTGTGTTCCAGTTTGTGAGTGTTCTTATTTTTGTACAAAAAGTAATACATAAAACCAAGATATATTAACTCTTTGTGCACCTCCTCCCTCCCCCCCCCCTACAAAACCTACTGGGCAACATTTATTTTAATGGTGGGGTAAAGCCCAAGATTTGAAAATTTGAATTTTCGCATAGTAGCAAGTGACCAGTAGACAATTTTAGTTTAGTGGTCACTCTATCATGGGTTGTTTGTAAAATCTGTAAGTATGGTTACATATACTTAATATATATGCATATCACATATAACAATTGGAGAGGGAAGAAACACATAGTAAATTTCTGGGCAGTTTTTGGATTAAAACAGAATGGGCGAAGGAGTGGTGGCTAGTTAGTTGCTTCATTTAATTGCCGAACAGTATTATTTAATTGACCTATGATGAGTAGCAAGTGCCTATTTTCAGGTCTAGCCCAGTAAATGTAGGGGGTAATTGAAATCCAATAAAACCTATTCTGCTTAAGTTTTCTTATTTTAAACACAGGTTTTTTGACCTACCCTAGTATTATCAGAGTTCAAAATATCCTATATCATATCTTTTACTTGTGTTCTTCTCATACAAATACATGTTTTGTATATCACAAGTAAAATATCAAATATATTATATATTAATATAATATTAGGTATTGGAAATATAGGAAGAAAATGGTATTGTTTATATATAGTTGAAAGTAAAACTTTAGGTGTGCTTCCAAATGAAAGTACTTAAGTCATCAGTGAAAACAACTGTAAAGGGCAAATTCAAGTTCAATTGTTAGAACATATGTCACTTGTTCAGGAAAGCTGGAGTTTAATTCTGTCTAGTTGCTTTTCACACCCTTTGTCGACCTTCTATTTAGCTATAATTTAGCAACCTTTTATTTAAATTTAGATGTGCTTTTTTTTCATGTCATAACAGAAAAAAAATACTATTATAGTTAGAAGACTTATAAAAAAATTCACAATAAAGTAAAAGTAATTTTACTTTTCAATTTTACATAAAATCATTTATTTTGTTATAGTTGTTTTATTATTTACATCATTTGGCATGGATGTGACTGATATGTGAAAAGATTCTTAATCATAGTTAAACTGGGCATGATAATAGGTTCTTTCTATCAAAAAATAAATAAAACAACTTGAAAAAATTGAGTTGTGTCCAATCCTGCATTTTTTTTTTTTTTAATTATATGATGCTTAGAAAATTTTCTACATAATTAAAATAAAACTACTGATGTTACTGGATCAGCAGTATTACTTTCACTGGAGTGCTATGTTTTAAGTTTTACAGGATATGCATATTTGTAAATGATTATAGCATTTAACAAGAAATTAATATTATTTAGACCTGTTATGAAAATAAGTTTTTAATTTCTATACTTAAAAATATACATCAAATTGGACTTTGTTTTTTGTCAAATTTTGTTACCATGAAGAGGAAAAAGTAAGGTCCATTTAAGCTGAGATTATCAAATATTTCATATTTTTTTTACTTAAAGTTTCACACATTACAATTTTTTTGGGCGCGGTAGCCCATTGGTTAGCGCGCTGGGGTTGCACTCGGTAGGCCCGGGTTCGATTCCAGCCACTGCCAAAACTGCCGCCGTGTTCATGCGGAGTACGATCACGTTAAACATGTGGGTCCGAAAGTCCTTCCGAGAGGTTGGTGGTAGGGGAAGGAGGGTACGGTCCCTGTGGATGCCTCCCCCACTGGGTTCCGGTCTAAATTGGGTGGCACTTCCCGACCGTCCAAACAGTTACCTTACACCTTTCTGGTAGGTCGGACGGTCTGGGTTTCAACAACAACAACATTACATCTTTTAAACTTTGAGTTTCTTGGATTTTTAGCAATGAATAAAAAGATCCAACATATCCTAGAAAAAACTGCACATGCTGCATTAAAACTAATTTTTGCTTAAGTTTTTCTAATCCCTTTCACAGTGTTTCAGAATATTTATTTTTATATTAAATGGTGAATAGAATGACTTCATACAATACTTGTTATAAGAACTAAAATATAACTCATTGCTACATACTAGGGAATATATAAAACCCAAAATACCATTATCGTCACTGCATGCATATAGGTGAACTCTTCAAAACAAAATTAGTTGAACTACAAAACAATCAGTCACATGGTCAGTTTGGAATCTTGTCAGAAAAGCTTTTAAAGAGGAAAATTACAGGTATTAAATCAAATAACAGTAATGAGAAGGTACCCATTGCTTTTGGTTTATTTTTCCCTTGGGGCCCAACTACACTTTTTACAACATCATATTGTATGAATTAAATCACATAATACATAAAGAACATGTATCCAGCATTTTTCTTTCTATCTTTTATTCAATACTTTTCTACCAATTTCTTTATAATTTAGATAAGAAAAATTAAATTAAAATCAACTACCATATCAATGAATTTCCCTTTTAAACATGAATTAGCAGATTGAAAATAGTTTAATTCTGTTGGTAAGTGACACAATATATTTTTTTATAAACAAAGTTACAAAAAACATTGTTTGCTTAATGTTATTTCTATGGAAAGGTTAATTTTGCACTTCTTACTGTAGGCAATAACTTTGGGGCCTAAAACTTAAAAAGTTACCCATATACAGGGTGACCATAATTAAAGAGGGGATGGCCTGACAGTCTAAAATTTGTTGTGCCAAGTTCAACCAAATTTGATGTAAATACATGTTCTAAATAGACCATAGGGTTTTGAATAAAAAAAACTCAAATTCTCACTGCCAAAGAAAAAACGGTACTAAGATCAAGTAAAAAAAACAAATTTTCTTGGAAAAACAAGTACATTATGCAATTTTCAGTAAGCTGGCATCATAGTTTTGTGGATATATAGAAGACAGAAAAAGTTACATGTATGTGACAGAAAGAGATGCATGTTTCTTTTATAGTGGCTTGCCCTTTAGCCTGATCTCACCCCTACAATTTTTGGTTATGGAGTT
Source organism: Amaurobius ferox (assembly GCA_951213105.1). Taxonomy (NCBI): domain Eukaryota; kingdom Metazoa; phylum Arthropoda; class Arachnida; order Araneae; family Amaurobiidae; genus Amaurobius; species Amaurobius ferox. The sequence goes on from OX578140.1 coordinate 127,114,708, forward strand.
TGTTAGTGCTGCAGTAGAAAACATTCTGCAGTAGAAAATGCTATTCAGAGAATGCAGTTTTCGAGCACACGGAAGGAAAATATATCTGTACGTAGTGCAAAAAATTAAATTGTAAAGTGTTAGCTTTCTTTACTTCTGAAGTCTAAATTTTTCCAAAAAGAACGTTTTAGCAATATGTAAGGAAATTGACAAAAATATTGGTATTTACCACTTCTGCTGATTTACATATCTAACGTTGTAAATTTTCACTACATTTTGGTAACTCGCAATATAAACATCTGATTATTTGCTTAACCCCTTACCTGTGGAGTATATTTCAGGAAAATGTGTCAAAAATGGAAAAATTTTTTATGCTTCAGTTTTGTGCATTATAACATTTAAAAAGGTTAGAAAAATTTTATTTAGTAAAAATATAAATTTTTATATGAAATAACTACTATATTTAATATTTTGACATACATATGGAAAATTAATGGATTATATTCATATTTTACTCAAAATTGTTTAATTATAGCAAAATAAATCAAATAATCTTTTGAATTTTACAAATTATTTCACAGAATCATTTTTCAGAATTTCACAAATCTTTTATAGTATGATATATACGAAAACATGGCACGGCACACAAGCCTACATCACACTCGTTACAATAAACTCGGTTTATATCCCCTCTAATCAAGCTAGCTGATCGCGCCTACTTAAAAAAAAAATGTGGACAAGTATCACCATCTATTGGAAAAACAGTGAATTATATTGCATTTGATAAAGCAAAACGAACTCAATTCGGGATCAACGGAATAGAAACACTGATTTTTCGCTTGCCCGAAGTCAGTTCGGGCATTCCAAATTTGGTGCAGAGGGGGTTGCCCGAACTGGATTCGGGTGACACAGGCAAGGGGTTAAACACCAACATTTAAAAATTCCCCAATTTAAGATCATCATTATATTACAGTTTTTTTCATAATAATTACACATTTTAAAAGCAAGTGGTATACAGCTGATTGTTATTTCCATGGCTTACTACAGATTGCTATTTATATGACCTACAATTTGAATTTTTAATGTACAGTTTCAGCATAACACATGAACATTACACTAAATTAAGTTCATTTTTGAGTTGTTAATATAAAGTTATCTTAGTATACTTGATTTAATGTAAATTAGATAATAATGCAACATTTATATTGTAGCCTCTGAAATACACAAGCACATACTGCACATGAGAAATTTTTTAAAAAATAATAATTTTGTTTACGTACACATGTAACATTCTTTGAATTAAATCTATTTTTAATCAGTTGAGTACTTTCAGTTATAAATGGTCATTATAGATAGAAACAGTTTTTTTAATTTTAGAATGTTTCATTGGAAAGTTTACGGGAATAAAATCTATATGCATGGGAAATATTTTAGTGAAACCAATTTTTTTGTAATATTTTTCACAGTATTTTTCATCCAAATCTGAGCTTTACTGACAACATCTTATTAACTGTTTTCTCATAGTTGATACATTTTAAAAAGATATATTTTAGCAATTTAAAAACATTAAAAAAATTACAGTAATTATCACTCAAATATATATCATTAGCTTAAAATTTCTACAATTTTTTTTTTAATTTCCATGGAAAAATGTTTTGTTTAATTCAACATGGCATATATCGATGAAATTAAGTATTAAATGTGTAATTTGTATAACAAAATCTAAATTCAAATTGAATAGATAATAGAATTAACTGAAATATTTTTAAATAGAAAAGTATTGATTCGTACTTAATTGTAGCAAATAAAATTCTATGTAATCAATGTGCCAGAATTATAAATGCTTTGTCTCTAATTGGAAATAAATACTTGGCAAGTGAGAGAAGTATGAATGTGGATAAATGAAGTTTCGTAACAAAGCTGAAAATCTAACATTCAGTTTTGGACATACAAATATTGAAGCATCCTAAATTAATCCAATCTCAATTTCAAGAATGATTTATAAGATTATGATGAAATTATACTGTTAAGTCTATTATACATTTCCACAGAGTTTATAAAATACTTTTTATGCAAATAAGAAATTGATCATAAAAATTTCAAATGTAAAATAGAGTGAATCTACTTCTACTGAGCTTCACTGTATTCTTGAGTGCTTAGAATTTTAATAACAATGGGCAGGATTAAAAATGCCCACAATCATTACTGGATTCAAAGTTACACTATTATCAGAAAAATTTTAGGAGTTTTGTGTTTTCACCGATTATCTCATCGCCTGTATTGTGGTGGCAAGTGGCAATGACTGTGACACCATAGTCCATTAGTAGTGAAGGATGATCAGTTGGGCACTTACTTTCTTTTGTAAAATAGAGAACATATATGTTTAATTATATGAAATAAACAAAACTTTCATGTATAATTTAAAATAAGAAAGTAAATTGAAAATCTTTAAACTATATAACACTAACTTTTCTAAAATATATTCATTCTGGGGGATTTTACAAAACATTCCTGAATTGACATTGTCAAAATAGAACTTTAGTATGTATTAAAAAAAATTCATGGGCTTATTTTCAATTGCTTAATTCCTCATTTATCTTACACTCTTTCTCATCTGTCTATCATTATTTCTCATTTGTCTCATATAATTTCAAATTTGACTCATTCATTAAGTGTATGGATCATGCTCATTCCTAAAAATTTGAGTGAAAGGCAAGCCCTGAACAATGATTATACAGGGTTTCACTAGGTAGTCCCCCTCCCCCCTCCAAGAACAAACGAGGAATATTTTTCTTCCCCTTTTACATAGAAACATGATGTTTAGTTTACAAGTAGTTTTGATCCTTGAGAAATGTGTGGTAATGATTTTCTTAATACCATGATGAGCCATTGTGACATCACCCCATCAGATGGCCAGGCACACTTTTCATCAGACAAATGTTACATCACCATGTAACAAAGAAATCGGAGAGTCACATTAGAATGTGTCTGGATGCTGATGGAGGATATTTCCAGCATTTATTGTGAATGGTGTTATATTTCCATAAAGTATGGTCAATTATAAACTAGACATCATGTTTCTATGTAGAGTGGCAAGAAAAATATAGATGGTTCTTTGAGGGGATAACCTAGTGAAGCACCCTGTATTTCTAAATTTGCAAATTTAAAGAGCAAAACAATTTACTTACATTGATTTAATCTTGTATTAGGGAAGTGTGAACAACCCATGTGAACAGTGTTTGCAATTTCTGCAAACTATTACGTTCCTCTAAAATGAAAAAAGAAAAAGAAAAACTTTACTAAGATGAAAAACATTACAAACTACAATTATAAATATTTGTCTACTTCTGTTCAGGGGTATTCACAAAGAATTCAGTGAAAAAATAATACTAAACAGAACAGTGTTAAACTAGAAAGATCTTGCATTAATTTCTAGAAATCAGTAAGAGACCAATGTAAAAGGTAAATAATCACATACAATCCCATTAATATGTCAGAAAAATTGGATATTAAAGTATTCAGCTAAAAGATGAAAATAATCCCATTGTCTGTTCTAATAAAATAAACTACAAATTTCCTCCTTATTGGTTATATGATCCCAAGCTATTAGTGTATTCATACAGCCTTGATCAAAAGTATTAGACATCCTAATTTTTTTATTTTAAATGCAGGTGTGTGTTACTTGAAATCACCCCATTTGTTTATGACTGCATACATAGTAGGAAGTTGAAATGAAAATGCAAACATCATTTCAATTGACAACCAATAAAACATTTCCAGGACGATAACTGGAAATTCCAGGTTTTTGTGGAAGCAGTTGTTCGCATTCGCTGTTTTGGTTTGCACACGTGCACACGATTACTGCTTATCTCATCTAAATTTGAGGTCTTGTCTGTATAAAATGGCAAAAACTAAGGAGCTTAGCAACGAACAATGGTTGAAAATTCAATTTTTATATGATCAAGGCAATAACCAATATGAAATTGCCAGAAAAGTGAAATGTTCGAGATGCGTGGTGCAATACACGATCAAACATCTTAAAAATACTGGTAGTCATTTAAATCCTCGAAGAAATGGGAGAAAAAAAGATCACTACACCCAGGGATGACCAACTTTTGAAACGATTTGCATTGAAAAATCGTAGAAAATCTTCATTTCAATTAGCCGCTGAATTACCAGAGGCAACAAGAAAAATAATCACTACTCCAACTAATAGAAGACGGCTTATAGAAGCTGGATTGAAAAGCTGCAAGGTCAGGAAGAAACCATGGATTTCCGAAACAAACAAAAAGAAACGGTTGGAATGGGCTCTTAAACATCGTCATTTTACTGAAGAAGATTGGGCGAAAATTTTGTGGTCTGATGAATCAAACGTTCAGGTATGTTTCATTTCACTTGCTTTTATTCAAAACTAGCGTGAAATTGTTAATATGTAGCAACATTTTTGTAAAGCTCTTTAGGATGTTAGTAAAATAATTTCAATACTATAGGTATTTGGAACACCTGGTGTGTCTTATGTGAGGAATATAAGGGGAAGAGTGCATAGTGTCCACTGTGAGACATGTTGGTGGCATTATGATTTGGGGATGCATGGCATCCGAAGGTGTGGGCATAATGTACATCTGTGAGGGACGAATGAACTCTTTGACATACATAACTGTACTAGAAACAACACTGCAAGCATATTTTTCATGAATTTTTGGCGATACAAACATGGAGGGGGTCAGAATCCAACAAGACAATGCAACTTGTCACACATCTGCTGTGACTGTAAAGTGGTTCAGCAAAAATGGCGTACATCTTTTGCATTCTCTTCCACAGTCTCCAGACCTCCATCCCATTGAAAAGTTGTGGGCTTTTCTCAAACGCAAGATTAGGAAGCATTCCATTACTCCAAAAACAACCTTAAAATTCATATTGCAAGAGGAATGAAATAAGTTACACTGAGAGGAATACCCCTACACGGACCAGTGGTACATCCGTTCCACAGATTTCGAACTTTAGGTCAAACCCCTGCCTCTACATGGACCACTGGTACATTCGTTCCACCTATTTCCACCTTTAGGTCAAATCCCTGGCCCTGTATGGATCCTTGGTTGTATGGAGAAAGTGATCTTGCTACATGCAACATGCACAGATAAAATTGTAGCATAAAAATTTTAAAATTCACAAAAATCTGATTTTAGAAAGTTTATATGAGTACTATTCATAAGTTTTTATTCTGCAGTTTTACAAAGTTATTTAATATTCTTAAAATTCACAAAAATCTTATTTTGTAACATTTTTATGAGTATTATTTATTCAATGTTGTTTAAATTAAATTACACTATCATTTACATTAGAAAATCTTATTTAGAACACAGTAGCAAATGCCATTTTGGTGGGAGGAGCCTATTTCTAAACATGGAAAAATACGTCACTTAGGATGGGTGGAGCCAATTTCAAAACACGGGAGAATGCGCCAACTTGATGGGATTTGTACTTTGAAGAAATATGTGTGGTGACCTATTCTCTGGATTTACCATTAAATTATGATTCAAAATAAATAAAAGAATTCATACTCAAACTTAGCAATGAAATTCCCTGAGTTTTCCAGAAGTAATTTTGTAAACTTCCATACCCTGAATCACAAAACTTTCTAGTATATAATAGCTTTATTTAGTGAAATGAATTCAAATTTAGTAACACATAAAATATTTAAACTGAAAATTAGCCAATTTGATGATAAAAACATAAAATCAAAGCTTTGGTTTCAATTACAATAATGTAAAAATATCCTTTAAAAAAAACAGTTTGAATTTTTCAAAATGACAAAACAATGGCTCAAATTCTCAAATTCATGGCTCAAATAGAATTCTTCCAGGTATTTAATCAAAAATTGCAATTTTCCATGAATTCCCTCCCCCCCTGAGATTTTGAACTAAATTTAAATTCTCTGAGAATTCCAGGTTTCCTCTGAGGAATATGAATCTCATATAAAACTACTGCTTATGAGAATAAAACTCTCTAATACTTCCTTAAAAAAAGCAGGTATATGCCTGCTTTCTTTCAGGAAGTATTAAAACATTTTAAATTCTGTATACTTAATCAGCTAGCTCTCAGCTGAAATTTAATATTTTGATACTTTTATCACAAAGGGGTATTCAATTCATTCAAGGGATGAAAATTTATAATTAGCCAGTCACTGAAGGAAGGCAAACATTTAATGGACAAATTTAAAAGTTATTATACTCAGCTGCTACTTTGAAACCACTTAATTTAAGCTATATAATTATAAGACAATATAAGTAGTTTATATTTCTAAGACAATAAATGTAATATATTAATCCTAAAAGATAAGTGCTAAAAAGCACAACTCAAAATACAGAAATTATAGTTTTATGTACAATTTATTCACCTTTAATCACATCTAATTATAAAAATAATAACATAACTATTAAGATAAACTAGTGTCCAAATTTCAGAACTAAGAGTATAGAACTAAGAGAAAACATATTTCATTCTATTATTTAAAATTTTAAGGGTAGGTTTACTTACTATTTACTCACTGGGCCTCTCCAATGTATATACATTAGCTTACATTTTGTAAATGTTAGCATGTTGATTCATAAATAATGACAAGCATCTTTAAAACTGGTAGAAGTATGGTCTCATTGCTAAGACCTCATAAGCAAAACATTGCTGACCTAAAATTCAAAAAATATATTTAAACACAATAATAATAAACAAATGTATAAACACAAAATAATAAACAAATCTAGTAACACAAGAATAATAAACAAATCTATAAACACAAATAATATGTTATTATTTTATAGCTAAAACAGTTAATATAATACAACTAAAAGATACTTAACTAAAGGTTATTAAAATCTTCAAAATTAAATTTTTAAATTAAATTCGCAAAATATTCTTATAGCTCAACAAAAGTACAAAATTAAGAATACAAGGCACTGATATTTTTGCTATTTATCTAGCATTCAAATTAAGAAAAAAATGCAGAAAAGTTTGGAGTGAACATCACAAAAAAGTATCTCACAGAAAAAAAGAAGTCATTTTTTCAGGTAGAAAAAAAGTCCATTAGCTATTTTTTTCTTTCAGAGATTATTTAGAGACACTTTCTCCCATGAGTTCAGCACCCATGCCTTCTAATCATGGACATATGCCAATAACAGCAACTGCGTGGTATTCTGTTTTAAATACACTAGTATGGTTTGTGCGGTCAGACGCAAGACTACGCAAATACTTCACGTTGAACAACGTGCCAAAATGAAACTTTCTAAATATAAATTGAAACTATTTTGCATACTTATTTGTACATAGACTAGAATTTTAATGAGTCTTTACTTAGACACAGTAAAACAATGATATGTATGGATGGAGTGGCTTCAAACAAAGAAGTGCAGACAATGCTTGCTTAAAAATAAACATAAATATCCAAATATGCTTATATGTGAATATTCATAATGCATATTTTTCTCTTTTAAAGTAATTTTAAAACACAAATTTATTAGTAGTTTTAGAATATTATCAACACAAATTATTACACATTTGAAACTTTACAACTTAGAATTTGAATTAAAAAAAACAAATTAAAAAGTATAAAAAAAATAATCACAAGATATGGTTAGAAACTAGTTAGCTGGCTAATTCTTATGATTTAGCATGTAAATCTTGGACAACTACAGGCAACTCATACTCTGGCAGACTATCTTAAGCAATATGTGGATTAAATTGACGTCCAGTTGATAAATCACATTTTAAGCAACTGAAAAACATTATTCATGTTTAAATTTTAAACATAATGTGCCGATTGGAATAAAAGATTTTACAAAAAGTTACAATTTTAAATAGAAAGAATATTCTAAAATTATAAGTTTTATTCATATACATAATAAAATAAAATGGTAACTATCCTTTATTCGTACTCTTGGTTTATCAAAATTATGTTTGGCTTAAAAATAGAGTGAGGCTCCACTCAACTTTCTCATACATTAATATTTCATATTATTTAGGTTCATTGATTTGGCATGTAAATCTTGGTCACATACTAGCAGATGATGCTCTAGCACAAGGATGGAAAACTTTCTTATATTCACATGCCAAAATTTTTTTTATGTGATGTAGCAAAGAAATAAAAACAAAGGGCAATAAAAGTGGGGTCCAGATCCATTGTAACTCTGGCTATTCCCCGATATCAAGTTGCTTTAATACTTAGAAGTAGAGATGTTGGTTGGAAAATTTTCTGAAAATAGAAAATTTTACACTATGTGTTTTTGAAAAAATTTGCACACATTTTTTTTCTTTATCTCTTTCGAATTAATTAAAATAGAATGCAATGCTCTTTTCAAACTGTTCTCTGAAAAGTAAATAGCTTTACAAAAAGTATTTGATAATTGAACTTCTAATTTTGAAAAGGGAAAAAGGAGGGAGGATGCATATGCTTTAGTTTAAAGAAAAAGAATCAGTGAGAACCAAAAGGGTACACATGACAATTTAATTACTCATACTCAGAAAAAAGTGGAAAAGTTTAAAAAAGCCTATCCTTTTAGTTTCAGGTTGTCTAAAATTTATAAATACATTAAAAATGCAGAATGTTTTGTTATGCTCTTAAATAGGAAAATCTCACACTAAATATATGCTTAACTCATATTGCAAATTGTCTCGTCTTTATCATGATACTCACCCATTCAATTATAAGCAGGTATTTCTTAAACAATTTTTAGTTATATAAAATATTTTATTTTTGAAAAATGTTCAATTATAAACATTATTACTTTCCTTATATACATAATGTATAAGGAAAGTATTGTGACAGGGTCGAAAATTCGAATTTGAGTTTTCAATGGGAGAGCACGTTTCAAGCATCCCTGATCATGAATCGAACATTTTTGAGGTGATATCTGTGTGTGGGTGTCAGTAAGTCTGTGGAGATGATATCTCATGAACGAATGCAGAGATCCGAATGAAATTTGGCACAAAATCACAATTCATGAATACTGGAAGCCTATTGTTTTAAAATACAATCGAATGTTCAGAACCCCCCCTAAATTTTCGTGTGAAATTTTGAAAAAATCATAAAAAAATCAAACCTTTAATAAAGTTACGCAAATAGACATTTCTTATGCAATTTTTTCTTAATGATCGACAAGCTTTAGAAAGCTAGCATGAACTGTTCTCGAGATATTGAACATTTTTCAAATAAATTTATCAAAAAAATACCATAAATTAAAAAAAAATATTAACTGCTGAGAAACATGTTTACTTTTCATATGCAGTATCATGCGATAAATTTGGTGACATCATTCTCATTGATCTAACTCATTCCATTGACGAGAAAAGATACTTCGAGTAATACTTTTGTATTTGAACGCCAATGGTCATTTATCTGCTGTAAGAATAAATTATTTCTCCATCCATAACGTTTGGCGAGATTTTGGCGATGCATTTAGCGGAATATCACCAAGTTGGCAGCATTTTTAAATGTTGCCAAATTAACAAAAATCTCGCCAAATGGATAAATATGATGCTAAATCAATGAAAATGATGACTCACTGAAAAAAATTCAATATCTTGGAAAGAATATAAGTATTTACTATAAGAATGACATTTTTTTAAACTGTAAAAGTAGTAAATTCATTGCATTATATAAGGAAAGTCATGCGTTGCCCACATCAGATTCTTTTAGTTATTGTTGTATAATATTTTTTAAATTATTATTGCAATATGCATGTGGTTTTACATTTAGCAAAGTGCAATAGATGGCAGTATCAGTCTAAATTTGCTGTGAATGGGAGCTTTTCAGACCTGTTTCATTCAGAATTCCAAAGTTTGTGATAAAAGCAACGATACATTTACACCTTATAAAAATTATTATTAATGAATGGATGATTTCAGGAATTTTTCATTTATTTTGGAGTATTATATAATATTTAAAGAAGTTGCTGTTAAATTACAAAAATTGGATTGCCAGTCTTTTTTACATAGATTTTTAAAAATTGAGGATGTCTTGAGAACAGAAAAGTACATATTTTTCACAGAATGACAAATTCTGCTGCAATAAGCATATAGTTTTTTGTTTAGCAACATGCAATAGAGGATTGTACTACTCAAAATTTGATGTGAATAGAAGCTTTTCCGACTTTATTTTTTTTTTTTTTTCTTTCGGCCACTCATTTTGCTAGTCATGACTCTGGGCGAGTGGTTTGGGTTTTCAACTTGAATTTTTCAATACTCCAAAATTCGTTAAAAATTAGCAATACATTTATACCTTATAAAAATTACAATTAATGAATAGGTGTCTTCAAGTTTATTTGTTTTTTCTTTTAGAACAGTGTGTAATATACTGTTTAAGAAGCTTTCGCTAAATTTTAAAAGTCAGATTGCCAGACAAATATTACAATTTTAAAATTGAGGATGTCTTCAAAATATGAAAAGTATATATACATTTTTTCTTAAAAATCATGAAAGTTTGTCTACTAATTATATGGATTCCATTCAAAATTTGAAGAATTTTTTTATTTTTCTGATGGTGTTAAGATGGAAACTCTGGGATAATATTTTCAGCCACTAACAAACCAATTTATAAATACAATAAAAATGCAGAATATTTTCGCAAGTGTTTCTATACAAAAATGCTTTAATTGTACTAAATATATGCTTGTAAATAAACTCATCTTGCAAATTGTCTCGTCTTTCTCATGATACTCTGCAATTCAATTATAAACAGGTATTTCTTATCGCTTAGACTTGTGCTAAAGCGTGAAATAACTAAAAGACTAATTTGAATTTTTAAGAAATATCCCCGAGGTGCACTGTCTCGGGTCATGAAGTGCCTGTGTGCCAAATTTCACGACAGTATGATGGTTAGAATTTTTGCTACAGATGACACAAGCAGACAAATACATGCACAGACAGACATCTCCTTTTATTATTTTAAATAAATAAATAAAAATTTATAAAACTGTGCATGGAATGACTGAAATTTAAAAAAATGGAACTAGGCATAAGATACTAAAATTTACAAAAGTTCATTAATGATATCAATAAAAAAATCTGATGTAAGCAGCACATGACTTTCTCTACATAATGCAATGAATTTGTTTCTTTTACAGTGAAAAGTCTGATACAGAAAGCACATGCCTTTCTCTACAGACTGTTCATTTTCTCATTCCATCACAATTCATTAAATTGTGCATAATTGCACAAAGAAATATGGATAATTATATGAAATTAAACTGCATTTGCCATTTTAATTCAATTTCCCTTTTTGTTCGGCAATGGAGGTATTTTCAAAAGTGATATGGCAAAAATGAGAATAAACTAAAATATGTCAAGATGGATTAGTCCTAGCCTTATGGAGTTGGTCATTCTATTTATCATAAAAAATTACATATAAAACAAGCATTTAATTGTTTGTACATATGTAGTCTTATTTTTAGATTTTTATGATTTAGGGGCCATTTCACACAAAAAACAAAAACAAAATCTTTTAATTGTACCAAAATTTAATAAGCACCACCAATAGAATCCACAAGTGATTTATTTACCAAATTTTGTAAAATCTAGTCAAATAGTTTAATTCAGCTAGAGTGGATACATACATTGCATAGACGGACACACAGATGCTGTGCTAAAAATGGTTCTCGTGTTCTAGAATGCCTGAAACATGTAGATTCTGTTGAAAGCCCAGGTTTTGATTTTCAACATTATTCCAGTACTTTCCCTATGAATGAATGATATGAAGATGGGTGGCTCCAGAAGAGCCCAGCACATCGACCAGTGGTCTATTGTACTACCCCAAAAGAGAAAGAGATCTCTAAGAAAAGAGACCAGTAGCCGATGCGAAAATAAGGAAGCACTACTTGACAGGTATGTCATTCAACTCCCAGGGTTCAATCACATGAAGGCCAATGTGTTCGAATCTGTGAGCAGAGTAAACCTCACATTCACAGAGAATGTGAGCAGCAGTTTCTTCGCTGTAATTGCAGCCTCTGCAAAGCGAATCTTTAGTGACACCCATAATGTTAAGGTGTCTCTTGAGGGTGCAGTGTCCAGTAAGGAGCCCAACAGCCCTCATGATACTTTCCCTATACTTTAATATATTTTAAGGAAAACAAAATTACGTATAAATTACATGACACAATGTTTTTTACATTGAATTGCACATTTGGTGCTTTTCCGGATGACATCATTTAATATTATTTCGAAGTACCTAATAAACTTATATTTTGCATAAATCTAACATGATAATTATCAATAACGATAGCACCCACAATAAACAATATAGTCCATAAATTAAAAAATTTTAAAAATTAATTAATCCATTTGGCATTGTTTTCTTTAATTTACCATCATTCTTACAATTTTGATGATATTTTTTTCCATTTGGCACCATTGAAAAAGTCACCAAATTGGCTGTGTCACCAAATTAGCCACCAAGTTTGTCAAATTTATTGCTAAGCATTACAAACAAGTGGAGAGAAAGGCTTTTCTTGTAAATAAATAAAAGACTTATGGTGAAATGTTAAACATCAAAATACAAAATTATTACAAAGTATCTTCTCTCGTAAATGGAATGAACTAGATCCATGAAAATGATGTTAGCAAATTTGCCACATAATATTGCATGTTGTTGTTGTTGAGACCCAGACCGTCCGACCTACCAGAAAGGTGTAAGGTAACTGTTTGGACGGCCAGGAAGTGCCACCCAATTTAGACCGGAGCCCAGTGGGGGAGGCATCCACAGGAACCGCACCCTCCTTCCTTTACCACCAACCTCTCGGAAGGACTTACGGACCCACATGTTTAACATGATCGTACTCCGCATGAACACAGCGGCAGTTGTGGCAGCGTGCATATCCAGAGTGCAAACCACCGGGCTACCGCGCCCGAAATGTGCCAACAGCACAAGGTGTTCCCAGGTGGTCACCCACCCAAGTACTAACCGCGCCCGATGCTCCTTGACTTCGGTAATCTAAATATTGCACGATCATAATATTGCATGTGATATTATTATATTTATGTGCATATGATATTAATTGCATTTATATATGATATTTGCATTTGCAATTATATATATGATATTAATTGCATATGATATTAATTAATATTTATTGCATGTGATATTATAATATTATGTGATATAATAATATTTCTTGCACGTAATCTAAATATTGCATGATCATAATATTGTATGTGATATATATCATAATATTGCATGATCATAATATTGCATGATCATAATATTGCATTGATCATAATACTGCATGTGAAAAGTGAAGATATTTTAAGACAGTTTCAATACTTTTAAATTTTTTTCATAAATTTATTTGAAAAATGTGCAATATCTTGAGAATGGCTTAAGTTAGTGTCATTTGTTCTGAAAAATTGCATAATAATTATGTATGTAATACATTATTGAAGGTTCTGATTCTAAATATAAAAATTTGAAAATTTAAGGGGGGGGAGGGGGGTCTTTTGACTATGTTTAAAATCATTAGGATTCCAGTATTTTACCGATTCTAATGATTGTACCAAATTACGTTCAAAACACTCCATTTGTTTATGAGATATCACATCCATAGGCTCTCCATGAGTGTATACATACACACAGACATCACCTTAAAAACTTTCAACTCAAGTTCGGGGATGATTGAAACATGCTCTGCTGTCAAGAACTCAAATTCGAATGTTCGATATCCCCATGATAATACTTTTCCTATACATTATACTATGCAGAGGTTGCATTTGCTTGCAACTGCCATATCAATCCGTAATTTGTAAACTAAACTGACTTGCTAGCTATTTAAAAACAGAGAGTCAAATGCGACTCATAAAATTACCCCATATTATTTAGTTTTTCTTCTCTTTCACAAGAGTTTTTGATGGTTGACTATTTTCTACCTCGTTTGAAAAGGGCAATAGTCATAAGCTAAACTAACTTTAATAGAAGTTAAAAATATTTATCAATTAAAAATTTTAAATTTATTATATTCTTGTTTAAAATATAAGTGTATGTGGTATATATATATTATTAGTTAACATCAGCTTTTTTAAACTACCATTTTTAAATTAAAGTTATGAATGTTAAAAAGTAGCAAAAAATGACCACAAATTTAATGTTTGACTCATACTTTTGAGTTATAAAAGTCAATGTGATGCACAATTTTAGAGGCTAAGAGCAAGCTCTATATGTAGGGAAAGTAAAAATGTCATTATTGTAATCCAAACTTTTAACGATGAAATAGCTCAATAGTGTATGGCAGAGTAAAAATGAATAGAGAAAAATAAAAAAAATTGAAAGGAAATGTGCATTTTATCAATCAAAATTATAATACATATTATAATACTGGAGAAATTTCAAGGAATAAACATGTATTTCACAAACTCTAATCTTTATAAATGCATATTTGCTTTCTGCATATGGTGCATAAATTTCTGCACCTGAAGTAGTATAATAGACATTACCAAATTTAAAGTTTAAAAAAAATAACAATATTTTTTCATTTACGTCACAATCATTTGAACCTATGTAGGATCCTCCAATAGATATCAGTGACAGAAAGCATGATCACACACAATTTGCTTATTTTTATTCATTAGTATAGTTGCTAAGTGAGGTGTGGCATCATATAAAATCCACATGAAAATTGAAATTTTATGCTTTTCTATATAATGTAAAACTATTCTGATGTTTTTAAATTAACCTATAATATGTGCATGTCTAAAATAACATTAAAAAGCTGGGAGAAAAATTACAAACCTCAACTAAACAATCTAGCCCATATATTTTCAATACTAAAAACTAAAACGTTACTGTGCAAAACTGATAGTTTCTTAAAATTTCAAAATAAAAATTCTACTTAAATGTTCTTTTCTTTATTTCATATTAATATTTTCCTTATTTATATAGAAAAAGGAGCAAGTTTGTTACTATGGTAACCAACTAGGTAATCATTATATGTAAAGTCGCTAAATGCTGCATATTTTAAAAATATATATCATCATGTTATTGGTATTGAACTAACATCAGACAACTTGAAATTTGGTGACTATATTAGCAAAAACACTATAACCAATTTAAACTCGCATACAAAATCTACATGATCGACATTGAGATTTAACAAATATAATGTAAAATAAATGATATTTAGTGAATCGTTTGGAGTTAAAATACAAAAGTATTACAAAATATGTCTTTTCCCATGAATGTGGATAATGTGCTTATAAAAAGTTAATTTATGATACTTATCAGTGTTTTAATTTCATGTATTTTTTAATAAACTGATTTAGAAAATGCAAATATCTTGACAAGAGAAGGGTTCAAGTTCAATATTCTAAAGTTAGTGCCATTCATTTTCTAATGAAACATTATATAAAATGATTATTCCTTTAACATGATAGAATTTCCTGATATGTTTACTATTATTTTTTTTAAATCCATTAAAAATTTTAGGGGTGGGGGTTTTTATAGCTTTAGCTATGTTTAAAATAGGGTTCCAGTATCAAAGATTATGATGATCATATGAAACTTCCTTTGAAACAATCCATTCAATTCCGAGGTATCATGTCCACAGACTCATGGACACACACATGACCTCAAAAATATTATATTCGAATTCAGGAATACTCAAAACATGAAAATCCATCTAAACCTTGAATTCAAATTTTTGACACCATCGCAATACATTTCTTGCCTAATACAGCACAGTCCAATATATCACGGATTTGGATACAACGTGGTGGAAAGCATGTCTCTAAAAACAGAAATTATCGTTACATTGCAGTCCGATATATTGCAATTGAGTTCTAACATGGGGTGAAGTATATAGCCCAACAACCATGTTTTTAATGTACATTATACTGAAAATAACCTAGGCACTACCAACCAGTAGCAATGTACAAACTTATGAGTCTGCAGATTAGAATTCTAGCATCGTGGGAAGTTTATATGTAATGTTTCCACGCGACCTCAATAACTACTATACCCTCAATTACTGCCCAATCAAAGACTTGTATTATAGTACATCTAGAAAAACTCAATATTTGGAAAGCATGGATTAAATGAGAAAGGGTGGTAAAGGATCAACAGCAAAAAGCTCTAGAAAGTGCATGCTTAAGATAACTATAATTTTAATATGTAAAATGCTTATCCCTGTACAATATATTTTCTTTCAAAAATTAAATAAATGCTTTTGATATATCTGTATATGCAATATCTACTGTTTAATCAGACTTCTGAGAGCTGCAGCTGGCAGAGTGCCAAGACAAGTCAATTCATGTTGAAGAGCAAATGAATAAACGATTTCGTGGATTGACTTTTGGCAATCTGCCAACTAAGGATCTTGTACCCTATTATTCAAATATTTGCTTTCTTCTGTCATATACAGAAATGTTGAGTTCTCTCAGAAGTCTGTTTGCAACAATATTGTTTAAACCTGTCAAACTATCACAGTAATGACGATTTTATATCTGCTAACGATAACCAGTTATAGAACTTAGTTTGGTTATGCCCACCTCACACGCTGCCTAAAACATTGGAATCCCTTTAACCGCCTTCCACTTAGCCCTGATGTTATGCCATTATTACGAAATTACCACTTTTTTACATGTAGATGGATTTATTATTTATTTTTATACAAAAATAACGAAGTTGTTAAATGAGTTTTTGTGATATCCCCATAGGGTGCCATTCTGCTTTTGAGCTACTCATACCACAGACTGGTGAAGAGCCGTAGATAGGATGCACAGGATTCCATAAATGCAACATTGGTCGACAACATTTACATATTCCGCCTTCAATGATAATTTAGGAAAAACATAAAACAACTTGTCCTCAATATAATAAAATTAAATTATCTGTTTCATAAATTTCTTGTTTCTTCTAATAACTAGCATCTTTACAAACCCTTTTAACACTGTGCCCCAAATCTCTCCAAACCTCCTGTGCCCCCCCCCCCCCCCCTCCCTTCCACACACATATAGGGGCTATGGATCCATAACTCTAACACCATGATAACACTGATTTACAGCAACTTTATTTTTACTGCAGTTAAAATGAATTTTAAGTAGGTTACTGAAGGACAATATTAGGTAGCAAATAAAAAAAAAAAAAAAAGACTTGGGCATGTAAAAACATATGCATTATATGAAAAAAGCATGCACTGAGATATGTAACCCCAGGCATGAGTCAATGGGCAAAATAAGGTGGAATATTTAGGCTAAAATCCAGTTTTCCAAAAACGGGGTACACACATTTTGAAATTTAATATATATATTTATATTATAGACTCAATTCTGTTGATTTGCATTGCACCCAAGGAACTAAATTAATGCAAATGGCACAAATTTAATAATTTTTATAAATTTATCAATTTTTTATCAGTTTTTTCTAGATATCAGATTTTATATGTACATATGTGTAGAGGGTGTCAATTATAGGTCTTGCCTTTCGACACCATTAATTGTTGAATTAGAAGAATGTTTTATCATTAACAAACTTACACAGTTTATAAATACACATTTATTTTGATTCTGTTCTTTAAATTTGCAATGGCAATAATTTAATGCATTTTTAACAGCTTAACAATTTTGAAATAAGGTGCATATTATACTGATAAATAAGCAACTGCATAACTAGGTTAAGCAATGTTTACTATAACATATAAGGTTAATATTAATAAAATCATTCAACATTTACAAATCAAATCGCTCGTCATGTTTATACATGCAAAACACTACATTTATAAAAATAATAGCCATGCCTAAAGGTTTTATCGCAAGTGTGAATGACACTCGCAACGAAACTAAACAACTTCAGATTAATGCAAAAATATAGAAATTTATACCTTTTGCTAATTTACTCTATTTTTCAAAAGGAATATAATCGCTTTTCTCCATTTAAAATTTGATTACTCTTATTTTGAAAACAATACATTGTGCAATACAATAGTGAAATCGTAAATTAAATGAATTATTTACAGCGAAATAAACTATTGAATAGTTTACAAAATTTTACCGATTGTATTAATTACTAACATATATATGCATGTATATATATATCTTAATAATTACTTCGTTGTAGTAAGTGTAGTGGACAAATCGACAGTGTTTATATCCTAAATTCGTTAGGGTCAACTACAATCGCTTAACTAGGTTATTTTCTATTCATTACATATTACATACAAGTTTATAAATATTATAAAAATCTGATTCTTGCAAACAGAAATACAATTCGTACTTTACATAAATTGATGCGAAGCTTTCACTCACTAAAAATAATCATAAAAATTAAGCCTAAGGGTAAATTCAAACACCACTGTAAATGACATTTAATGAAAACAAACCAACATTAGACGAAATCTTATTACATAATACAAATAAAATCAATATTTTCACTTACTATCTATTTCTCCTGAATTTTTCCATAGGAAAAATATTCACACATCAAACTCATCTATTAAATTTTTAATGCAACTAAAAAACACCACAGCGCATAAAATCAGATACATCACTCCACAAAAAACAATATTTTAAGATTTTTAAAATCACAGGATCAATTCTTTTAAGCATTATTTACAAAAAGATTGTATCTTCAGGTGAAATGGATATTTCTTGGGAGCACAAATAGCAAATTCACACTTGGCGGATTTAATATTTGTTTATTGTAGTATAATAACTCATATAAATATGGCTGAACAGCAGACAACTGTAGAGCTCTTACGCGTGTGCATACATTCACTTCACTTCATGCACAAAAATTAAATACTGCGTTGACATCCGTAAAAAAAAACAGTGGTTGGCCAATCAAATCAATTATTAGATGGAAGAAAAAAGAATTTGTCTCTAAAAAGATTCACACTGCAAAAAAAAAAAAAAGTTGATCACAATTTATATAAAAGATCCTAATGATTCTTATTTTTCATAGGTTTCTATTTCTATGACTTATCGGATTTTGTAATGTCCATCCATGTTTATCTCATTATTACTCACAGCAAAGCTAACTTGAACAAGTTATGTACTAATCACTCAGTCTTTTCAGGGAAAGGGATTCTGAGGAGGAAAGGACATTTTCTGGTTGAAGTTTTCGAAGTATTTATTTTCTACCCGGCGTAGAATAGTCAGGAATTTTGTGTGACTTGGTCATCTTGAATCATCACTTGATCATCAGTGAACATCAACCAAAGTAATTCTGTTATTACAACATGACTTTTAGTAGCTAAATTGAATTATTTTGTAAATTTCATGGCTGACCTTCAGTACAGCCTGGCAGGGTTGGCCAAACTTTGTCGCGGAAAGAGTGCAAAATCACGATATTTGAGACCTCATGGGCCCATGCATTGAGGGTCAGCCATAGTTTTCGGTTTTAACTTGTGTAGTACCACTCAGTATTAATTTAATTAGCTCATTTGTTGCATGGCTCGCCCTCAGTGCTGCCAAAAAATAGCTATTTTCTTTATCTAACGAAACGAAAAAAGGGCCTTTTGGTGGTCCTGTATCTCATTGCAATGAGGGTCAATGTGGAACTTGATAAATGTATTTCATAGTATGAGACCTGTCTTTTAGCCGACAATTGACAGAACTTTGGCTAATGGCCTTGCGAGCACATAAGGCTTACTTCAAGACATTGTGGAAATGGAATATATGGTAACAAACCAAAGCATACAATTAGCTGTACAGTATGGTTTGGAGCAGGGAATAGAAAATACATGCAAATTTGTATTTTCACACTGCATTTTATTACAGACTGTCTGTCCACTTGACTACTTTTAAAACACAGACCTTCTTTTGAAACATAAACCTATTTTTTTTCTATTCAAAAACAAAGTGTCGCAAACTATGGTAGGCCCCTGCTACAGACAGCTTTGACATATACCATATATATTCAATTTCCAAATAGCTAAAATAAGATAGAAAGCTGTAAAATAGCAGTTCTTATTTTCTATTTAATGTATGGTGTAAAACGTAATATACCTATTTATAACAGTCTAGTGTTATTTCCTGATAATATTTAATCACAGTACTGTTACTTTTCATGATCTGGCAACACTTTTCATGATAGACAACCTGGCAACAAGGCAATTCAAAATGGCTGAATTGTGGTTCTAGTGGAAACTTGTGAGAAACTGATATAATTTTTTTTAACAAGAAGTATAGATGAGCAATGTGTCTTCCATAAGAAAGGGGATTGTGGAGACCATAAAGCGTCAAGAAAGAGTGGTTCATATCAACTTAGGGATCTTCTTCTTCTTCGACCCAGACCGTCCGACCTACCAGAAAGGTGTAAGGTATCTGTTTGGACGGCCGGGAAGTGCCACCCAATTTAGACCGGAACCCAGTGGGGGAGGCATCCACAGAGACCGTACCCTCCTTCCCCTACCACCAACCTCTCGGAAGGACTTACGGACCCACATGTTTAACGTGATCGCACTCCGCGTGAACACGGCGGCAGTTTGGGCAGTGGCTGGAATCGAAACCGGGCCTACCGAGTGCAACTCCAGCGTGCTAACCACAGGGCTACCGCGCCCATGTCTTAGGGGTCTTGAACTATCTGTAAATAAACAATTGGAAAAAATTGGATTTTACCCAAAACAAAATGTTTCTGAAGTTCAACTTATCAGTAATAGAAGTCAACAAGACATTTCTACTGTTGAAGGTGTGATATGTTCATTCCACAGATTCAAGTACGATACATTTTGGCAGCCATCAAGAAGGTGTGCACATCCTGATCATACATTGCATCCTGCTAAGAAAAAAGAAACTGTTCGCATGGCTTCATGGAAGGTATATTTACATTAGAATCTGAGATTTCCGGTCTTTTCCAATGGGTGGCATGTTATGTAGCAAGCACAGAATAATTGATAATGAGAACCGTGCAGCAGAAATCGAGAATGAGAACCATTCAGAAGAAATAGCTGACCCAAATTATCAGCCTTCAGCTGATACTTTATATATTAATAAGGCAGAGAGAGATCAACGTAAACAACAAATGCACACCTTTACTGAAACTGCAGCTCCTGACATCAGTCCTCTAAAATTCCAAATTATGTGTCCAGTCACAGAGCTTTCAAAATCAAGTTGTCTATTATGCTAAACGTAAATACCAAGAAGCCAAAAAGAACTTCAAAAAGAAGTTTTGTGAAAACTTTGCACCAGAGCAAGGAAAATAATTGGTAAAAGTATTATCTTCATCTCCATCCTCAGAGTCCGAAAGCGATGTACCAGAATCTCTTCAGCATATTGTACGAGCCTATGAAAGTGCAGTAAATAGCAAAACAAAAATTTTGATCTTGAGTGTTTTATCTCAAAACGATTTCTCAAAAAAATGATATTATGCGCTTTTTCAAATGTACCAAGCTATTGAATATATTAGAAACGAAGAGAGAATTCCGGTACAAATTGGCAGTTATGTGGCAGCTGTATACAGAGACAGCAGAGAATGGTACATTGGTAAGCAGGCTATATTGAAAATAGGTCTATTTTGATTTCAAGATATGCTTGGTCAATAAAAAAATATGTTTTAATTTAGGTGATATTGTTGAAATTAAAGATGATCAGATCCGTGTGAATTATATGGAGCCCAGTGGAAGGAAAGAAAAAAATAATTTCCAATGGCCTAAAACAGCAGAAGTTTGGGTTCAGCAAAGTGACATCTTGAAATGCCTGGAATCACCAACCATTCAGGCAACCACTAAGAGACTGTCATTTGTTTTCAGAGATGACAAAATTTTGGAGTGTCAGCATTTGTTTAAAGAGCGGCTTTTAGAAAATAGAAAATAAGAACTGCTATTTTACAGCTTTCTATCTTATTTTAGCTATTTGGAAATTAAAAATATATGGTATATGTCAAAGCTGTCTATAGTAGGGGCCTACCATAGTTTGCGACACTTTGTTAATGAATAGAAAACAAAATAGATTTATGTTTCAAAAGAAGGTCTGTGTTTTAAAAGTAGTCAAGTAGACAGTCTGTAATAAAATGTAGTGTGAAAATACAAATTTGCATGTATTTTCTATTTCCTGCTCCAAACCATGCTGTACAGCTAATTGTATGCTTTGTTACCATATATTCCATTTCCACAATGTCTTGAAGTAAGCCCCATGTGCTCGCATGGCCATCAGCCAAAGTTCTGTCAATTGTCGGCTAAAAGACAGGTCTCATGCTATGAAATGCAATTATCAAGTTCGACATTGACCCTCTGTGCACTGAGATACAGGACCACCAAAAGGCCCCTTTTTCGTTTCGTTAGATACAAAAGTAGTTATTTTTCGGCAGCACTGAGGGTGAGCCATGCAACAAATGAGCTAATTAAGTGAATAAATACTGAGCAGTACTACACAAGTTAAACCCGAAAACTATGACTGACCCTCAATGCATGGGCCCATGAGGTCTCAAATATGGTGATTTTTCACTTTCCGCGACAAAGTTTGGCCGACCCTGCCAGGCTGCACTGAAGGTCGGCCATGAAATTTACAAAATAATTCAATTTAGCTACTAAAGGTCAAATTGTTATCACAAGAATTACTTTGGTTGACGCTCAATGCACAGAGATAATAGAATAGAGAGAGATGTCGATTTAAGAAAAATACTGGGGTGCGACCGGCTTTAGGAATTTTTGTGGGTCACAAAAAATTTTTTTTGGGGAAAAAGAAATTTCGTGTCTTCAAAATTCATTAGAAGAAACCACCATAAAAGTTTCAGCAAAATCAAAAATGGTGTGTATAATGACACCCATATTTCTGCCTCATTCTTATAAAATCTGCCTCTTAAATACCGTGTTTCTTAAAACAGAAATAACGCAAAAACTGATTCTGTACCTTCGTTAAGGAATGAGCAAAATAGTTTTAATGAGGTCTGCATATAATACTTGCATACGCAAAAATGCTTTGCATAAATATTAAAAAAATATTTTATTAACGTTATCTAAAAACACGCGAGTACCGAATAATGAAACTAGTAAACTTTGAAACTACATACGGAATCTGATTATTAAATATAAATCTACTAATAAAGCAACATCCAGATCAAAAATACTGTTAACATTTCGTAAAATATCCTTTTTACTTTCCTTATATACATAATGTATATATACAATAATATATACATAAATACTCAAAAATATATACATAATGTATATATTTTTGAGTTTAAATGATCATCAAACTTTGATTATTTCTACAAAGAAGCCTAATTTTAATGGATGCAGAATGTAAAGAAGTGATTTTAAGATGAGTTGTATAAGAACTGCCGTATTTTTTTCACGCAAAGTTATTTAGCTCTGGAGACTGAATAAAAGTGATAGGAATGAAATATTCATTGCTTTTACATAAAAAATCAGACGATTTTATAGCATTAGAAAGCCAGCAGCATAGCATAGAGAGCTAGACGATTTATACTTCGATGACGTCATTTGATTAAAGTTTATTTTTTGGATGTTTCAAATTTTCAAATATAATAAATTATTATAATACTGTGATAATTTAAAATATATCAGCGCTGAATGTATCGCATTTTAGAGATGTTTAAAAAAATTGCTTTTCAGTTGGAAAGTGTTTCATAATCATTGCTTTATGCATAGTTGATCCTTCTTGTTTGTTAAAATTTTAATTATGCAATTCAGTAAAACCCTTTTTGTTTTCCTTATATACATAATGTATAAGGAAAGTATTGTGTCGGGGTCGAAAATTCGAATTCGAGTTTTCGACGGGAGAGCACGTTTCAAGCATCTCTGATCACGAATCAAACATTTTTGAAGTGATGTCTGTGTGTGTGTGTGTGTCAGTGAGCCTGTGGAGACGACAACTGACGAAGGAATGGTCCGATTCGAACGAAATTTGGTACAAAAATCATAATCCGTAAACACTGGAAGCCTATTGTTTTTATACGTAATCGAATATTCAGAACCCCCCTAAATTTTCGGGTGAAATTTTGAAAAAATCGTCAAAAAATCAAAACCGCTAATAAAGTTACGCAAATAGACATTTCTCATGTAATTTTTCATTAGAAAACGATTGACAGAAATTTTAGAACGCTAACATGAACCGTTCTCGAGATATTGCACATTTTTCAAAAAAATTATCAAAAAGTCATATAAAATAGAAAAAAAAAATCCTATTGAGAAACATGCTCACTTTTCATGTGTAATACCATGCAATAAATTTGGTGACATCATTCTAGTGGATCTAACTCGTTCCATTCATGAAAAAAGATACCTTGAGTAATACTTTTGTATTTGAACGCCAATAGTCATTTATCTGCTGTAAGAATAACTTATTTCTCCGTCCATAACGCTTGGCGAGTTTTTGGCGACGAATTTGGCGGAATGTCGCCAACTTGGGGACTTTTTGAAATGTTGCTAAATTAACGAAAATCTCGCCAAATGGATAAAAATGACGCTAAATCAATGAAGACTCATTGATGATGACCACATGGAAAATGACGATTCATTGACGAAAATTCAATATCTTGGAAAGAATATAAATAACTACTATAAAAATAATCTATTTTTTTTTTGCTGTAAAAGTAGTAAATTCATTGCATTATATAAGGAAAGTCATGTGCTGCCCACATCAGATTTTTAATAAAACAGCAATTACTAACAGAGTTTTATTTGAAACCTTTTCTATTTAAAAATTAGAATTAGTTTTTACTTATTCTATGTTTTAGCATGGTTTTTAGCTAGTTTCACACAATTCGGCTCAATAGCGACTGCAAATATTGTCACAGAGTTTCCATTTTGATCCTATTGGGAAGATGGAACAACCGTCTTTCCAACAATGTTTCAACCGAATTCGTAAGGCAATTCCTTTATACTTACTACTTTCCTTATATACATATTATAATGTATGAGGAAAGTATTGTGACGGGGTCGAAAATTCGAATTCGAGTTTTCGAAGGAAGAGCACGTTTCAAGCATCCCTGAACACGAATCCAACGTTTTTATAGTGATGTCTGTCTGTGTGTGTGTGAGTCTGTAGATAGACGATATCTCACGAACGAACAAAGCGATTCGGATGAAATTTGGTACAAAAATTACAATCAATAAACCCTAAATTTCGGGTTGGTCGTGTGGTCAGGGTCTTCAATCAATCAATAAACCCTAGAAGCCTATTGTTTTTAAACGCAATCGAATGTTTAGAATCACCCTATATTTTAAAATAATATGTAAAAAATATCAAAACCTTCAATATAGTTGCAGAAATAGTCAATTCTAATGTAATTTTTAATTAGAAAACGATTGACACAAACTTTAGAATGCTAGCATGAACCGTTTTAGAGATATTGCGCATTTTTCAAATAAATTTATCAAAAATATCACATAAAATTAAAAACAAAGTAGTAACTACTGTGAAATATATTCACTTTTTATATGTAATATTATACGATAAATTTGTTATCACCATTCTCGTGGATCTAGCTCATTCCATTCACGAGAGAAGATATTTTGAGCAAAAGTTTTGTATTTGGAAGCCATTAGTTTATATCTACTATAAGAATAACTTACTTTTCAGTCCGTAACACTTGGCGACTAATTTGGCGAAATATCGCCAACTCGACGAAAATATTGCCAAATTGATAATAATGTCGCCAAATTGATAAAAATGGCACTAAATCAATGAAAATGACGACTAATTATTGAAAATTCAATATCTTGGAAAGGATATAAGAATCTACTATAAGAGAAAATACTTTGGGTAATAGTTTTATATTTGGACCCCATTAGTCGTTTATCTACTATAAGAATAACCTATTTCTCCGACCATAATGCTTGACGAAATTTTGGCGACGAATTTGGCGGAATATCTGGAATATTGGTAAGTTTTTAAATGTCGCCAAATTGATGAAAATGTCTCCAAATTGATAAAAAATATGGCCAAATTGATAAGAATGTCGCTAAATCAATGAAAATGACAACTAATTGTTGAAAATTCAATATTTTGGAAATAACGTAATAGTAAACTATTTTTCCGTCTGTAGCGCTTAGCGGAATTCTGGCGGCGAATTTTGGCGGCATATCGCCAACTTGGCGACTTTTTAAATGTTGTCAAATTGGCGAAACTGCTGTCAAATTGATAAAAATGACCCCAAATGGTATGCAATGTATTGTAAATTTTTAATTCCGTCATATGATGTGCATACCTTTTATTATATAAGAAATGCTCTTCTAAATATCGCTAACTTGATGACATTTAGCCCCACATTGACGAAAATATCGTCAAAATTGCGAAAATGACGCCTAATTAATGCATTTATTATTAAAATATTTAAATATATGATTATATTGCTTATTGAGGATGATATTATTACTGATAATTGTTAATTTAGAGTTGCGTAAAATATAAGTTAATTGGGCACGAAATAGTTTTACATGTTGTTATCCGGAAAAGCGTCAAATGTACAATTTAACGTTACAAACACTGTGTGGTGTATTTTTTTATCATTTTTTCACCGTTAAAGAAGTAAATTCATTGACTTATACAAGGAAAGTCATATGATGCCCACAACAGATTTTTTTGTATGTTGTATATTGGAGTGTTATTATCATTGTATAAATGCATTGAATTGTTGTTTAAGCGCCTACCCAGGGATTCTTAAAAATATTCTTAAATAAGGTTTTTATTTGTCCCCATTTTGCTTTGAGCAAGGGACAAGGGGGGTTGGTTTTGATATATAGACGTTGGTTGGTATTTTTGACCCTATTTTGGGTGTTGGGAATTTAGTTTAATTATTATTATATAGAAGCCTAAGGGGACACAGTTCCCTAAAAATGGTCAAAATATCAATTTTCTGTTTTATTGGCTCATATTATTACTGTAACATTTCTAACATTCATATTGTAACACTAACATTCTGTCTAAATAGTCAACATTCGTCCAAATAGTTGCTCAAGTCCTTGGATGAGTCGGACGGCCTGGGTTTTCAACTAACATTCTGTAATGCGTGGCGAAAAATTTGGGGGATGTAGCAAATTTGGCGATTTTCAAAATATTGCCAGATTGGTGAAAAAGACGCCAAATTGATAAAAATGTCACCAAATTGATAAAAATGGAGATAAATAGAAGGTAAAATGCTTTACAAATTTTTAATTCCGTCATATGGCGGGCGTATCTTGTGGCGAACTTGGCAAATAATCTAGCAAAATATTGCCAACTTGGCGATATTTAGCCCCAGGTTGACCGAAATATAGTCAAAATTTCAAAAATGACGGCAAGTTAATGAAAATGACGCTTAATTGATGAATTTATTATTAAAATATTATAATATATGGACTATGTTGCTTATTGAGGATGCTATCAATATTGAGAATTGTTAATTTAGAGTTGCATGAAATATAAGTTAATTGGGTACGAAATAGCTTTACATGTAGTCACCCGGAAAAGCTCCAAATATACAAATCAACGTTACAATCACTGTGCCGTGAATCTTTTCATCATTTTTAAACTGCGAAAGAAGTAAATTCATTACATTATATAAGGAAAGTCGGGTGCTGCCCACATCAGATTTTTTTTAAATACATCGAAATTTGTATTTTTTAGGTTATCTGATTTTTATCTCACAGCATTTGGAAGAAGGATTAGCATCATTCTGTTTTTTGGCAAAAAGTTGTGTGTATATGGTAACGAAAAATAAATGAAACCTATGAACTAAAAATGAAAGAGCTAAGTTATGACTAAAACTGGAGAATATTTTAATCAATGAAAAAAAAGCATGCTTAATAGTTAATCATTTTGATGATTATATCTATCTGTCTGTCTATCTATATCAATCTATACTATATACTAATTGCCAAGTGTCCGTCTGTCTCTCTGTCACGCTTTTTTAGGCATTTCCCGATTAGATTGAGACTTATAATTTGGTACACGAGTCGATCATTCGATAACCCCCACTGGAAAAATCGAATTTTTCAAAAATGTTCTGTAAAGGGGGATGCTCCACACCAAAACGTTCGAAAAGTGAAATGACGGGAAAGCATACTTTGCGATGAGATAGAGACTTCAAATTTAGTGTATGGATAAAACGTTCAAAAGGAAGAAAGTATGCAATTTCAAAATTTCAATATTTGCTGCTCTAGGGGGTGCCGAAAGCCGAAATGTTCGAATTGCCAAACAAATGAGAAGTGCCTGCTTTAAAATTTGATAGAGGCTTGACATTTGGTACATGGGCTAATTATTTGATGAAAACACCCAAGACGAATAGAGTTTTACAGAAATATTCGATTAAAGGGGTGCTCCAGAGAAGAACTTTCGAAAAATAAAATGATAAAAAAAATATGCTTCGGTATGAGATAGAGATATTACATTTTTTTGTAGAGGTAGATAGTTTGGAAGGAAGAGGGTGTACAATTTCAGTTTTCCAATATTTTCCACTTTAGGGGGGTGCTGCACACCAAAATATTCGATTTTCGGAATAAAGGAGAAAGACCCATTTTAAAATGCGATGGAAGTTTGATATTTGGTATATGTGTCAATCATCTGATAAAAACACAAGAAAAGAGTTTTTCAAACCTGTTCATTTAAGGGGGTGACTACTTCACACGAAAACGTTCGAAAAGTAAAATGATAGAAAAAAAATATGTTTTACGATGAGATAAAGACTTCAAATTTGGTATATGGGTATATCGTTCGCAAGGAAAAAAGGTGTGCAATTTCAGATTTCCAATATTTCCTACTTTAGGGGGTGTTACACACCAAAATGTTCGATTTGAGTGATAAATGCAAAACGCCTGCTTTTAATTTTAATAGAGGCTTGAAATTTGGTATATGGGCTAATAATTTGGCAAAAAACCCAAGACGAATAGCGTTTTTCATAAATGCTCATTTAAGAAGGTGCTCCAAATAAAAATGTTCGAAAGGTAAAATGATAACATTGCATCCTTCAGTATAAGATAGAGACTTCAAATTTGGTGTACGGGTAGATAGTTTGAATGGAAGAAATTGATTAATTTCACTTTTTCAATATTTTCTTCTTAAGAGGGTTTTGCACACCCAAATTTTCGATTTTTTGAATAAATGTGAAAGGCGAATTATTCAAAAATTTACGCTTATTGTGGGACCGCTGATTTTCAACGGATATTCGGCTATTATTCCATATACTAATTGACAGCCAAGTGTCCGTCTGTCTCTTTGTGACGCCTTTCTTAGGCATTTCCCCAGTAGATAGAGACTTGCAATTTGGTACATTGGTCGATCGTTCCATAAAACTCCCTGGAAAAATCGAACTTTTCTAAAATGTTCTATAGAGATATATTTTCTAAAATGCCCTACACTAAAGCGTTCGAAATGTAAAATGATAGGAAAGCATACTTCGATCTGAGATAAAGACTTCAAATTTGGTTTATGGGTAAACCGTTCGAAAGGAAGAAAGTGTGCACGTTCAGATTTTCAATATTTGCTAATTTAGGGGGTGCCCACACCAAAATGTTCGATCTGCCAAATAAATGAGAAACGCGTGCTTTAAAATTCGACAGGGCCGGTTCATGGATATTTTCCTGTGTGGGCAAAATTGTTTGGGGCCGCCCTTCACACACACACACACACACACACATATATATATATATAATATATAATATAAAGAAAGTGGATTATCAGAAATATATGTGTTATAGTAATTATGCGCAAAGCAGCAAGAGGTACTATACACCATATAATGCATTAAAAATGGAATGGATAAAAAGTGAAAAAAGGAAGGAAGGCTTTGCAAAAAACTTACTTGATGGCGGTGAGGGGTTGTGACCTCACTCCCCAGTTTTCAACGAGCTCGTCATAAATGCCGCGGCATTGCACTCCTGGTCGCCAGCTTTTGCTCATGCACCGCAGCTTTTGCTCAGGACCGCAGCACGATCATAAGATGATGTATACATTTCACCGCAGTCAGCAGCACAGATCGCTTGTACGGTAGTGAATTTACTCTCGTCCTCGGTTCATTCCTTTTTGAAGGTCTTGTGACAGTTATTATTGTCACTCCGGAGGTGGGCTTGAGCAAAAGCTGGCGACCAGGAGTGCAATGCCGCGGCATTTATGACGAGCTCGTTGAAAACTGGGGAGTGAGGTCACAACCCCTCACCGCCATCAAGTAAGCTTTTTGCAAAGCCTTCCTTCCTTTTTTCACTTTTTATCCATTCCATTTTTAATGCATTATATATATATATATATATATAATATGAAAATTCAATGATAGAATAGAGTTATATATAAATTGAGCTACAGCCACGAAACTGAGCATGCAAATTTCGTTTTAAGAGTTATGCAAATGATCAAACTGCCAAAGTCAATGACGTTATAGGGCTCATGCAACGTGCATGAGAACGACGTATCATGCAGCATTTAAAACAACCGAGCTTCTTACGGACAATTGAAACTGGATTTTCTGCTTTAATACTGAAAATTGTGTACAAAGATGCCTTTGAGACGTACTCGACAACACTACGATCAATTGTCTGATTTTGAGAGAAGTTGCATCATTGACCCAAGGGAACTGGTTGGTCCAACAGACGTATCAGTCGCCATCTTGGTCGGAGCGATTTGGTAGTTGCTCGGTGATGAAAACAATGGATCAGAGAAGACCTATGTAACCGCAGCAGAGTCTCAGAACGCCCCAGACTGGCAACTAACTGCTCGAGAGGATCGTGCAGTCAGGAGAGGAGCCCCGTCTACTCCAATGGCGTCGCTATTAGCCAATCGAAAGCATTTGGCATCCCCATGCATCCTGTCTCAATATATATCATTCGAAGACGAGTGGGTGAAGGTGGGATTAAGTGTTGACGTCCATTAACGCGCCTACCACTTACCCCTCAACATAGGCAGGGCCGCCTGGATTGGTATTTAACTCGGTTGGCCTAGACAGTGTCCGATTAGAGGCATGTTTAGAGACGAATCCCGCGTTTCTCTCAGTACTGATGACTTCTGCATAAGTATGTGAATAAGATCTGGACTTTTTTCATAATTATACGAGAAAGCTATTAAGAGCAAAGCATCTTAGATAGGCAAGATCAGGAGGGGACTAATCCCCCTTAGAAACAGGATCACCATCACCTTACGAAAATTATTTAATTGCAATGACCTATCAAATGTTATTCTCATCTAAGTTTATAGCTCTAATTAGCGGTTTAGAAAATGTAATGCTTTACATTTATTTCTACATACATATACATATATAATACAGCAATAATTTATAATACATAACTAAATTTTCGACTTTATTTGTAATTTCCCTGCACACAAATAATATATAGGAAAAATATTGATGGGGTCGAAAATTGGAATTTTCGACAGATTAATATACGTTTTGGGCATCCTTTAATCCGAATCAATTATTTTTAAAGGGATGTCTGTGCGTATGTGAGTATAATGTTAGAATGAATGGAATGAAGCGAATAAAATTTATGATTTTAAAGGGCAAAGAACACTCGGAAGGTCGCAAATTTTCAAACTTCTTTTAAATCATGAAAAAAACGACATCCAAAAATATTGAAGAAACAATCATGTTATATGTAAGTTTTCAGTAGAAATCAAATGGAACTTACTTTAGACAACATGAACCGTTCTCGTCCTATTACACGTTTTTCGAATATATAGATAAAAAATGATGCATAAAATTAATAAAAGAGTATTTATACGATATATCTATTATCGACATTCTCGTATATGTAGCGCATTTCATTCACGAGGAAAGACAAGTCAATTTTGTTTTGTTCAATAATGCTATAAATTTCTGTTTACGTTAATTAATACACTGCTAATATGATTGCGAAATAAATTCTAGGACGTGGATATAAGCGTTTTTTTTGTTTTGTTTTTTACGTGAATAACATCTATGTTTGGGGTTTCTGTGTAGGGAAAACGAAGCGATACGAAAAGTGTAAACTCTTTGGGCGCTAATAATAATGATTTCAATATTTAGAACATTTTTCTAGAAAACAAAAAGGTATCTGTCCGAGCGAGTGGGTTTTTTTAATTCTTGTTTTCATTTTAAACTATAAAATATAGATATAAATAGTAAACGACAAAAATACGTACTAGGAAATTTAGCATAAAAATCTATATTTGTTATTACGAAAAGCTTTTATAGTTCTCGAGTAAGCAATCGCCTTGCCAAATTGAAGAAGACTGGAAATTTTCTAATTTTCAAATTTGTTACATCTCAAAAATTAAAAGATCTAGACTTGAACAATAAGCATGAATTTGAAGCTCTTTGAAATCCCTACAAGTGTATATAATTGGATCGAACTTACTTTTTTTTTTTTGAGAGGTGGATGGGGGGGGGGGGAGGAAAAACTTAAACTTTGAAATTTAAAAAAAAATGTTTTTCCACGTTTCAGACTTTCACTCGAAATATCACCGAAAGTATAAAAGATCGATATAATTAGTAAGCGACAAAAATATGTATGAGGAAATTTAGTTTCTACATTTATATGTATATTTAAAAAACCTTTTATAGTTTCCAAGTAATCGTCTTTTGAAAGTTTGAAAGAAGTTTGAAAATTTGATGTTTTTCAAGTTTGTAATGCTTATATCTTAAAAAGTAGAAGTGATAGCTATAAACAATAAGCATGAATTTATTGCTCTTTAAAACTCCTACAATTGTATATAATTGGATTTTAGGTCACTTTCCTGATGTTTGAAGTTTGAAGTATAGTGGTTATAATTTCGATATTTTAACTAATCGAAATTATAACCACTATACTTCAAAATTCAAGTTTTCCAATGGGTGGAAAAGCTGTAATATTTGAAAAGCCACGATTGTTACAACTCATTTTGGTTACTTACTCTTTTGTGAAATATTGGTATACAACCACAAGATATTTTGTTTTATTTTAAAAATAATTAGGAAGTTAGATGAACATGGGGATTCTAAAGATGTTTAATGATTGGTGAGGTTTGAACAGAATAGGTGGAAATATACGTACTCAAGTACGTATTTATGTGCCGCAAGTTTATAGATTAGCTAGAATATAAAATCTCGTCAGTAAGTTTAATTTTTATACCGCAAATCAAGTTAGTAAAATAATCGAATATATTAAAGTGGAGTCCATGGTTGGAGTTTTTAGATGAAATCGGGGCGAAAACTAAAAGAGCTAGCTATCTATAAATAGTTAGCTAGTGATTTATATTGCTTTGCAAGCCTGTAAACGAAACAAATAAATCTGAAGAAATCGAATAAACTTATTGAACTTTACTGGAGTTTTATCTTACAGTATATAATTCACGTAAAGCAATTTCAGCTCCATTAGATTTGAGCCACCGCCCATTATATTTTTCTGAATTTATCAGGAGTCAGAAGTAACTTACTGCACTGCATGTAGTGCCATGAAAGTTGCCCTCACCATTATTTTTTCTATTAAAATTTGAATTTGTAATTACATAAATCTTATGAATTATTTGTACATTTTACAGTGATACATTATAAACAAATCAAATAAATGATCTCATGAACAAATTAGGAAAGGGGAGAGATAAAGGAAAAGCATTTCAATCCCTAAAAAGCAAATATATAATATAACAGGACAATTCAGAATTTTACAGGTTATTATCAGTAATTTATTTAAATAGCTAATATTTAAATATTAGATTAAAAACACAAAAACATTTTAATTTATTGCTTTTCTGATTTCGCAGATAAAAACCTGAAATCCTATTTCGAAGCTGTTTGTTATTGTCCATTGTAGCCCCTCTAAAATCTGATTCAAATTCTGTAGGGACATAGATACAGAATAATGGAATACTAGCCAAAGTACAAGAAAGTTTTACGTCTTGACGAATTTAACAGTTGTTTTTATCAATGGAACGAATTACTCAGCGTTGACTCGGATGTAAATAAACCCCCGCTACTTAAATAATACATTTACAGATAACACTACTCAATTTTCTTTAAATCTCAAACCGACGACAAATTACCAGTACGCTATCCGCAAAGTAAAAAGAAAATACAGGCTCTCCGTAATGCAAAAAATAAATGAATGAAAGATTAATAACTTGTAGGAGATGAACATGGCATTAGATCGTTACGGTAGCTGTTAAATCGTATGGGTAGCTGTTAGATCATATCGATGACTGGAGGTTCTGTAACTGTTAAATCGCGAATATAGCTGCTAGATCATATCGGTAGCTAGAGATTAACTGATTTTAGAATTTAAAAATTTCTTAAAAAATCTAATTTAAATTTTTAAAAAGGCCTTCGAGATGCATTAGTTCAGGCGATGCGACTGTGTTGTTGTTGTTGAGACCCAGACCGTCCGACCTACCAGAAAGGTGTAAGGTAACTGTATGGACGGCCGGGAAGTGCCACCCAATTTAGACCGGAACCCAGTGCGGGAGGCATCCACAGGAACCGTACCCTCCTTCCCCTACCACCAACCTCTCGGAAGGACTTACGGACCCACATGTTTAACGTGATCGTACTCCGAATGAACACGGCGGCATTTGTGGCAGCGTGCAAATCTAGCGCGCAAACCACGGGGATACCGCACCCGAGATGGCCAACAGCACGCGGCGTTCCGAGGTGGCGTGCTGTTGGCCATCTCGGGTGCGGTATCCCCGTGGTTTGCGCGCTAGATTTGCACGCTGCGACTGTGTGAAAATGGCGATGCGACTGTGTGAAAAAATTCAGTGCGGTAGATATCGCGCGGTACTGTGGACAGACAAACAGGCAGATTCTTCTTTTTATTATAGATTCACTGGGGGTGAAGACGATAGAAATGTAATGTTTAAAATGTCCCTGAGTTTGTGACAAGTGAATGAAAATAAATAAAAAAATATTAGAAGATACAAAACCTAATCCAAAGTCTCGAAAAATACTTAGAATAGAAAAGGGGGATAACAATTAGGAAGGAAAGGGGGAGGGAAGTAAAAATAAAAAAATATTCTATTTTTCTGCCAAAAGATAAAATGCATCACAAAACTAAGAGGGGGGGGGGGACATATTTGCAATTATTGAGGACAAGGCGGTAAAAAACTCAATATTTTTTTAGTAATTTTGTAAAAGATAATAAACGAAAACATATGGAAAGAATTTAGAGATACATTGGCCCAACAGAAACACAGGGAAATACCCAAATGCTTTTAAATAAATTCAAAAACAGGGGGAGGGGGGGAGAGATTAAAAAATGTGAATTTCGAGTTGGGTAATAAAGAATTTCCATTCGTTGGAAAAAAGGAGGGTCAATATTTCATTTTATTCTGGGTTTTGAAAAAAAAAATGGACAAAGCAATACCGCATATCATACAATAAAACTTTATATAAGAATAATAATAACACGAATGTTTTAAGTTGACTAAAACATGGGGATAGGGGTAATGAATTGTTTGAGTAGAAATAAAAAAAATCACAATATCATAATGTATATTACAAATTTTAAGATTGTATACTTAACATTTTACCTAAAAGTGTATTACACTATAATGATAACTAAAAGTGTAATTATGCAAAATTAAAATAATATTTACAGATTATTGAACGTATATCTAGACAGAAATTCGTATGCATGAGCAAAAGAATCTGTCAAATTCGCAGACTGGGTCTATAGAATAAATTTATTAATTTATAAAACAGCTCTAACAATTTAGAAACAACTTTTCCACTTTTATGCAAATATTCATAAAGGAATATTTTGCTTCGCAAAAACCTTTTATACCATTTTTTTTTCTTTCCTTTTACAATGAAACTAAAAAAATTACAAAATTAAGATCATTTTACACCATTGCTTAATTATTTGCGATTGCGTCTGAAGATTTTTCATAGAGCAGCCATGGGACCTATAGATATTATTTTGGATAAAAACGTAAAAAAATTATTCTTTTATCAGTATTATTCTGGGGCTAATGCCATAGACTAAATTCAGCATCATATTTATTTAATTTGTTAAAACACATTAAAAATCAACAAAAGACATAGTCAATTAAGAAATTTTACGAAAATATTTTAAATAACTGAAAAAAAAAGTTACCCGAATACTTAAAAGAAGCCATATTTCACGAACATGAATTTGTGAATCTTGCACAGCAGCATCATAACACAACACTCTGAATACCAAGAAGTAGCTTTTTACTTTTAGTCACTGTGTTATCTGCAACTGCAATGGCCTCCTGCTAGGCTCAATGCCGAAATGAGGTAAAATGGTAGATGACCAAAATAATGACCATCTGAACTAATCTTCTCCCTCCCGTCCTTTTAGAAGTGCGATATATGGACGCGATATATGGTGCGATATATGGATAATTTGATATATGGACAATTTTAGGCACTTCCCAAATGAATAGAGACTTGCAAGTTCGTAAACGGGTCGATCGTTCATTAACCCCCCCCCCCCTCCCCCTGGAAAAATCGTGCTTTTCCAAAATGTTCTATAGAGAGGTTGCCCGACGAAAACACCCAAGATGAACCATTTGACGAAAACACCCAAGATAAATATTGTTTTTCAAAAACGTTCGTATAAGGGGGTGCTTCAGAGAAAAACCTTCGAAATTTCAATTGATGAAAAAACATACTTCGCAATGAGATAGGGATTTTAAATTTGGTGTTCGGTAGATATTTTAGAGGGAAGAAAATGAACAACTTCAGTTTTCCAAAATTCTCTACCTTAAGGGGTGCAGCAGACCAAAATGTTCGATTTTTGGAATAAAAGAGAAATACCAATTTTAAAACGTGTTAGAACTTAATATTTGGTATATGGCCGAATTATTTGATAGAAAACAGAAGAAAAATGGAGTTTTTCCAAAATGTACCTGTAAGGGTGTGGATACTCCAAACAAAGACATTCGAAAGGTGAAATCATAGAAAAAGAATGCTTCGCGATGAGATAGAGACTTCAAATTTGGTGTACAGTTAAATAGTTGGAAGGGAAGTAAGTGTTCAATTTCAGTTTTCCAACATTTGCTATTGTAAGGGGTGCCTGTAACTGAAATATTCGATTTGACGAAAAAATGACAAACCCCTTCTTTAAATATGATAGAGGCTTGAAATTTAGTATATGGGCTAATCATTTGATAAAAAAGCCCAAGCTCAATACGGTTTTTTAAAAATGTTCATTTAAGGGTGTGCCACGCAGAAAAACGTTCCAGAGATGAAGTGATAGAAAAAATATGCTTCGCGATAGAATGAAAACTTCAAATTCAGTGTACAAGTAGGTAGTTTGAAAGAAAGAAAGTGTTCAATTTCAGATTTTCAGTATTTGCTACTTTAGGAGGTGCCGCACACCAATATGTTCTATTTTGCGGATAAATGAGACACGCTTCTTTTCAAATGTGATAGAGGCTTGGTATTTGGTATATAGGCCAATCACCTTATAAAAAACCCAAGACGAACAGAATTTTCAAAAATATTAATTTACGCGTGTATTCCACAGAAATACGTTTGATAGAGGAAATGATATAATATTATGCGTCGGGATGAGATAGAGATATTAATTTCGTGTGCGGGGTAGATATTTCAAAAGGAAAAAATGCGTAATTTAAGTTTAACAATATTATTCTCTTTAGGGGGTTCCAAAATATCCGATTCGCCGAATAAATGTGAAAGGCGAATTATTCCAAAAATATACATTATTCAGGATTTGCTTATTGCGAGGTGGCTGATTTTCAACGAATATTTGGCTAGTATATACTAATTGCCAAGTGTCCGTCTGTCTGTCACACTATTTTTAGGCGTTTCCCGAATAGATAGAGACTTGCAAATTGGTACACAGGTCGATCGTTCGATAGAACCCCTTGGAAAATGTTTTTCAAAAATGTTCTGTAGAGGGGGTGCTCCACACCAAAACGTTCGGGAAGTGAAATGATAGGAAAGCATACTTTGCAATGAGATTGAGACTTCAAACTAAGTGTATGGGTAAACCGTTCGAAAGGAAAAAAAGTGTGCAATTTCAGATTTTGAGTATTTGCTATTTTAGGGGGTGCCGAGCACCGAAATATTCGATTTTCCAAACAAATGAGAAACACCTGCTTTAAAATTTATAATAGGTTTGAAATTTGGTATATTGGTTAATAATTTGATGAAAACACCCAAGATAAAAGTGTTTTTCAAAAATGTTCGATTAAGGGGTACTCCAGAGAGAAACGTTCGAAAGGTGAAATGACGAAAAACCATACTTCGTGATGCGATGGAGGCTTCAAATTTGGTTTATGGGTAGATAGTTCGAAAGGAAGACCATGTGTAATTTCAGTTTTCCGATATTTTATAATTTAGGGGGTGCTGCAAACCTAAATGTTAGATTTTCCGTATAAATGAAAAACGCCTCTTCTTAAAATATAATTCAGACTTGATATTTGGTATATGGGACAATCATTTAATAAAAAATATAAGACAAGAAATTTCCAAAAAGGTTCATTGAAGGGGTTTACTCCTCCACACTAGAACGTTCGAAAAGTTAAAATGATAGTAAATGTATGCTTCGCGATGGAATAGAAACTTCAAATTTGGTAGGTAGATAGTTCAAAAAGAAAGAAAGTGTGCAAGAGAAAAGGGTTTTTCTATCATTTCACCCTTCGTATGTATTTGTGTGGAGTAACCAGCCCCCGAATAATGTAAATTTTTCGCGTTTCACATTTATTCGGCAAATCGAATATTTTGGTGTGCATAACTCTCTAAAGAAGAAAATGTTGGAAAACTTCAATTGCGCATTTCTTCCTTTAGAATTATCTACCCGTACTCTAATTTAAAATCTCTATTTCATCCCGAAGAATGCAATTTTATCATTTTCCCATTCGAAAGTTTTCCTATTGACCACACTCATAAATGAACATTTTTGGAAAACTGTATTCGTCTTGGAGTTTTTTTATCAAATGATTAGTCCATATACCAAATTTCAAGCCGCTATCACATTGTAAGGGAGGAGTTTTTCGTTTGCTCGTCAAATCGAATATTTTATTGTGCGGCACTCCCTACAGTAGCAAATGATGGAACACTGAAATTGCATACATTCTTCCTTCCCAACAATCTATCCGTACACAAAATTTGAAGTCTCTGCAAAGCATGCTTTTTTATCATTTTATTTTTCGTAAGTTTTTGTGTGGAGTACCCACCCCTTAAATGAACGTTTTAAAACAAACTCCATTCTTCTTGGGTTTTCTATCAGATGATTCGGCCATATATCAAATATCAAGTCTCTATTACGTTTTAATAAAGGCATTTCTCATTTATTCCGAAAATCGAACATTTTAGTGTGCGGCACCCCCTAAAGTGTAAAATATAGGACAACTGACATTGTACATTTCTTCCCTCTAAAATATCTACCGTACACCAAATTTAAAATCTCTATCTCATTCCGAAGTATGTTTTTTCATCAATTGAAATTATCTACCCGTACACCAAATTTAAAATTTCTATCTTATACGGAAGTATGTTTTTTTTATCAATTCACATTTCAAACGTTTTTCTCTGAAGCACCCCCATGATCGAACGTTTCTGAGAAATTCTATTCGCCTTGGATGTTTTCATTAAATGATTAGCCCATGTACCAAATTTCAAGCCCCTATCAACATATAAAGGAGGTGTTACTCATTTATTCGTCAAATCGAACGTTTTGGTGTGCGGCACCGCTATAGAATATATTGGAAATCTGAAATTGCACACTTTTTTCTTTTCAAACAATTTACCAGTACAACAAGTTTAAAGCCTCTGTCTCATCGAAAAGCATGCTTCTCTATCATTTCACTTTTCGAACGTTTTGGTATGGAGCAACCCCTCTATAGAACATTTTCGAAAATTTCGATTTTCCCAGGGGTTTTTATCGAACGATCGCTCCGTGTACCAAATTGCAAGTATCTATCTATTATGTAAGTGCCTAAAAAAAGCGTGACAGACAGACATTTGGCAATTAGTTTATAATAGCCGAATGCCAGTTGAAAATCAACGGTTTCGTAATAAGCAACCTCCGAATAATGCAAATTTTTGACTTACTCGAGTTTCACATTTAATCGGCAAATCGAATATTTTGGTGTGCAGAACCCCTTAAAGAATAAAATATTGGAAAACTTAAATTGCACTCTTCCTTTCGAAATATCTACCTATACACAAAATTAAAGTCTCTTTCTCATCCTGAAGTGCGTTTTCTTATCAATTCACCTTTAGAACGTTTTCTATATACTAGCCGAATGAATACCCGTTGAAAATCAACGGTCTCGCAATAAGCACACTTGAATATTGTCATTTTTTTAATAATTCGCCTTTCACATTTATTCGGCAAATCGAATATTTTAGTTTGCAGAACCCTCTAAAGAAGAAAATACTGGAAAATTTAAATTGCATACTTCTTCCTTTCAAACTATCTACCAGTACACCAAATTAAAATCTCTATCTCCTCCCGAAAATTCTATATTATCATCTCCCCTTTCGAATGCTTTTCTTTGGAGCGTACCCATAAATGAACATTTTTTAAAAACTCTGCTCGTTTTGGGTTTTTTATCAGATGATTTGTCCATATACCAAATATCAAGCCTCTATCACATTTAAAAGGAAGCGTTTCTCATTTATTCCGAAAATCGAATATATTGGCGTTGGGCACCCCCTAAAGTAGCAAATATTGGAGATCTGAAATTTGCACACTTTCTTCCTTTCAAGCTATCTACCTGTACACCAAATTTGATGTCTCTATCCTATTGAGTGAGCATGTTTTTCTATCACTTCATATTTCGAACGTTTTTCTGTGTTGCACCCCCTTAAATGATCATTTTTGAAAAACCGTAATAATCTTAAGTTTTTTTTATCAAATGATTATCCTATATACTAAATTTCAAGCTTCTATCATACTCTAAAGGAGGCGTTTTTCAGTTGTTAGTGAAATCGAACATTTTAGTGTGCGGCACCCCCTACAATAGTAAATGTTGGAAAACTGAAATTGCACACTTTCTTCCTTTCCAACTATCTACCCGTATGCCAAATTTGAAGTCTCTAACTAATCGCTAAGCATGGTTTTTCTATCATTTCACCCTTCGTATGTATTTGTGTGGAGTAACCACCCCCCTTAAATATACATTTTTGAAAATTTCCATACTTCTTGGATTTTCTATTAAATGATTCGCCCATATACCAAATATCAAGCCTCTCTCACGTTTAAAAAGGGGCATTTTTACTTCATTCCGGAAATCGAACATTTTTGTATGCGACACCCCCTAAAGTAGAAAATATTGGAAAACTGAAATTGTACACTTTCTTCCTTCCAAACTATCTATCCGTACACCAAATTTCAAATCTCTATCTCATCCGGAAGTACGTTTTCTTATCAATTTACATTTCGAACGTTTTCCTCTAGACTCTAGAGCACCCCCTTAAACGAACATTTTTGAAAAACTATATTCATCTTGGGTGTTTTCATCAAATGATAAGTCCATATACCTAATTTCAAGTGTCTATCAAATTTTAAAGGCGCCGTTTTTCATTTATTCGGATAATCGAACATTTTGGTGTGCGGCACCCCCTTAAGAATAAAATATAGGAAATCTGAAATTGCACACTTTCTTCCTTTCGAACGATTTACCCATGCACCAAATTTGAAGTCTCGACTTTATGGCAAAGTATGCTTTCCTATCATTTCACTTTTCGAACGTTTTGGTGTGGAGCACCCCCTCTAGAGGACGTTTTCGAAAAATTCGATTTTTCCAGGGGGGTTTATCGAACGATCGACCCGTGTACCAAATTGCAAGCCTCTATCCATTCGGGAAGTACCTAAAAAAGGCGTGACAGACAGACGGACCCTTGGCAATTAGTATATACTAGCCGAATACCCGTTGAAAATCAACGGTATCGCAATAAGTAACCCCTGAATAATGTAAATTTTTTAATAATTCGCTTTTCACATTTGTTCGACAAATCGAATATTTTGGTGTGCAGAACCCCCTAAAGAAGAAAATATTGGGAAACTAAATTTGCGCATTTCTTCCTTTCGAATTATTTATCCGTACACTACATTAAATTCTATCTCATCCCGAGACACCCCTATATTATTATTTCTCCTTTGGAACTTTTTTCTGTGAAGTACACCCATAAATGAACATTTTTGAAAAACTCTCTTTGTCTTGGGTTTTTTATCAGATGATTGGTCCATATACCTAATATCAAGCCTCTGTCACATTTAAAAGGACGCGTGCCTCATTTATTCCGAAAATCGAACATATTAGTGTGCGGCACCCCTTAAAGTAGCAAATATTGGAAATCTGAAATTTCACGCTTTCTTCCTTTCAAACTATCTACCCGTACACCAAATTTGAAGTCTCTATCCTATCGAGAAGCATTTTTTTCTATCACTTCACTTTTTGAACGTTTTTCTGTGTAGCACCCCGTCAATGAACATTTTTGTCAAACTGTATTCATGTTTGGTGTTTTTGTCAAATAGTTAGCCCATATACTAAATTTGAAGCTTCTATCACATTGTAAAGAAGGCGTTTTTCATTTGTTCGGCAAATCGAAAATTTTAGTGAGCGGCACCCCCTACAATAGCAAAAGTTTGAAAACTGAAATTGCTCACTTTCCTTCTTTCCAACTATTTACCCGTACACCAAATTTGAAGTCTCTATCTCATCGTGAAGTATGCATTTCTAGCATTTCATCTTTCGAATGCTTTTGTGTGGAGTACCCACCCCCTTAACTATACATTTTTGAAAAACTCTATTCTTTTTCTGATTTCTATGAGATGATTCGCCCATATACAAAATATTAAGCCTCTTATCACCTTTTGAAAGGGGCGTTTCTCCTTTATTCCGAAAATCGAACATTTTAGTGTGCGACACCCCTTAAAGTAGAAAATTTTGGTAAACAGAAATTATACACTTTCTTCCTTCCACACTATCTACCCTTACACCAAATTTGATATCTCTATCTCATTCCGAATTATGGTTTTTTATCAATTCACTTTTCGAACGTTTTACTCTGGAGCACCCCCTTAAACGAACATTTTTGAAAAACTATATTTGTCTTCGGTGTTTCCATCAAATGATTAGCCCATATACCGAATTTCAAGCCTCTATCAAATTTTAAAGGATATTCTGCAAATCGAATATTTTGGTGTGCG
The DNA here is from genome assembly GCA_951213105.1 of Amaurobius ferox. Lineage (NCBI taxonomy): Eukaryota > Metazoa > Arthropoda > Arachnida > Araneae > Amaurobiidae > Amaurobius > Amaurobius ferox. The sequence goes on from OX578140.1 coordinate 127,157,682, forward strand.
GCACCCCCTTAAGTAGAAAATATTGGAAATCTGAAATTGCACGCTTTCTTCCTTTCGAACGATTTACCAATACACCAAATTTGAAGTCTCTATTTCATCGCAAAGCATGATTTCCTATCATTTCACTTTTTGAACGTTTTAGTGTGCGGCACCCCCTTAAGTAGAAAATATTGGAAATCTGAAATTGCACACTTTCTTCCTTTCGAACGATTTACCCATACACCGAATTTGAAGTCTCTACCTCATCGCAAAGCATGCTCTCCTATCATTTCACTTTTCGAACGTTTTGGTGTGCTGCACCCCCCCTTAAGTAGAAAATATTGGAAATCTGAAATTGCACACTTTCTTCCTTTCGAGTGATTTACCCATATACCGAATTTGAAGTCTCTATCTCATCGCAAAGCATGCTTTCCCGTCATTTCACTTTTCGAACGTTTTGGTGTGGGGCACCCCCTCTATAGAACGTTTTCGAAAAATTCGATTTTTCCAGGGGGTTTTATCGAACGACCGAGCCGTGTACCAAATTGCAAGTCTCTATCTATTCGGGAAGTGCCTAAAAAAGGCGTGACAGACAGACAGACGGACAGACAGACAGACAGACGGACACTTGGCAATTAGTATATATAGACTAGCCGAATACCCGTTGAAAATCAACGGTCTCGCAATAAGCAACCCCTGAATAATGTAAATTTTTTTTATAATTTGCGTTTCATATTTATTCGACAAATCGAATATTTTGGTGTGCAGAACCCCCTAAAGAAGAGAGCATTGGGAAACTTAATTTGCGCATTTCCTCCTTTCGAATTATCTACCCGTACACCACATTAAAGTCTATCTCATCCCGAGGTACCCCTATTTTTTATTTTTCCTTTCGAACTTTTTTCTGTGAAGCACATCCATAAATGAACATTTTTGAAAAACTCTGTTTGTCTTGGGTTTTTTATCACATGATTGGCACATATACCAAATATCAAGCCTCTATCCATATAAAAGAAAGCGTGCCTCATTTATTCGGAAAATCGAACATATTTGTGTGCGGCACTCCTTAGAGTAGCAAATATTGGAAATCTGAAATTTCGCACTTTCTTTCTTTCAAACTATCTACGCGTACACCAAATTTGAAGTGTCTATCCTATCTAGAAGCATATTCTTTCTATCACTTCACATTTCGAACATTTTTCTGTGTAGCACCCCATTAATGAACATTTTTGCCAATCCGTATTCATCTTCGGTTTTTTGTCAAATGGTTATCCAATATAATAAATTTCAAGCCTCTATCATATTGTAAAGGAGGCGTTTTTCATTTGTTCGGCAAATCGAATATTTTTGTGAGCGGCACCCCCTATAATAACGAATGTTGGAAAACTGAAATTGCACACTTTCTTCTTTTCCAACTTTTTACCCGTACACCAAATTTGAAGTCTCTATATGTTTTTCTAGCATTTAATCTTTTGAATGCTTTTGTGGGGAGTACCTACCCCCTTAATATACATTTTTAAAAAATTCGATTACTTTTGTGATTTCTATCAATTTGATTTCTATCAATTCAATACGATTCGTCCACATACCATATATCAAGCCTCTATCACGTTTTAAAAGGGGCGTTTCTCCTTTATTCCGAAAATCGAACATCTTGGTGTGCAGCACCCCCTAAAGTAGAAAATATGGGTAAACTGATATTGTACACTCTCTTCCTTCCAAACTATCTACCCTCACACCAAATTTGATATCTCTATCTTATTCCGATTCATGGTTTTTATCAATTTACTTTTCGAACGATTTACTCTGGAGCACCCTCTTAAACGTTTTCGTCAAATAATTAGCCTATATACCAAATTTCAAGCCTCTATCGAATTTATACCAAATTTCAAGCCTCTATCGAATTAATTTTTTTTTTCTCATTTATTCGGTAAATCGAATATTTTGGTGTGCGGCACCCCCTTAAGTAGAAAATATTGGAAATCTGAAATTGCACACTTCCTTCCTTTCAAACGATTTTCCCATACACCAAATTTGAAGTCTCTATCTCATCGCAAAGCATGCTTTCCTATCATTTCACTTTTCGAACGTTCTGGTGTGCGGCATCCCCTTAAGTAGACATTATTGGAAATCTGAAATTGCATACTTTCTTCCTTTTGAACGATTTACCCATACCCCAAATTTGGAGTCTCTATCTTATCGCAAAGCATGCTTTCCTATCATTTCACGTTTCGAACGTTTTGGCGTGGAGCACCGCCTCTAGAGAACGTTTTCAAAAAATTCGATTTTTCCAGGGAGTTTTATCGAACGACCGAACCGTGTATCAAATTGCAAGTCTCTATCTATTCGGGAAGTATCTAAAAAAAGCGTGACAGATGGACAGACGGACACTTGGCAATTAGCATATATAAGAGATAGATATATTGATATACAGAGTTTGTGGTATTGTATGTGTTTATGCGCAGTGAATTTATTTACTAATATAAGTGAAGCACTTACTTTTCTACTACACTTTCGAGACCTTATTTCAAAGTGCCAAGACGAGTCAATTTATGTTGAAGGGGAGAAAGGATTAAATATATATTATGAACGATTTCTTGAATTGATCTTTGTACCCTATTATTCAAATGGACTCAACCTTCTGTCATGCGCAGAAGTGCCCAGGGATACTGTCATGAGTAGAAGTGTCCAGAGTTTCTGTCATGCGCAGAAGTGTCCAGAGTTTCAGTCATGCGCAGAAGTGTCCAGAGTTTCTGTCATGCGCAGTAGTGTCCAGAGTTTCTGTCATGCGCAGAAGTGTCCACAGTTTCGGTCATGCGCAGAAGTGTCCAGGACGTCTGTCATGCGCAGAAGTGTCAATTGCCCGAAAAATGAACTTGAATTTGAGGTCAAAACACTTACTTTTTCCTAATAAATTGACCTAAATGACATTGAGACTGTAATTGACCTCTAAATGATATTGAATTGTAAAAAAAATTACTTTCGCGTTTTGAATATTATATTGGCACGCTCCTCTGTTACCAAGTTCCTTTGTCATATAACCTTCAAATGACATTGAAATTCTGAGATCAGGTTGAATGGGCAGAAAAATGACATTGAATTTGAATCAGAGATCAAAATATTTCCTTTTTTTAATAAACTGACCTCTGAATGACATTGGGAATACTTCTAAAGGAGGTATACTTCGTCTATGACCTTCAAATGATATTGAAACTATTTAATCACGTTCAGTTGTCCGAAATATGACCTTGAAATTGGGTTAGAGGTCAAAAAATTTATTTTATTTTATAATTTACCCTCTACATGACATTGAAAATTCTTGTGAAGAAAATCCTCACAGAATTTCGCATAAGATAGTGTCTTGATATAACCTTCAAATGACATTGAAAAATATTTTATACAATTTTAGGACTATATGTCCATAGATTTTCAAATGTTTCGTTTATGGTTTTACTACAGCTTTTCTTTTTATTCACCAGTTGTAAACGTAGTGAATATGAGTGACCTCACAATTTCATATTTTACGATCTGACTTCATTTTCTCTGTATATGAAAGATTAATGAGCTGTTAATATGAATAATTATATGTTAATGAATAAATATACGTGCCGCACACTAAAATGTTCGATTTGACGAGCAAATGAAAACCACCTCCTATACAATGTGATAGAGAATTCAAATTTAGTGTACGGGCTATTCATTTATTAACAAAACGCAAGATGAATACGGTTTTTCAAAAATATTCATTGAAGTGCTTGTTATACAGAAAAACATTCGAAAGGTGAAGTGATAGAAAAAACATGCATTACGATACGATAGACTTCGAACTTGGTGTAAGGGTAGATAGTTTGAAAGGCATGTCCGTCTATCTGTCACGCTTTTTTTAGGCATTTCTCGAATAGATAGAAACTTCCAATTTGGTACACGGCTCGATAGTTCGATAAATCCCTTTGGAAAAATCGAATTTTTCGAAAACGGTGTTCCACACCAAAACGTTGGAAAAATGAAGTGATAGGAAAGCATACTTTGCCATGAGATAGAGACATATAATTTGGTGTATGGGTAAATCGTTCGAAAGGAAGAAAGTGTGCAATTTCATATTTCCAATATTTTCTACTTAAGGGGGTGCCGCACCCCAAAATGTTCGATTTAAAAAATAAATGAGAAACGGCTCCTTTAAAATTTGATAGAGACTTGAAATTAGGTATATGGACTAATCATTTTGATGAAAACACCCAAGACGAATATAATTTTTCAAAAACGTTCGTTTAAGGGGGTACTCCAGAGAAAAACGTTCGAAAGGTGAATTGATAAGAAAACATGCTTTGGGATAATATAGAGATTTGAAATTTGGTGTACGGGTAGATAATACGGAAGGAAAGAAGTGTACAATTTCAGTTCTCCAATGTTTTCTTCTTTAAGGGGTGTCGCGCACAAAAATGTTCGATTTTCAGAATGAAGTAGAACCCCCCCCCCCCCTTTAGAACTAGAACGTAATAGAGGCTTGATATTTGGTATATGAGAGAATGATTTGATAGAAAACCCAAGAAAAATTGAATTTTTCAAAAATGCCTGTTTAAGGGGGGTGAGTAATAGAAAAACATTCCAAAGGTAAAATGATAGAAAAAGCATGCTTTGCGATGAGTCAGAGCCTTCAAATTTGGCAAACTGGTAGATAGTTGGAAAGGAAGAAAGTGTGCAATTTCATCGTTTGCTATTGTAGGGAGTATCACACATGGAAATGCTCGATTTGACGACCAAATGAAAAATGCCTCCTTTACAATGCGGTAGAGGCTTGAGATTTAGTATATGAGCTAATCATTTGATAAAAAAAACTTAAGATTATTACGGTTTTTCAAAAATGATCATTTAAGGGGGTGCAACACAGAAAAACGTTCGAAATATGAAGTGATAGAAAAGCATGCTCACACAATAGGATAGAGACATCAAATTTTGTGTACAGGTAGATAGTTTGAAAGGAAGAAAGTGTGCAAATTTCAGATTTCCAATATTTGCTACTTTAGGGGGTGCCCAACGCCAATATGTTCGGTTTTCGGAATAAATGAGAAACGCTTCCTTTTAAATGTGATAGAGGCTTGATATTTGGTATATGGACAAATCATCTGATAAAAAACCCAAAACGAGCAGAGTTTTTAAAAAATGATGTTCATTTATGGGTATGCTCCAAAGAAAAGCATTCGAAAGGGCAGATGATAATATAGAATTTTCGGGAGGAGATAGAGACTTTAATTTGGTGTACTGGTAGATAGTTCGAAACGAAAAACTGCGCAACTTAAGTTTTCCAATATTTTCTTCTTTAAGGGGTTCTGCACACGAAAATATTCGATTTGCCGAATATATGTGAAATGCGAATTATTAAAACTTTACAATATTCAGGGGTTGCTTATTGCAATGCCGTTGATTTTCAACCTCTATTCGGTTAGTATATACTAATTGCCAAGTAGCCGTCTGTCTGTCATGCTTTTTTGAGGCACTTCCCGAATAGATAGAGACTCCAAATTTGGTAAATGTGTCGATCGTTCGTTAAAACCCCCTGGAAAAATCGAATTTTTCAAAAATGTTCTGTAGAAGGTGGGTGGTCTATACCAAAACTTTCGAAAGTGAAATGATAGGAATGCATACTTTGCGATGACATACAGACTTCAAATTAAGGTATGGGTAAATCGTTCGAAAAGAAGAAAGTGTGTAATTTCAGATTTTCAATATGGCTACCCTAGGGGGTGCCCCGGAACCAAAATTTTCGATTTGCCGAACAAATGAGAAACGACTACTTTAAAATTTGATAGAGACTTGAAATTTAGATATATGCGCTAATAATTTAATGAAAACATCAAAGACGAAAGAGTTTTTCAAAAATGTTCGTTTAAGGGAGTGCTGGAAAGATAAACATTCGAAAGATGTAATGATGAAAAACCATGCTTCGGGATGAGATAGAGATTTTCAATTTGGTGTACAGGTAGAGAGTTCGAAAGAAAGAACACGTGCAATTTCAATTTTCTCATATTTTTTACTTTAGGGGATGCCGCAAACCCAAATGTTCGATTTCCCGAATAAATGAGAAACGCCTCCTTTCAAAATGTAATAGAGGCTTGATATTTGGTATATGGGGCAACCATATGATAAGAAACAAAAGAACAGAGTTTTTTAAAGATATTCATTTACAGGTTGGCTGTGCCACACGAAAGTGTTTGAATAGTGAAATAATAGAAAAAATGTGCTTCGCGATGGAATAGAAGCTTCAAATTTGGTGTATGGGTAGATAGTTCAAAAGAAAGAAAGTATGCAATAGAAAATTTCCAATATTTGTAATTTTGGTGAATCCTCACAGCAAAACATTCGAAAAGTGAAATGACAGAAAAACATACTTTGCGATGACATAGAGAATTTAAATGTGATGTATTGGTAAAGCGTTCAAAAGAAAGAAAGTGTGCGATTTCAGATTTCCAATATTTTATACTTACTGGGGTGTCGCACATCAATATGTTCGACTTGTCGATTAAATGAGAAACGGCTCCTTTAAAATTTGATAGGGACTTGAAATTTTGCACATGACATAAACATTTGATGAAAACACTCAAGACGAATATAGTTTTTTAAAAATGTTTGTTTAAGATGGGGTGCTCCAAGGAAAAACTTTCGAAAGCTGAATTTATAAAAAAAACATGCTTCGGAATGAGATAGAGATTTCAAATGTGTTATACTAGTAGATAGTTTGGAAGGAAGAGAGTATACAATTTCAATTTTCCAATATTTTCTACTTTAGGGTGTTGTTGTTGTTACCCAGACCGTCCGACCTACCAGAAAGGTGTAAGGTAACTGTTTGGACGGCCGGGAAGTGCCACCCAATTTTGACCGGAACCCAGTGGGGGGAGGCATCCACAGGGACCGTACCCTCCTTCCCCTACCATCAACCTCTCGGAAGGACTTACGGACCCACATGTTTAACGTAATCGTACTCCGCGTGAACACGGCGGTAGTTTTGGCAGTGGCTGGAATCGAACACGGGCCTACCGAGTGCAACTCCAGCGCGCTAACCAATGGGCTACCGCGCCCCCTACTTTAGGGTGTGACGCACATCAAAATGTTCGATTTTCGGAATGAAATAAAAACACCCTTTTAGAAGGTGATAGAAGCTTGATATTTGGTACATGGGTGAATCACTTGATAGAAAACACAAGAAGAATGGAGTTTCTCAAAAAAGTATATTTAAGGCGGTGGGTACTCCACAGAAAAACATTCAAAAGGTGAAATGATAGAAAAATCATGCTTCGCGATGAGTTAGAGACTTCAAATTTAGTGTACATGCAGATAGTTGGAGAGGATAAAAGTGTGCAATTTCAGTTTTTTAACATTTGTTATTGTGAGGCGGTGCAGCACACTAAAATATTCGATTTGACAAACAAATGAAAAACGTCTCTTTTCCATGGTAATAGGTGCTTGAAATTTGGTGTATGGGCAAATCATTTGATAAAAAAATACAAAATGGATACAGTTTTCCAACAATGTTTATTTAAGGGGTCGTACACAAAAAGAAATTTGAAAAGTGAAATGAAAAAAAAAGCATTCTTCGGGGATAAAATAGAGAGTTCAAATTTGGTATACTGGTATATAATTTGAAAGAAAGTGTGCAATTTCAGATTTCCAATATTTGTTATTTTAGGGGGTGCCGCACACTGAAACATGATTTCCCGAATAAATGTGACACGTTTCCATTTAAATGAAGATACTGGCTTAATATTTGGTATATGGACCAATCATTTGATAAAAAATCAAAGACGAATGAGTTTTTCAAAAATCTTCATTTATGGGTGTGCTCCACAGAAAAACGTTCGAAAGGGGAAATGATAAAATAGCCTGCTTCGAGATGAAATATAGACTTTAATTTAGTGCACGGTTAGAAAGTTTGAAATGAAAAAGTGTGCAATTTAAATTTTCTAGTATGTTCTTTTTTAGGGGGTTCTACACACCAAAATATTCGATTTGCCGAATAAATAAGAAACGCGAATTAATCAAAAATTTACATTATTCGGGGGTTGCTTATTGAGACACCATTGATTTCCAACGGGTATTCGGCTAGTATATACTAATCCCCAAGTGTCAGTCTGTCTGTCAAGTTTTTCTAGGCACTTCCCTAATAGAGACTTGCAATTTTTTACACGGGTCGATCGTTCGATAGAAACCCCTGTAAAAATCGAATTTTTTAAAACGTTCTGTAGAGAGGTTGCATCACACTGAAACGTTCGAAAAGTGAAATGATAGGAAAGCATATTTTACGATGAGATAGAGACTCCAAATTTAGTACATGGATAAACCGTTCGAGAGGAAGAAAGTGTGCAATTTCAGATGTTCAATATTTGCTACTCTATGGGTTGCGCGTGTCGAAATGTTCGATTTGCTGGACAAATGAGAAACGCCTGCCTTAAAATTGGATAGAGGCTTGACTTGAAATTAGGTATATGGGCTAATCATTTGATGAAAACACTCAAAACAAAAGAATTTTTCAAAATTGTTTAAGGGGGTGCTCCAGAGAAAAATATTCGAAAGGTGAAATGACGAAAAATCATGTTTCCAGATGGGATAGACACTTCAAATTTGGTGTATGGGTAGTTAGTTCGAAAGGTAGAGCATGTGCAATTCCAGTTTTCTGATATTTTCTATTTTAGAGTGTGCCGCAAACCCAAATGTTTGATTTTCCGAATGAATGGAAAACTCTTCCCTTTAAAATATAATAGAGGCTTGATATTTTAGTATATGGGAGAATTACCTGAATAAAACAAAACATTGAGCTTTTCAAATATGTTCATTTTAAGGGGCTGGCTACTCCACACGAAAACGTTTGAAAAGTGGAATGATAGAAAAAATATTCTTCGCGATGGAATAGGAGTTTGGTGTATAAGTAGATAGTTCAAAAGGAAAAAATGTGTGTAATAGTAAATTTCCAATACTTACAATTTTGGGGCGTTCCGCACACCAAAACTACAGTGACTCGTCTAGGCACTGTACCAAAACATTCGAAAAGTGAAACGATAGAGAAACTTGCTTTGCTATGAGATAGAGACTCCAAATTTGGTGTATGTATATATCGTTCAGGGAGAACTTGCGCAATTTCAGATTTTCCAACATCTGTTATTGTAGGGGTGCTGTTAACTAAAATATTCGATTTGACGAACAAATGAAAAACGCTTCCTTTACAATGTGATAGAGGCTTGAAATTTAGTATATGGGCTAATCATTTGATAAAAAAGTCCAAGCTGAATACGGTTTTTTAAAAATGTTCATTTTAGGATGTGCTACGGAAAAAAACGTTCGAAAGATGAAGTGATAGAAAAAACATGCTTTGCGATAGGATAAAACCTTCATATTTGTTGTACAAGTAGATAGTTTGAAAGGAAGAAAGTGTGCAATTTCAGATTTTCAATATTTGCTACTTTAGGGAGGTGTCACACACTAAAATGTTCAATTTGCCTAATAAATGAGAAACGTTGACTTTAAAATTTGATAGAGGCTTGTAATTTGTTATATGGACTAATCAACTGATAAAGAACCAAAGGCGAATAGAGTTTTCATAAATGTTCATTTAAGAATGTGCTCCACATAAAAACGTTCGAAAGGTGAAATGATAAAATTCCATGCTTCAGTATGAGATTCAAATTTGGTGTACTGGTCGATATTTCGAAAGGAAGAATGTGAGCAATTTCAATTTCCCAATAATTTCTTCTTTAGAGGTTCCGTACACCAAAATTTTCGATTTCCCGCAAAAATGTTGCACGCGTATTTAAAATTATACGTTATTTGGTGGTTGCTTATTGTGGGCCTGTTGATTTTCAACGGGTATTCATCTAGTATTCAATAGAATTGTTTAATCGCTAATCATGATTAATGACTCGAAAAACATTTAATATTTACTTAAACACGGACTGATGATTAACTTATTAACAAATATTTTTATCCAGTTTTATAAATTGACCTTTACGGGGAGAGTGCATCTTTAACTATAAGAAAGATTCGAAATGTGACCTAAGTTTAGATTCGTTTTTAAATCAGCTACTTTAAATAATTGCATGAAATTTTCAGATCTTCTAAAATCTATACATATTTCATTGTAGAACATTTTTCAAAAAGATAAATTATTAACAAAAATTTATTAATTAAAGTGTTTGTATTTTTGGAATTTCAATATTTCATTGAGCACAGGATAATCTATTTGAATGAATCTAAATTTAAATAATTATTACATCTAAATAAAAAATCTCATCCATGTGTACTTCTTGAACTGTGTAATTTCCGCCATTTTCATTTTTAAAACTTTCTAACATAGTTGTAAAGAGTTTATGACTGTCCGTTTGCTCTATAACTGCCGTAAAAATAGTTTCATCAAATTGAAATTTTAGTATGTCGTTGAGGCGGTCTATGGGACATATGGGAATCAAAATTAATAATATCACCCAATTAGCTTCGGATTTAACCCGGGTTAAAAAAATGAAATACATTGAACCCTATATAGGATATAATTTTTGAAACATTTTTTAAACGGAGTTAAAGTTCACAAATTACTTCGAAAATTTTAGGAAATATTCTAATTATCATGTAAAATGCGGTAAAAAATTTCAGCAAAATATATTAGGTAGTTTTATATATAAAAATTGAAATAATAATTACATCCATTTTATATGAAGAGATCATGTGACTCATTTCAAAATAAAATATCGCATCCATTTTTCTCCCCTGTGTAAAAATCGTGATGTTTGAAGATCTTTTAAATTTATATTTAGTTTTGCATCCGTCATAAAACCGCGTTATTTATGCATATTATCTGTGTATCTAAATTCTGAGCCAAGGCAATTACAATATTTTTATTTTAAATGATCAGTAAGCTTTGATTATTCTTACAATGAAGCTTAATTTCTATAGCATGCAGAATGTAGTAAACAAATCAAGCGATTTTAAGATGACTTGTATAAGAATTGCTGAATTTTTTCACTCAAAATTATTTAGCTCTGGAGTCTGGAATATAAGTGATTTGAATGAAATATTTATTAATTTTACATGGAGAAGCAGACGATGCATGGTATTTTTTTTTATGAAGTTTTAAGTTTCCATGAAGGAATCACGCGATTGATCTAAAACTTACAGTAAATGCAAATTAGGTAGTGCTATGCAAATGATTAGAATTACAGAATCACCGCGCATGCGTGGGCTGAGTAGCGTCCTATGAACTGCTACTTCAGCCACATAAATAGAGATGTAGCGGGACGTTGAAAATAGTCTATGGTTGTCTGCCAGGAGTAAATGTTTGATGAGAAGCCACTATGGCTCTACGACGACAGAAGGCGTCATATGAGCAAGTTATGGAGTTTGAACGGAAATGAATGATCGGCCTTCGTGAAGGAGGGTCTTATCGTGCAATAGCAACTCGTATGGAGCTCAGTGCCACGACAGTGATATGAAAGCAGTGGACTGAAGAGAACCGGACAAGTCGCAAATCCGGATGTGGACGACGGAATGTTACATCAGCACAGGATGATCCACACCTCATCCGCAAGGCAGTAATGTCGACAGTTGGCACAACGGTGGAGCGTGTCATTGTCTGCTCCAACAATTCTTCGGCGTCTGCTACACCGTGGACTGTTTGAAAGAATTCTTTTGTACAGGATTCTACTGACACAAAATCATTGATGCCAGCGGTTACAATGGGCTCAACAACATAGACACTGCCGTGCCGATTGACAACAAGTCGTCTTTTCCGATGAATCCCGCTTTTATTTGGGGTACAGTGTTGGCCGTATACACGTTAGACGCTATAGCGAAGAACGCCACCTTCCGGAGTGCGTTATCCAACGTCATACTGGACGAAAACCATGTATTATGGTCTGGGTCGCCATTGGGTATCTTGGACGATCTCAGCTGCTAAGAATTGTGGGTAGTATCAACAGCAAATGATACATAAAAGATGTTCCGGAACCCGAAGTCGTACCCTCCCTTCAACTAATTCCTGGAGCTGTATTGCAACAGGACAATGCAAGTCCACATGTTGCTAGGAATGTTCAAGGCTTCTTTTCAGCATAACAGATACAGTTTCTTCCTTGGCCTGCTTATTCACTGGATATGTTGCCTATTGAACATGTCTGGGATTTCGTCGGTCGGAGACTCACACGTGACGCTCATCCCGTAGCTAATATAGCTGAACTTTGGCTTCGGATAGAAGCAATCTGGAATGTTCTTTATCAGGTACAAATTAAAAGTCTGTTTGATTTGATGCCACGTCATAGAGAAGCACTTATTGCAGAGCGTGGTGACTTCACCAAATATTGATTTTCGACATGTAAGATTGTTGTTTTGGTTTGTAAATTTAATCCTTTATTAACACTTTACAACATAATTGAAAAGTATTTATGACTTTGTTCATTCATTCATTCATTCTGTCTGTCTGTCTGTCTATCTGTTAGCACGATAACTGCCGTAAAAATGATTTTATCAAAATGAAATTTCAGTATGTTGTTCAGACGGTCTGTGGGACCTATGGGAATATAAATTAATAATATCACCCAATTAATTTTGGATTGAACCCGGGTTGAAAAAATGAAATACATTGGACCCTATGGGACCTAATGTTTCAAACATTTTTTAAGCGAATTTAAAATTCACAAATTGCTCCGAAAGATTTAGAAAATATTCGAATTATTCCATAAAATATATAAAAAAAATTCAGCAAAATATATTCAGTAGTTTTTTAAATAAAAATTAAAATAATAATTACACCTTTTATATGAAGAGATCACGTGACCGTTATATAAAGAGATCACGTGGCCCACTTCAAAATAAATATGGCATCCATTTAGTGTCAAAATCGTGATTTTTAAAGTTCTTTTCAATTCATATTTAGTGTTGCATCCGTCCTAAAACAGCTTTATTTTTGCTTAAATTCTGTGCATCTGCATCATGAAATAACGCAAATACATTATATTTGAGTTTAAATGATCATCAAGCTTTGATTATTTCTACAACGAAGCCTAATTTTCACTTATGGAGAATGTAAATACCTAAAAATGTAGAATGAGTTGTATAAGAATTGCTGCATTTCTTTAATGCAAAATTATTTAGCTCATGGAGCCTGCAATATTGCTGATATGAATGAAACATTCATATATTCTACACAGAGAACCAGAAGACGATTTTTTCGATGAAGTTTTAAGCATAGAGTTAACTTACTTGTACCTCCATGGTTTTAAGTTTTTAAATAAAATAAATTATATTGTGATATAATATATATAGTATTGTGATGAATGAAAAAAAGTTTATGAATGAAATGCTGTTTTTATATAGAGGCGATTTATATTTCGATGACGTCATTTGAATAAAGTTCATATGTTTTCGATGAAGTTTTCAAATATAATAAATTATTGTAGTATTATGATAATTTTTAAAATATTACCGAGGAATGTATCGCATTTCAGACATGTTTAAACCAGGCAATTTATATTTCAATGCTGTCATTTGAATGAAGTTTATTTTTTCTATGGAGTTTTAAGTTTTCAAATATAATAAATTAATGTAGTATTGTGATAATTTTAAAAATATTACCGAGGTATCGCATTTCAGAGATGCTTATATAAAATTGCATTGAAGTTGGAAAGTGTTTCATAATCAATGCTTTATGCATGATTGATCTTTCTTGTTTGCATTAATACAGGTTGTATGTGGAATAAATTTCTTTCAGTTCTGATGATTTCTTCATGGTGTGGCAATTTTTACAATTAGGAGTTTATAATTAATTATTGTAGTACTGTGATAATTTTAAAAAATATCAGTACTGAAAGTATCGCCTTTTAGAACTGTTTAAATAACATAGCATTTCACTTGGAAAGTGTTTCATAATCAATGCTTTTTGCATGATTGATCTTTCTTGTTATAATTTATTATCGAAAGAACAGAAAGCCGTGCTTTCAGATAAATGCTGTTAAAATTTCATTTTAATCATTAAAACAACTAATTAAGTGTTTTACTTTTTTTTAAATATCTTATTATAGAATGAATGTATGATAAAATTGGTATAAAATTTATTAGGCTACAAAAGGATGTTAAAATTACATCATAACAGGGCGTTGCCAAATAGCAAGAAAGTGCTTAACTGATAATCCCTTACCACCTGTGGACCATGGATTTATTAATAACGAGATTTTGTTAAGTTAAAAGAATTAGAAATTTATTAATAGCGAGATTTTGTTAAGTGGGGTTCGCTAATGTGATCAATTGATTGATGACTAATTTGATCAATCGATTAAATTAATTGTCATTAAACTTTTTAAAATATTTTAAATAATTCACGTTGAAACTAATGTTTAATGATTTGCTGCGTTTTTCACCACTGATGATAATGTGATCAATTGGTTAAGATTTTAGAGTGATTATTTTTATTTTTGTTTCTTAGGGTTGAATTTGGTCATGATAAAGTTTCAGACTAATGATTGGTAAATAATCTATTAGTCACTGATTGATGATTAATGTGATCAAATAATTAAATTGATCGTGATTAAAATATTTAATGAAGTTTTAAATTGATTATTTAATCAACTGAACATTTTGTTGATTGCGCCTAACACTAGAATGATACTATATATATGCCGCTATAAGCATTTTGGGTTTTCTTTTCCATTTATATAGCTGATGGCGTTGGATGGCAAATTATGAAATAGAAGAAATCCTGCAGCTCTTTCGATAACATCTCGAGGAACCTGTAAAAATAAAACATACGTAATGAAGAAATAGAAGGAATGGGAATAACATTATTTTTAATTTGAAATGAATGGATGAATCGTAATTTTTAACAATTAGCCATGATGAATCATAGTTTCCATTGGTGAATGGTGTAAAGGATTAAAAAAATTGTTTAACACAACCTTGGAATGATCATGGAATGAATTAAATGTATTATGAGTAGTGGTTTATTCCCAAAAAAAATAATAGTGGAGTTCTGTGCTATCAATATAAAACAGTGACAATCAATAGAATTCAATTTATTATTATTATACATATCGATATGGTTAAGATTAAAAGTTAAGATTAAGTGTTTTGCAACGTCCGTTATTATCCTTGTCCTCACCTTTTCTGTATCTACTATTATCTGCTTTTCTGTGGTTTAATAACAGTGTCTTTATACAGGGCGTCCTAAAAAGTTTGAAATGCGCTTTAATTCTTTACCTGTTGGTGATAAGTGGGCAATGTAAATTGCAAAAATGTTGAAAGTAAGGTAGGAAATAAGACTACGTTAATGAAATAGTCCTCCCATTCATTTAAAAAAAAATTACACTTTTTAAATTTTTATACGACCCCCATAGACAAATTAGGTGAATCAGAAAATTTTTATTTTTAATGCAACAAGATCATTAAAAAAACCCGCTTATCTATATCTTTAAAATTGAGCGAATTATATTTAGTTGGAAATTGAACATTGGGAATGGGGACCCTATATCAAATTAGAAATGTAAATTTGTGACATATCACAAAGATAAAATTGGATGATATTACATAGGATACCCAACCGCGTAGCGAGTACAACTGCTTTATATGATCTCCGTCTGTGTAATGCTTTATTTAGATGCATTTGTGATAAAAATCTTTGACACATATTAATGTATTTTTGATCTAAACAATTTCCAAAATAAATTTGTTTATGATCCCTATTTTCACTGATGAAACTGCCTTCACATGGTACGGAAAAGTGGCATAACTCAGATTTTTTCCTTTATCATAATTCAGTTGATTTTAAAGATACAGATATGCGGGTTTTTTTTAATGATCTTGTTGCATTAAAAATAAAAATTTTCTGATTGACCGATGTCTAAGGGGTCGTATAAAAATTTAAAAAGTGTAACTTTTTGAAAATGAATGGGAGGACTATTTAATTAACGTAGTCTTATTTCCTGCCTTACTTTCAATATTTTTGCAATTTACATTGCCCAGTTATCTCCAACAGGTAAAGAATTAAATCGCATTTCAATCTTTTTGGTACATCCTGTATATGGCAATGGATCCTAACTATCAATTTAAGGACACAAAATTTATAAGCATTATTGAAGAAAATCTTACCTAGTAGCATTTATTATTGGTCCAAGATTGTATATCTTGGAATCACGGGCAAATATTGGGGTTGCATTGGCCTTCAATATTGGCTAATATTTCCGTTACAATATTACGCTAAATTGGTGTTACATTGGAAATATTGGCGTAAGATTGTTTCAATATTTTAAGTCAATTGGGCTAATTCCGTCAAAATGTTCACTTTTCCATATTGGGACAATATAGGATTACCACTAGGGTTGTAACACCTAAAGCAAATCGAATTTTAGTTATAATCAAATTCATTGTAATAAATTGAAACTTTCTTTGTCCACTGTGCTAACCAGGTAAAGAATATATCTGTTTTTATTGGCAGTAGTGCAATAGGTAGCTTAGTTGGATTGTCAACGAATTTGTGCAATCATTTCTGCAAATAAAATAAAATCGAAGAAAATGTAAAAACATTTCTTACAAAGTTCATGGGGAAGTGCTTCCCCTTCTATTATAGTCACAACGATTCACTATTTCATGTCCATTTGCTAGGATTAATCGCATCAGTTTAATCCATTAATTTCACATATATACTGTTTGTTGATATTTTCTTGGGTATTCATTACAATAATGTTTGAAGATCTATAGGTAAACATCTGTTTCACAAATTGATGGAATCACAGTTTTACAAATTGGTGGAACTCAGCCCCACCTTCTTGATGAAATTTATATTTAGGTTCAGAGACACCTCCCTTAAACTTTACCGGGGCTCAGCCCCGATTAGCGCCCCCCCCCCCCCCCAAGCCAGACTATACCCATGATTGTACGAAAAACTCAAAACTTCTTGTAAACAATGTAGGCTAATCATAAGTAATACGTAAACTAAGAATAACGACAAACACTTATTTGTCTCATAAGGAGATGTTACAATATAAGCAAAAACTGTTAATTATACCATTCTGACACCACAGCATTACTTAATTAATCTGTGACTGACACTATCTAGCAATCAATAAGAATTTTTATTATTAATTAAGCGGTTTGTTAGTTACATTTAATATTTAAGGAGATAATTAAATGTAATAAGTGGCAGATAGTAATTCAGTCAATCAATTTAGAGCGTGCTACTAGTTAAATCATTACATTTCATTGTAATTGCAATCTACCTCACTTATGTCTCTCCAATACTTTCAAGTCTAATGCAAGGCAAATATTAAGTGCGATGAAACATGGCAACAAAACTGCATATTGCATATTTCCAGCAGCCATTCGTAGTAACCGATTGAGGACATGCAACTAATCGTAAGTTAAGTTGTCATCTCCACCGCACTTGCTATAACCCACTTCACATATTGCTAATCTATAGCGAGTTACACTTAATCTGTTTTGAGTTTTGACGCTTTCTTACCATGTATTCCGCCAGATTTCGTTTAGGATCTAGATTTTGATTTGGTATGACATATGCTTCCATATTATATTCACCCGTCTTCAGTTCACAGACGATAACTTTGAAGAAATGAGTTGGTACGGCAACATCATTTGAACCAATAACATCGTATTTTATGAACTTTTCTGTCTTTGATTGAGAATCTTTTTTTTCTTCTCGCCTGAAATTCATAAATCATTTATTATTATAAAAAAATCTTATGTGGGCAACACATGACTTTCCTTACATAATGTAATGAATTTACTACTTTTACAGCCAAAAAATAGGTTTTTCTTATAGTAGATACTAATACTCTTTCCAAGATTTTGAATTTTCGACAATTGGTCGTAATTTTCATTGATTTAGCGTCATTTTTATCCATTTGGCGAGATTTTCGTTAATTTAGCAACATTTCAAAAAGTCGCCAAATTGGCGACATTCCGTCAAATCCGTCGCCAAAATCTCGCCAAGCGTTAGGGACGACGACATAAGTTATTCTTACAGCAGATAAATGACTATTGGCGTTCAAATACAAAGGTATTACTCAAAGTATTTTTTTTCATGAATAGAACGAGCTAGATCCACGAGAATGATGTCACCCATCGCATGGTATTACATATAAAAAGTGAACATGTTTCTCAATAGGAAATATTGTTTTTTTTATTTTATATGACTTTTTGATAATTTTTTTGAAAAATGTGCAATATCTCGAGAACGGTTCATGTTAGCGTTCTAAAATTTATGTCAATCGTTTTCTAATGAAAAATTACATAAGAAATGTCTATTTGCGTAACTTTATTAGTGGTTTCGATTTTTTGACGATTTTCAAAATTTCATTCAAAAATTTAGGGGGTTCTGAACAGTCGATTGCGTATAAAAACAATAGGCTTCCAGTGTTTACGGATTGTAATTTTTGTACCAAATTTGGTTCGAATCGGCCCATTCGTTCGTCAGTTATCGTCTCCACAGGCTCACTGACACACACACATACTTTCACACACACACACACACACACACACACATACTTTCACACACACACACACACACACACACACAGACATCACTTCAAAAATGTTTGATTCGTGATCAGGGATGCTTGAAACGTGCTCTCCCGTCGAAAACTCGAATTCGAATTTTCGACCCCGTCACAATACTTTTCTTATACATTATGTAAATAAGGAAAGTAAAAATGCAGTATTTTGAATATGACTTTTTAATTTTCTCTGTAGAATTTAATTTTCTTTTTTGAATATTATTTTTAAATTTTCTCTGTAGAATTTAATTTTCTCTTTTAAATATTACTTCTAAATTTTCTCTAGAATTTAATTTTCTCGTTTGAATATTACTTTTAAATTTTCTCTGTAGAATTTAATTTTCTCTTTTGAATATTACTTTTAAATTTTCTCTGTAGAATTTATTTTTCTCTTATGAAAATTACTTTTAAATTTTCTCTGTAGAATTTTATTTTCTCTTTTGGATATTACTTTTAAATTTTCTGAGTACTCATAATATTATATGCTGCGAAGTTCTGTATTACTTTCAAGGTGGATAAAAATGAATGTTATTTGCAAATTCAGTTCATGTCAAGAACAAAAGTTAGAGCGAAAAAAAAACTGTATATAAATTTATTTCTTTCGAATTGTTTTTGCAATGCAACTTTTTACTCTTCTTTTGTATGGATTTTTTTTTAAAGATGAAAGGAAAAGTGTCAAAACGTTGAAGCATCTTCTTTCATCTCCACGTTCCAATTTCAACAGCTTCTCAACTTCTAACATTTATTTAATTTAAATGGATTTTGTTCCTTTGAACACGCATAAATATGCTGAAAAATTAATATATTTCTTGATAAGTTTGGCGAGTTTATGAATAGTATAGAAATAGACAAAGAGATGTGGAAAGAGAAAACGAGAGAAGGAGCAAGAAGAAGAGAATGAAAGCAAAAGTCAGAAAAAGAGAAAATGAAAGTAAAAGTCAGAAAAAGAGAAAGTGAAAGTAAAAGTCAGAAAAAGAGAAAGTGAAAGAGAGGAAAAGAGAAAGAGGAAGAGAGAAATCATAAGAGAAAGCGATTCTTTGTATAATAAGTATAATTTAATAGTAAAATTATTAAAATATATTTTTAGTATGCATTTCAATATAGATAATTGCATCAAGTAGCTCGACGAACAAAGCTCTTTCTGTCAGAAAAATATTGGAGCGTCTAGGTAGACTGCAGATTCTTCAAAAAGGCGCGTCGATCTATGATCTCGACTTCTTTGAAGCCTTTCATATCCATAAAAATTCCAGTAATTTAGTTAATAACTTGTTTAGTACTCCATTTTTGTCCGCGGTCTGTTAGAAAGCCCTGTAACCCCCCCCCCTCCCTTCTCTATATTCTTTTGGGACTCCTATATGTCGCTTTTACCTACTTCATCTTGTTGGGTTTCATTTATGCTTGTTCAGACGTGATTTGTCTTGTCGGGATATACCTGTCATGTTTTTGCGCACGCTGATCTTGTTGTTAATTCTCGTTTCGGATTGGCTGGACTATTTGTTCTTTATGCTGCTTTCTGATTGGCTCTCTCGTAATCCAGGTCTTGGGTTTATAATAGCCCTGCTTCTTTCTTTAGCTCCCATTGCTGAGAGTGGTAGTGTACATATCTTCTGGACTTAATAGTAAGACACCCACAGCTGCGATTTTTCTTGACATACAAAAAGCATTTGATAAAGTGTGGCACTGTGGATTAGCATACAAATTGATCACTCTAAAAGTCCCTGACGCACTTGTTAAACTTTTAATCTCATACCTAAATAACAGACACTTCCAAGTTAGAGTAAAAGATAACTTGTCTACACCCAAGCTCATTAAAAGTAGTGTACCGCAAGGATCCATCCTGGGTCCGACACTCTTTAACATATATCTAAATGACATCCCCAGGACCCTAGACACGGAGCTGGCACTCTATGCAGACGACAGTGCGATACTTGCAAAACATCCTTACGTCTCAGTAATGCACAGACAGCTACAACAACACTTAGACATACTCCAAACATGGCTGGAAAAATGGCGAATAAAATTAAACCCCAATAAATGTCATTGGATTTATTTCTCTAGAAAACGTAAACCTCCGCCGCCTCTGTACATAAACAACCATGCCCTAAAAGTGGAAAAATCTACTAAATACCTAGGTGTAACGATAGATTCCCACCTAACCTGGAAACAGCACGTAACGAACTTAATCAAAAAAGCGTATATGGCCACAGGAGCCTTATACCCAATGATAGGAAACGGAAATCCAAGTTATCAAAATAAACTCCTAATTTATAAATCGGTCATCCGCCCGGGAATGCTGTATGCAGCACCCGTATGGGGATATGCCTGTAAAACTACTATAGACTTACTAGAGCCAAAACAAAACAAAACCCTAAGGATTATAAGGAAAGCTCCTAGATACTTAAGAAACTCGGTAATTAGGAAAGACTTCAAGATAAAAACTGTTAGAGCCCAAATTAAAAAGCTAGCGCTTAAATTCTATAAAAATCTGCCATCTGTTCCAAATGAACTACTATTCAATCTGCATGACTATGATCATCGCAAAGCCAAATCACGTAAGAGACCCCGCGCGGTACTTAATATTGAAAATCGGAATTAGGGAAGTCCCAACTTAAATAGTTGATATTAAATTAAAACTCGATCAATGTTTTCTAAAAAATGTTCTTAAACCTTAAACTGCCAAATTGATAGGCAATCCTTAGAACTGCATCAACTCCCCAAAATTACTCAAACTCTAAATGTGCAACAAAATGCCACACTAGGAGCTAAGTCAAATAATAAAAACAGTAAATCAAAAACCTCGAACCTCCAACTATGGGCAAATGAAATAATATCACAGTATGAAGATAAGAAACACACCTAGAAATTGGAGATTAAAGGCGCTTCGCGCCTGGTGCTCTTTTCTAGACGAAACCCATGACTTTAGCTCCCATTCCTTTTTTGAATGTACAGTAAGCATCTTACCAGGGATTGTCGGCTGCCAAGGGATTTTCCCGCGGTATGCTGCAATTGTCTGTGGACCCATCCGGCTAATTTCAGGATCTGCCTGGCGAACGGTACGTCTTTCATGTACCAGCCATCAGCCAATCTACCACCCGTAGAACGATTTCCAATCGCCTTGCGGACGTAGGATTGCATGCGTGTTGTTCATTGCGTTGTTCACCACTAACTTAACTCATCGTCAACAATACTTTGATTGGTGCTGTTCCTGTGTGGCCTGGGATGTAGAATAACGCCAAGTCGCTGCAGTTACGATTTCCGCTTTTGCTTAGGCTCGGACGATTGCCAGAAATTCATGTGGAGCTGATGTGGTAAATACAATCCAGCCAGCTGTGTCGAATGAAGCTTAGCTCTAACATAGAGCCTTATGGTCTGGGCATTAATAATCTAAGATAGCCGTTTTATTCAGGTATGTATTGAAAGCAATTAAACAAATCGAAATTATGTTGTCAAAATCCCTGCAGCAATGTCCTACATAACTGATTTACAGACCGTTTTATTTCAACACTGTAAAGATCACTATATACGGTAAACATTTCAAGAGAATACCTACGAAGTATCAACATGCTACCATGGCCTACTAGATACTCAGATTTATCTTTAATACAGCCTGTCTGGGACAACATTGGATCTCATCTACAGATTCGGACATAACCATCGAAGACAACAGAAGATGTACTAACAGATTGAGCAAGCATGCCGAGCAGATAAGACATTTACACGATTCAACGCCAAGAAAAGTGGCTAAATATATCGGTAATAAATGATTTAGTCATTCGGTACTAGTATGGCCACGTGTTGTTGTTGTTGAGACCCAGACCGTCCGACCTACCAGAAAGATGTAAGGTAACTGTTTGGACGGCCGGGAAGTGCCATCCAATTTAGACCGAAACCCAGTAGGGGAGACATCCACAGGGACCGTACCCTCCTTCCCCTACCACCAACCTCACGGAAGGACTTACGGACCCACATGTTTAACGTGATCGTACTCCGCATGAACACGGCGGCAGTTGTGGCAGTGTGCAAATCCAGCGCGCAAACCACCGGGCTACCGCGTCCGAAATGTGCCAACAGCACGCGGTGTTCCCAGGTGGTCACCCACCCAAGTACTAACCGCGCCCGATGCTGCCTGACTTCGGTGATCTAACGAGAACTGGTGTTTTCAGCACGGTAGGGCCGTTGGATCCAGTATGGCCACATGTATCATATTTTGCACAAATAATGTTTTCTTTTGCTTTAGAAATTTTATCATGCCTTATTCACGACCAGACTAATCTTGCCCATAAGTTTTAGGTGAATCTCTTCTTGATGCTGCAATTTCAATTTCAATTTCACATGAAGTATAATATACTGCGAAATCTGCATAGAACAGAATCTGCTTAGGACATTGTTTAATACAAAAAATGTTCAAGTCTGAAGAGCAGCATCTACTTGAATGAAATCTAAGAAGACTTATGGTATTTTACCGTACACTGCATTACTGGAAAAATAAAAATAAGATTGAAAATATAGGGCGGAATACTTGACACGGCACTACGCACTAGTAACATTGAAAGCGATATAATTTTGCAAATGAAGTACATTTTATTTCAAATAAAACAGTAGCAGAATTTTTTTATTTTCGAAATTATTCATACCTTGGCAAATACAATGGTCCGGAACAGACGTAAACACTGCCGTGCCGTTTTACTAGATTTCTAACTCGCTTTTCCAAATTATTCCAAGTACCTTGATTGAAAGATCTATCCTAGAAAAAATATATATTTATTTAATATGAGAAGATTCATCCCAGACATTCACAATTTTTTTTTTAATTTTTATATTATAATCTGTTAATGGTATTTACAAGTACGAAATACAGCCTCTTCGATCAAGTGGCAAAATGGATATCCCAAAAAGATTGAAACGCGCTTTAATTCTTTACGAGTTGGAGATAAGTGGGCAATGTAAATTGTAAAAATGTTGAAAGTAAGCTAGAAAATAAGACTACGTTAATGAAATAGTCCTCCCATTCATTTTCAAAAAGGTACACATTTGAAATTTTTATACGACCCCTTTAGACAAATTGGGTCAGTCAGAAAATTTTTATCTTTAATGCAACAAGATCATTAGAAAAAAAAACCGCATATCTGTATCTTTAAAATTGAGCGAGTTATATTTAATTGAAAATTAAACATTGTGAATGGGGACCTTATATCAAATTAGAAATCTAAATTTGTGACATATCACAAAATATATAAAACTGGATGAAAATACATAAGCGACATTTTTGCGAATTCCGTTTAGGCTCACGATTTAATCACGGATTCTTAAGTACTTTTCAATAACTAAGTACCTTTTCAATAATTAACTACTTTTTTTATCTAAACAATTTGCGTCGTCAATTTGTTTATGATCCCTACTTTCACTGATGAAACAGCCTTTCACATGGTACGGAAAAGTAGCATATGTGAGATTTTTTTTCCTTTTTTCATAATTCAGCCGTTTTAAAGATACAGATATGCTTTTTTTTTTAATGATCTTGTTGCATTAAAAATAAAAATTTTCTGATTGACCCAATTTGTTTAAGGGTGTCGAATAAAAATTTAAGAAGTGTAACTTTTTGAAAATGAATGGGAGGACTATTTCTTTAACGTAGTTTTATGTCCTACCTTACTTTCAACATTTTTGCAATTTACATTGCCCACTTATCTCCAACAGGTAAAGAATTAAAGCGCGTTTCAAACTTTCTGGGACACCCTGTATACACGATTATACAGTAATAGTTAAAGAAGGAAAGAGGGGGGGGGGGATCTTTCTTGAATATCCGAAACGCTGAATCAGAGAAAATGTACAACATGGATAAAAAGATTTCTTCGGCTCGGATTGGAAAGTTATTTCAAAGATATTAATGAGCCGACGTTTACAATTTAGAGTACTAGAGGTTTAGAAAGCTCTAAGACAAAAAACATATTTCACAAATATATAGGGTACATGGTATTTAAAAAGATTTATCTGATTTCGAATGGAAAAGAACTTCAGGAAGCAGTTTAGACTAGACTTGCAAAAATGTCGTGAGACAGAAAAGTTTTAGAATTAATCAGGCTTGTCGCCTGAATAGGGATTTTGATTAATATTTTATATTTATAAAAGGGTGAATTTTACAAGGAAGATAAAAAAAAATGCATCTTATATTATTACTATTGTTGTAATTATGAAGTAAATCGTAAAGAAATCAACATTACTTCAATGACATCTTCAGAGGTTCAAAAAATTTGAATTAAGAATTGACGTATTCAAATGTATTTTTTAAGTAGCGGGCGATTATTTAATTATTCATAAGTAATATGTACTTATTTAGGACTCGGACAATTCGTTCTGGTTCTTTATTGTACGGTACTGGTGGAATTGCCGCTGTCCAATTCCGGTGCTGTACATTGAAAAAAAATCTGATGTGGGCAGCACATGATTCCCCTTATATCATGCAATGAATTTACTACTTTTACAGTAAAGAACATAGATTATTTTTATAGTAGTTATTTATATTCTTTCCAAGATATTGAATATTCGTCAATGAGTCCTCATTTCCCATGTCTTCATCATCAATGAGTTGTCACTGATTTAGCGTCATTTTTATCCATTTGGCGAGTTTTTCGTTAATTTAGCAACATTTAAAAAGTCGCCAAGTTGGCGACATTCCACCAACTTTGTCGCCAAAATCTCGCCAAGCGTTATGGACGAAGAGATAAGTTATTCTTACAGCAGATAAATGACTATTGGTGTTCAAATACTTCAAGTAGTACTCAAAGTATCTTTTTCATGAATGGAACGAGCTAGATCCATAAGAATGATGTCACCCAATTAATCGCAGGGTGTTACATATGAAAAGTGAACATGTTTCTCAATAGGAATTTTTTTTTTTATTTTATATGGCTTTTTGATAATTTTTTT
Organism: Amaurobius ferox; assembly: GCA_951213105.1. Classification (NCBI taxonomy): domain Eukaryota; kingdom Metazoa; phylum Arthropoda; class Arachnida; order Araneae; family Amaurobiidae; genus Amaurobius; species Amaurobius ferox. Next base: position 127,183,115 of record OX578140.1, read on the forward strand.
GAAAAATGTGTAATATTTCGAGAACGGTTCATGTTAGTGTTCTAAAATTTATGTCAATCATTTTCTAATGAAAAATTACATAAGAAATGTCTATTTACGTAACTTCACTAGCGGTTTTGATTTTTTGACGATTTTTTCAAAATTTCCCTCGAAAATTTAGGGGAGTTCTGAACATTCGATTGCGTATGAAAACAACAGGCTTCCAGTGTTTACGGATTGTGATTTTTGTACCAAATATCGTTCGAATCTGTCCATTCGTTCGTCAGTTAATGTTTTCACAGTCTCACTGACACACACACACACATACTTTCACACACACACACACACATACTTCCACACACACACACATACTTTCACACACACACACACATACTTTCACACACACACACACACACTCAGACATCACCTCAAAAATGTTTAATTCGTGATCAGGGTTGCTTGAAACGTGCTCTCCCGTCGAAAACTCGAATTCGAATTTTCGACCCCGTTACAATACTTTCCTTATACATTATGTATATAAGGAAAGTAATAATGGTATAAACGGGTGTCTTCATACATTAAGTCCCAGGCTTCAAAAATCAAAAAGTCGGCGTAGCTTCTCTGTTCAGTAAGTGAGGAACCTTCATCTTTAAAAAAGAGAAAAGTAATAGCGTAATATATTCTGGATTTGGAACTGCTAATTTACATCATTTAGTATTGCTTCTTAACTGTTTGTTACACCTGAAAACATTTTATCCTGCTTTCAGAATACTTATATATAAGTTTTCTGGCTGCTATTAGGATTAGAAAACTTGTTTGTTCGTCGCCAAATATTTCGGAAATTATCTTTAACATATCTAAAACTGAGTCACCTGTGGAGCTATGTTGCTTAAGACGAAAGTCTCATCCATAGATGCTTGAGAATATTTATAGTTTCCAGCAGCAGCAAGATGGCCTTTTCCATATTCACTCCATTTATAGTCATCTAGAGTAGCTCTAAAATATTTATGCGTTGTTTCATCTTCAAAGAAGTGACTCTTTCGTCTGTTGGCGGGTGTTTCGCCTCCAAAGAGCATATCTGAAGTCAGATGCTCCATCACCCAATTAGGAACTTTATTTCTCCTGTCATGAAAAATGAGTTTTGAAATTCAATCATTTTTATGAAATTTAACATTTCCTTCTTGCATACTATTGTCTGAAGAATCTAAGAAGAGAGAAATTCAGAATGTAATTTAAAGAAAGCATAGACATTTGAAAATCAGGGCGTTTTTAATCAAATACGCAAAGGAACCCACAAATACATATAAATAAAATTAAAAATCTGTCTGTTTATTTGTGTGTGTGTGTTTAATCATCACTTGAAAACGGCTGCACATAACTCTGATGGCATTTTCATTTTCGGGGTAGATTTGCCCCACTTAAAATTTAGTCCATGTTTTGAGGTTCTAGGACCAGGGGTTGTCGAGATATTAATAAACAAGAAAGATCAATCATGCTTAAAGCATTCATTATGAAACATTTTCTAACTTCAATGCAATTTTATTTAAGCATCTCTAAAATACAATACATTAATCGGTAATATTTTAAAACTTATCACAATACTACATTAATTTATTATATTAGAAAACTTAAACCTTCATCGAAAAAAATGAATTTCATTCAAATGACGGCATTGAAATATAAATTGCCTGGTTTAAACATCTCTAAAATGCGATACATTCCTCGGTAATATCTTTAAAATTATCAAAATACTACAATAATTTATTATATTTGAAAACTTCATCGAAAACAACTGACATTCATTCAAATGACGACATAGAAAAAATAGCACGCCTGGCTCTCTCTATAAAAGCCGCATTTCATTCATAACATTTTCCCATTCATTTCATACATTACAGTACTAAAATAATTTATTTTATTTAAAAACTTAAGACCATGGAGCTACAAAAAATTAAACTCTATGCTTGATACTTCATCGAAAAAAATCGTCCTTCTCTTTATGAAATCAATGAATATTTCATTCATATCAGCTATGCAGACTCCATGAACTAAATAATTTCGCGTTAAAGAAATACAGCAATTCTTATACAACTCATCCTACATATTTTGCTGTTTACATGTAACATAAGTGAAAAATAGGCTTCGTTGTAGAAATAATCAAATTTGGATCATCATTTAAACTCAAATATATTGTAATTGCGTTGTTTTAGTATGTAAATGCAGAGAATTTAAGCAAAAATAAAGTGGTTTTGGGACGGATACAACACTCAATATGAATTAAAAGAACTTTAAAAATCACGATTTTGAGAAAAGATGGATGCCATATTTCATTTTAAAGTGGATCACGTGATCTTTTCAGATCATGATCACGTGATCGCTTCATACAAGAGGTGTAATTATTATTTTAATTTTTATTTAAAAAACAACTGAATATATTTCGCTGAATTTTTTTTATATATTTTATGGAACAATTTGAATATTACCTAAAATTTTCGAAGCAATTTGTGAATTTTAAATCCGCTTAAAAATATTTGAAATATTAGGTCCAATCGGGTTCAATGTATTACATTTTTTCAACCCGGGTTCAATCCAAAACTAATTGGGTGATACTATTCATTTATATTCTCATAGGTCCTACAGACCGTCTGAACAACATACTAAAATTTCATTTAAGTCATTTTTACGGCAGTTATCGTGCTAACGGACAGACAGACAGTGTTAAAAACATACTATTAAATCTTCTATTGTGATACCGTTTTGCAGACAATATTTGTTCCGCAAAATTATTTGAGAAAAAAGAGAGATATCATGTTGCTTGTGGGACGTGGATTTGGAATAATTAAGTTTAAAGATTATATTATTATTAATTGTTTATTAATCATTAAAAACATGGCCGTTGATCTCATAAAGTTGAATTAACACTTAAATCGTACATCGCTCGTTGTTGTGCTGCAATTAACCCTCCAATTATTTTTACCTTTTGTGTAAGTCCTGAAAAGAATTATTAATTAATATTAAAAGATTAGACTATTTAAAACTTAAACAATATAATTTATTAACCACATCAATTTATCATCAACAACAATTTATCATTTATATCATTTCTCATTTATTATCAATTTTCATTTAACTATTTTAGCTAGGGGAGATACGACCAGACATATTAATTTTACGAAGGTGTCTAGGACCGGTAACATCAGAGCACATACCTTCCAGTTTAGACTTGGGCTCATCATCTCGCTTGCATCAGTCTACTGCCATAACTCTGCGGTGTGTGGCTCCTCCTCGTATATCTCACTTCGACTGATACTTTATATCTGCATACTAAAAATGCAACTCCTAAGTCATCTCTGCTAGGTCATGTTCGCTTCGCTCCTTTTGTCAAACTCCTTTCAACAACACTTCGTAGGAAACTTCTCGCAACCACATTTCGTGTCAGACTTGCTTCTGCAACATTTTGTATCCGAGTGGCGGGGGGGGGGGGGGTAGCTCCGCCCTTCTTCCCCTTGGTGCTCATTGGTTCTTCTGAACCCAATGGCATCACTTAACATTTATCAAGGCCCCTCTCAGCCCCTTTGGCCTGGGACATCCAAATTTATTGTATTTGACCTAAAAGTTCACGTTGTTGTAAACTCCGGCGGCAGCCAGACTCGAGCTTTGTTAGCCGTTCTAGGCACCATAAAATATTGCAATAAAAATGTCTCATGTGAGGACATATTCTGGCCTCACATTGCTAAGCAACAAAATTAAACCTAATGAGCTAATGCAGCATTAAATATTTTTTATTAACACTTTACAACATAGTTGAAAAGTAGTTTATGACTTTGTTCATTCATTCTGTCTGTCTATCCGTTAGCACGACAACTGCCGTAAAAATGACTTTATCAAAATGAAATTTCAGTATGTTGTTCAGACGGTCTATGGGACCTATGGGAATATAAATGAATAATATTACCCAATTAGTTTTGGATTAAACCCGGGTTAAGAAAATGAAATATATTGAATCCTATGCGACCTAATGTTTCAAACATGTTTTAAGTGAATTTAAAATTCACAAATTGCTTCGAAAGTTTTAGGAAATATTCAAATTATTCCATAAAATATATAAAGAAATTTCAGCAAAATATATTCAGTAGTTTTTTAAATAAAAATTAAAATAATAATTACACCTTTTATATGAAACGATCATGTGACCAATATATGAGGAAATTACGTGGCCCACTTCAAAATGAAATCAGCCATCTTGTGTCAAAATCGTGACTTTTAAAGTTCTTTTTCATTCATATTTGGTGTTGTATCCGTCCTAAAACCGCTTAATTTTTGCTGAATTTCTGTGCGTCAATCTTCTGAAACAACGCAATTTCTATATATTTGAGTTTAAATGATCATCAAACTTTGGTTATTTCTTCAACGAAGCCTAATTTTTCACTTATGGAGAATGTAAATACCAAAAGAAATAGAATGAGTTGTATAAAAATTGTTGCATTTCTTTAACGCAAAATTATTTAACTCATGGACTGCAATATAGCTGATATGAATGAAACACTCATTGATTTTACACAGAGAACCAGACGATTTTTTCAATGCAAGCATAGAGTTAAATTATACATGTACCTCCATGGTTTTATGTTTTTAAATAAAATAAATTATTATAGTATTGTGATAAATGAAAGGAATGAAAAAAAGTTTATGAATGAAATGCTGCTTTTATAGAGAGACGATTTATATTTCGATGACGGCATTTGAATAAAGTTCATTTGTTTTCGATGAAGTTTTAAGTTTTCAAATATAATGAATTATTGTAGTATTGTGATAATTTTAAAAATATTACCGAGGAATGTATCGCATTTTAGAGATGTTTATATAAAATTGCATTGAAGTTGGAATGTGTTTTATAATCAATGCTTTATGCATGATTGATCGTTGTTGTTTTTTCTTATTTTGCTTATATATAATAAAGAGATATATAATAAAGATAAAGTTAAGATATATAAAAATAAAGATAAGATATATAATAAAAAAGATATATATATATAAATATTTTTTATATATAATAAAGAGATACATATAAATAAATGTTATCAAAATTGGATTTTTGCTTGGATTATACACATTATGGCCTTTGGGTTTAAAGATTACGAAATTATTGATATTTTAAAATTCTTACGTTATTTGTTTTATTTTGATAAACGATTTTTGAAATCCATATACTGTATACGAGCTCCATATACTCTTAATACACGGGTATAATCTTCTACAAATATATTAGTACGCGTATAATCTTCTACAAAAAGATAATTAATACGGGTATATCTTCTAATCCACGAGTATATACCCGGTATATCTGTTTACAAACCGGAACAGGATGTTTTATTCTTCAGATCTACCTGTGAAGATAATTTTGTATAGCCAGATCAGAGATTCTTATACATTTTTAGGAGAATAAAATTAAATATTTTAATAAAATTCTTTGAATAACAAGGTCATTTAGAATACTATATACATTTATACATGATTGTGAATTACTTTCCTTTATATTTTCCGTATGAAGAACGGATATTCTGCTAGTGTATATATAAATCTTGGGATTTTGTATAAAGGGTTCCTAAAGAAGTCCTTAAACACTCCCAATAACTTCGGTTCGGAATGACAGCTCCCTGAGTGTACGAGTTAGGTCTATTTATAGTAAATTTGTTACACGTAGACATCTTTTAATTTAGAACACTTCTTCACTTTTCTAATTTAGAACACTTCTTTAGAACCCGCAAGCCTCTTTTAATAAAAATAACCAGTTTATTTTTAACTGTATAAAAATCATAAAATAAACATTAATTAACGTAATTTACAAATAATGAATCAGAATGTACATGGTCTATCCTTTCTACCGTCATTTCTACTGTCGGCTGCAGCCACACACGCCACTTTCTAACTCGTGCTTCGCACTTCGCCTTTTAAGAACCTGGTTGCCAGCTCCACCTGCCGGACGCAATCTGCGTGGCTGCTAAATTTAGATTCTTCTTTCTCAGGGAAAACGCTGCTTGAAAATTAAGAAGTCGAGAATAGAAATTGTTAATCCTTACAAATTGACCATGGCTCCGTGTTCACGCGGAGTACGATCTCGTTAAACATGTGGGTCCGTAAGTCCTTTCGAGTGGTTAGTAGTAGAGGAAGGAGGGTACGGTCCCTGTGGATGCCTCTGCTACTGGGTTCAGGTCTAAATTGGGTGGCACTCCCCCGCCATCCAAGCAGATACCTTATACCTTTCTGGTAGGTCGAACGATCTGGATCGAAGAAGAAGAAATTGAGGATGTCTGGTTGAATAAAAGTAATCGCAGCGGATTTAACAAAGAATTGAAGACGTTAGGAGCACATTCTCTGCAGCAAAGAGAGATAGAAGAAAAATTTCAATTTTAAAGCCGTATTAGAGTATACGGATAAGCATGTGTATATGGAAGGCGATAAATACATGTCATTTCATTGATTGGTACATGCACAGTGACGTCACAATAATGTGGAACGGCGAACTGATAAGGAAATATTTTCCACAGTTTATTTTATGTGTAATTTTCTGTGGAAAATTCCCAAATATTAAAATTTAAGAAGTAGTTTTGTTAGGAGGAAGAACTTATAAAACCTCTTTGAATAAAGCAGGCATATGTCAAGGGTGGAGTTTTTTTCACAAAACTGACATGTATCTGCTTCATACAAGGAAGTTGTATAAGTTCTTGATGTTTTGTTCTTTTTTGTATATTCTGAGTATCACCTTTCATTCATTTTCGTATATTCTAAGTATCATCATTCGTTCATTTACGCATATACAATAACATAAACAACTTCCTTGTATAAAGCAGATATACAGGGGCCAATCACATTATTGTGACTACTTCCTACTTTTGACGTCAACAACGCGTAGCCAACGAAAGAAGGCGTGTGTGGTGAGCTGGCTTGGTGGGTATATAAGATGTGGTGTAGGCATTCTAAAAACATACCACTCGTTAACTAAAAGAGCTCGGCTGCCGGACTTGCCTGCACTGCCAACTACTATGTAACTCAAAATTTTTGACCTTGAGACGAGAATGTTGTTTACATTTATCGTCTCACCGTTTGACCTCGTGACCACTGAATTGAAACTGACTACGATGAGGCCGCGACATTCACTTGGATCCCATCTTCTTTCAGAGAACCTGTTTTCTCTCTGTCTACTCTCCTTTTCAAATTTAGTTTGTCTACCTCTCAACATTGGTGGTCCATCTTCCAAGGTATTTTTGATCACAGTCTAAGCCATCATGACTGTCAATCTTTTCAAGCATCCACCCAGAAAAGGAATGCTTCACATCAAATTTCAATTACAAAACTATTCTAAGAACTTATATTTCCGATGTGGGGATACGTGAGTTTTCTCACAGGTGCCCCGAAAAGAAAAAGCCTTGGATCCTTGGATACCACTCGTTGCTGTCATGGCTAAAAGGAACAATTTATCAGATTTGGAAAAATGGATGGTTATTAGGTTTCGGACCAAGGGTGGCAGTATTACAGAAACAGAGCAGTTTGTGAACTGTTCGCATACTGCTGTGGTTAAAGTGTATCGTCAATTGATAAATAACATCATTGCGAATCAGTGAAGTGGAAATTGCGGATCACCACCCGTTATTGGTGTAAGAGGTGAACGTCGGCTTCGGAGGTCGCGCTATAGTGGAGCAACTCACTGGCCGAATGAACCAGGGGGCTACCGGAAGTGTGTCTCAAACGACAGTTCAGAACATCCTGCTGAGTATGGGCCTCCGAAGAAGACGGATGGTCAATGCACCTATGCTATCACGAAGGTGCATTCCTCAGTAAAGGCTTACATTTGCACTGCAGTATCGGAATTAGACCTCCACTGATTGGCAAAATATTACCTTCTCCAATGAGTCACGTTTTCTGACTCATTGAACGGATGAACGTTGGCGTGTAAGGCGTGAAAGATCGTAGAACAAACACTCATCAACGTCTACGGGGACAGCGGGGCTACGCACAAAGCTACGGGAGCAGCGTTATGGCCTAGTGCAGTGGTTCCCAAACTGGGGTCCGCGACGGGGTTTTAGGAGGTCCGCGAACAACAAGCAATATTTAACTAATCAATAGTTAGCCTTAAAAAAATAAAATTCATTATTTTTCTCCACTCTTTTAATTTTATTTTTTTAAATAAAATAATAATGAACTTTTTTTCTAAATAACTTTGAATTAAATACATTCATGAAATTAATTTCAAACTGATAGGTTATATCTTCAAACAGAATTAAATTGCTTGGGAGTAGGTTTCGTTTGGGCACAATGACATGATTAACGGTGACGATACTCTGATGTAGCTCGGACGTCAAAGCACTTGTAACTTCGAGCATTAATACTACTAGAGACCGGATGACATCAGCTTTGAAAAGAGGGGGGGCGTAGCGAACATCTCCCGCCTATCCCCTTGCAATATGGTTTTAGGGGTCCGTGATTTTTTTTTCTCTGAGGGGGGTTCGCGGACCGGAAAGTTTGGGAACCACCGGTCTAGGGAATGTTTCGGTGGCATTCTCTGGGTCCACTCATACCTGTTTGAAAGCACCAAATTCGTTATGAATCCATCCTAGCAGACTAGGTACACCTATACATGATGATTGTATTCCCAAGCGCGGATGGGATCTACCAGCACGACAATGCGGCATGTCAAACAGCGAGAACTGTCTGAGAGTGATTAGAGGAGCACGATGAAGACTTAAAAGTACTTCCCTGGCTCCTACATTCCCCAGACTTAAACCCAATTGAGCATCTGTGAGACCACCTCGGTTAAGTTGTTTGCTTTATGGATGCTGCACCACTCACCCACCAGCAGCTGTCACATGTACTGCAGTCAGCATAGCTCCACATGCCTGTGAACACCGCACCTTATTGAGTCACTTCCAACCCGTCTAAGCTTCTGTCCGCGCTGCATACGGCGGTTACTCCAGATATTATCTGATGGTCACAATAATGTGACTGGACAGTGTATATGCCGGTTAAGTGGCAATGTGTCAGTTAGCCAAGGGTGGAGTTTTGCAACCTAACTCGCATATGCCTAATTTATACAAGGAAGTCGGGTAAGTTCTTGATTCATTGTTCATTTTTGTATATTCTGAATAACAGAGAGACCGAGGTTTTTGTTGTTCAAGAGGCAAAAAGTTGGAAACACCGGCTTTATCACATGGATAAGAAATGAAATCGTGTATTCATGCATATATTCTCGATGACTGCATTATTTAAACCCTCTATATAGGGGCAAATCAACATTTAAACTCATAGCTGCCGACTGGAAAAATTATTAGGGGGTTCCGGAAATTTTAAATCGAATGACCCATGCCACAAAACGTCTGAAATGCTAAAATGAAGCAAATTATAATTAAGCATAGAAAAGTATTTATTTTCTCTAGATAATTATTCATTTCATTTATTTTGCTTTTGTAGACCAGCATTATTGCATACAAAATACAGATACTGCGAATTTCCAACTCAATTATCGTTTTAAAAGTAGAAAATTTATTTTTAGATATTTTTACCAGTGTTAAAAATGTTAAAAAAAACAATCTTTAAATCATTTGTAAGTTAAAATATTGCATTCAGCATACATTAAACAGTCTCAGGGGTAAGTTTCTATACACATTTTATATACAGGGTGTCTAGTGCTATCGGTACCCGATGGCTATTTCCTCAACCGTTAGTCACAGAAATATACTTCCAATTGCAAAAATATTTTAAATTTTAAAATCTATTAACTTAGAAACAGTTTAAATCAATAAATGCATTTTTGAAAGAAATACGAAATATACATTTTTATACGTTCCCCCGGACCTTCCAGTTATATTTAGGAAAATCATCCTCATACAATTTCATACAAAATAGAAAGAAATCATCCTTTTACAACCAAAATTCACCGAGTTATGAAGCATTAAACTTTATGACTTAAGTCGCTTTTCCACGCATAAAAATGTCCCGTTTCAGGCAATCAACCAATCAGGGACTGTATTGACCATTTCTCCAGACAACCAACCAATCAGGGACCGTATTGACCGTTTCGCAGCGCAAAAAGTACTCCAACTTTAAACAGCTATAAGTCGGTCAATTTTGGTCGTAAAAGGATGATTTTTTTTTATTTTGCATAAAATTGTATGAGGATGATTTTCCTAAATATAATTGGTAAGACCGGGGGACTGTATAAAAATTTATATTTCGTATTTCTTTCAGAAATGTATTTATTGATTTAAACTGTTTCTAAGATAATAGATTTAAAAATTTGAAACATTTTTGCAATTGGAAGTATACCTCTGCGACTAACTGTTGAGGAAATAGACATTGGACACCGATAGCACTGGAGACCCTGTATAGTAAACAGGAAATGAAAAATGAAAAACGAATTGAGAACAAAATTTATGCATATATGCGCACATTTTCTCCACTAAATATGCACAAAAATATTAGGGGTTCGAGGAACCCACAACAAAACTATTGGGGATTCGAGAAGTGTCTCGAACCGCGAAGTCGGCGTCTCTGGTTAAACTTACCTATCATAGGACAAAATGAAATTCTTCTTTGCTTTAAGAGTATCATAGCTAGGAAATCCAAATTTCATGAATGGAACATGTTCAATGGCATGTCTTTCGATGTCGCTTGAAATAATCTCATCAATATCTAATGGCACAAGATTGGCACATGATACCATTGATTGGTGGCTGAGCATTAATTTGTGATAATAAAATCCTGCCAGGAATCCAGATGTAGCAGCAGCAAGGGTGGAATGCCGAAGAAGCCACATCTTGTAAAACAAAGATGACCAATATGGGTACGTCTAGATCTGCAGGAGTGAATCTATATATTGACATAAAATACAATCAGTAATCTAAATTTGAATATTACAAAAACATATAGTATTCACATTTCTACATAAAATGTTAAATAAGCAGCACCAATACAATTATCTCCTATTTACGTTAGTTGAAATAATGGCCATCCAAGAAATAATAGTCATCTAAAGATGTTTAAATTTTATTAAAATTCATAATTTCCCATGTTTTTTTTTCAACACTTTGTAAAAAAAATTTTAATATTGAAAAAATCTGTAAGTAATATAATCCTTGGATACGGGAGAAAACATCATTTTATTTCGAGCTGACGATTTTATTCACTGTTAGACCAAACTGACAGTTTTTTCTGGCAACTTATGCATGCATTTTTAAGGCTTTACAACATGGTTGAAAAGTGTTTATGACTTTGTTCATTCTGTCTGTCTGTCCGTTCGCACGATAACTGTTGTAAAACTGACTTTATCGAAATGAAATTTAGTATATTGTTCAGACGGTCCGTGGGACATATGGGAATATAAATAAATAATACCATCCAATTAGTTTTGCACTGAACTCGGGTTGAAAAAATGAAATACATTGAATCCTATGGGACCTAATTCTTTAAACATTTTTTAAGCAAATTTAAAATTCACAAATTGCTTCGAAAGTTTTAGGAAATATTCAAATTACCCCATAAAATATATAAAAAAAATTTCAGCAAAATATATTCAGTAGTATTTAAATAAAAATTAAAATAATAATTACACCTTTTATACGGAGAGATCACGTGACACACTTCAAAATAAAATATGGCTTCCATCTTGCGTCAAAATCGTGATTTTAAAAGTTTTTTTTAATTCATATTTAGTGTTGTACCGTTCTAAAACCGCTTTATTTTTACTTAAATTCTGTGCATCTACATACCGAAACAATGCAATTACAATATATTTGAGTTTAAATGATCATCCAACTTTGATTATTTCTACAACGAAGCCTAATTTTCACTCACTTATGGAGAATGTAAATACCAAGAGATGTAGAATGAGCTGTATAAGAATTGCTGCATTTCTTTAACGCAAAATTATTTAGTTCATGGAGTCTGCAATATAGCTGATATGAATGAAAAATTCTTGATTTTACACCTAGAAGGGCGATTTTTTTCGATGAAATTTTAAGCATAGAGTTAAATTACTTGTACCTGCATGGTTTTAAGTTTTTAAATAAAATAAATTATTATCGTATTGGGATGAATGAAAGGAATGGAAAAATGTTAAAAATGCAAAAAACAATAAATATTCCGGGGGGGGGGAGAATTCGTCGTCATTCTAGCGGTGGTGCGGGTTGCCCGGTTGGTTCCTTTGCGGGCGCGTCCCAGGCTTGCAGGGAGGGGGGATCGGTCGTCCTCGTCGGCGTTCCTCGCTGGGACTAGTGTCGGTTGGGCTTCCTCGGCGTCCTGGGTGGTTCGCATGCTCTAAAGCGGAGTTGGTGGTTTTTTCGTCCGGTAGGTTCCGGTGGCCCGTTATACCGGTTTTGTGTTAGGGATCAATCTGTTCCGGCCTCACATCTAAAGTCTCTAAGCCAACAGGCGGGCCATGCTGTCTGGTTCATGAAATATTGAAATATGGGGCGCAGCAGCACAGTGAATTGCACGCGGATTACCCGAGTTCGATTGTGGAGTACGATCACGTTAAACATGTGGGTCCGTAAATCCTTCCAAGAAATTGGTGGGAGAGGAACGAGGGTACGGTACCTGTAGATGCCCCCCCATTTGGTTCCGGTCTAAATTGGGTGGATCAAAATCTTGACATAAATTTTCGATCTTTTCAAAACTTTCCACCACAGTTGTGTTTATCACTTTGTTCATTCTGTCTGTCTGTCCGTTCGCACAATAACTGCCGTAGAAATAAATGACTTTATCAAAATGAAATTTTAGTATGTAATTGAGACGGTCTGTAAGACACATGGGAATATAAATGAATTACCGGGGTTGAAAAAATGAAATACATTGAACCCTATGGGACCTAATTTTTCAAACATTTTTTAAGCAAAGTTAAAATTCATCAATTGCTTCGAAAATTTTAGGAAATACTCAAATTATCAGATAAAATATATAAAAAAAATTCAGCAAAATATGTTAAGTAGTTTTAAATGAAAATTGAAATAATAATTACACCTACGATATATGCTACCGCGCCCCATATATCGTAGGTGGAAACCCCAGGCCGTCCGACTCTGGACGAGTCGGACGGCCTGGGGTTTCCACCTACGATATATGGGGCGCGGTAGCACATTGGTTAGCGCGCTGGAGTTGCACTCGGTAGGCCCGGGTTCGATTCAAGCCACTGCCAAAACTGCCGCCGTGTTCATGCGGAGTACAATCACGTTAAACATGTGGGTCCGAAAGTCCTTCCGAGAGGTTGGTGGTTTGAGAAGGAGGGTACGGTCCCTGTGGATGCCTCCCCCACTGGGTTCCGGTCTAAATTGGGTGGCACTTCCCGACCGTCCAAACAGTTACCTTACACCTTTCTGGTAGGTCGGACGGTCTGGGTTTCACCAACAACCTACGATATATGAAGAGATCACATGAATCACTGCAAAACAAAATATGACATCCATTTTATTCTCCCTTAATAAAAACCGTGATTTTCAGAGTCCTTTTAAATTTACATTTAGTGTTGCATCCGTCATAAAACCGCTTTACTTTTGCTTATTATCTGTTGTTGTTGAGACCCAGACCGTCCGACCTACCAGAAAGGCTGCTTATTATCTGTGAATTTGAATTCTGTGCCAACTCAATTACAATATTTTTTATTTTAAATGATCAGTATGATTATTTCTATAATGAAGCCTAATTTTAGCATATGCAGAATGTAAGCAAATCAAGCGATTGTAAGGTGAGTTGCATAAGAATTGCTGAATTTTTATCACGTAAAATTATTTAGCTCTGGAGTCTGGAATGTAAGTGATACGAATTAAACATTCATTGATTTTACATGTAGAAGCAAACGATTTAAGCCATTGCCTTTTTTGATGAAGTTTTAAGTTTCAAAAGTATAAGAAGTTATTGTAGCACTGTGATGATTTAAAAAATATGAATGCTGCATGTATCGCATTTTAGAGATGTTTAAATAAAATTGCATTTTGGTTAGAATGACTTTCATAATCAATGCTTTAGCATGATTGATCTTTCTTGTTTAATTTGCTTTTGTTTTAGATTCTTTTCGATTAAATATATTTTTATTCATTTTTCTAAATTTTTCATAAAATCGTGGAGGTTGGTATCAAAGGAACTCCCTATTGCATATGTCAATATACTGGCTTTTTGAAAAAAAATTAACTTCTGGAGAATTGAGTTGATTCCTGGAAACATTTGTTTCCCTCTATCTAGGAAAAACTATTAAAAGGGGACAGAAAATAGAACAAAAAGGGTGTCATAAAAATGTAAAAACTAAAATCTGGAATATACTACAAATTTTGTTTTTATTGAAAATATTTAAACTTGCAAAAAATAGTGAAAATATAGTTTTCAAAATGACAAAAAAATCTTATAATTGTTCTATGATATGATAACATATAACGTATATAAATATAATAATTCGAATTTTGCATATTGATAATTGTTAATATTTTTCAGATCCTCCAAAATAACTAATATAACTACCAGATGAATCCGTAACTGATGGATAAAATGCACTGGAACCAGTATTTTAGTAAACCATTTTTATATGAACAATACATATCGAAACTTTCTTTAAATAATTCGAATTTTACATATTGATATTTGTTAATATTTATCAGATGCTCCAAAATAACTACTATAATTACCAGATGAATCCGTAACTGATGGATAAAATTCACTTGAACCAGTATTTTAAGAACCATTTTTATATGAACATTATATATCGAAACGTTCTTTAAATAATTCGAATTGTGCATATTGATATTTGTTAATATTTATCAGATCCTCCAAAATAATCACTATAACTACCAGATGAATCCGTTACTGATGAATAAAATTCACTTGAACTAGTATTTTAAGAATCATTTTATATGAACAATATCGAAACTTTCTTTAAATAATTCGAATTGTGCATATTGATAATTGTTAATATTTATCAGATCCTCCAAAATAACTACTATAACTACCAGATGAATCTATAACTGATGGATAAAATTCACTTGAACCAGTATTTTAAGAATCATTTTTATGTGAACAATATCGAAACTTTCTTTAAACAATTGGAATTGTGCATATTGATATTTGTTAATATTTATCAGATGCTCCAAAATAACTACTATAACTACCAGATGAATCCGTAACTGATGGATAAAATTCACTTGAACCAGTATTTTAAGAACCATTTTTATATGAACAATATATATCGAAACTTTCTTTAAATAATTCGAATTGTGCATATTGATATTCATTAATATTTATCAGATCCTCCAAAATAATTACTATAACTACCAGATGAATCCGTTACTAATGAATAAAATTCACTTGAACTAGTATTTTAAGAATCCTTTTATATGAACAATATCGAAACTTTCTTTAATTAATTCGAATTGTGCATATTGGTAATTGTTAATATTTATCAGATCCTCCAAAATAACTACTATAACTACCAGATGAATCTATAACTGATGGATAAAATTCACTTGAATCAGTATTTTAAGAACCATTTTTATATGAACAATATATATCGAAACTTTCTTTAAATAATTCGAATTGTGCATATTGATACTTGTTAATATTTATCAGATCCTCCAAAATAATTACTATAACTACCAGATGAATCCATAACTGATGGATAAAATTCACTTGAATCAGTATTTTAAGAATCATTTTTATATGAACAATATCGAAACTTTCTTTAAATAATTCGAATTGTGCATATTGATACTTGATAATATTTATCAGATCCTCCAAAATAATTACTATAACTACCAGATGAATCCGTAAGTGATGGATAAAATTCACTTGAACCAGTATTTTAAGAACCATTTTTATATGAATAATATACAGGGTGGCCATAATTAAACTGACAGTGCTCAGAGTGTTCTGTAGAACGATCTAATTTCGAGAATGGCGCCAAATTTTGTAGGAAGATTAAACAAGACGGGGGACGAAGGAGGCCGTGAAAAAAAAATTAGTTCCAAAAGTCACCGCTATGGGAATATGTGGCGCCGTGTAATAGAAAAAAAGTTTAAAAAAATGCAGAATAAATACTGAACGGACTGTATGGGAGATTCCTGCAGACATGTCACTTTCTGCTGTTGTGAATGCTGTGCACAGAATGCAATATGAGGTCCACAAAGACGGCAGCCACATTAAACCTGATTCGAATGTGCTAAATAAAAGTTAATTTTATTTCAGTATTTATTCTGCATTTTTAAAACTCTATTTAATATTGCACAGCGCCACATATTCCCCTCGCGGTGATTGTTGGAACTAATTTTTTTCGCGGACTCCTTCGTCCCCCGTCTTGTTTAATCTTCCTACAAAATTTGGCGCCATTCTCGCAATTAGATCGCGCTACAGAACACTTTGAACACTGTCAGTTTAATTATGGCCACCCTGTATATCGAAACTTTCTTTAAATAATTCGAATTGTGTATATTGATATTTGTTAATATTTATCAGATCCTCCAAAATAATTACTATAACTACCAGATGAATCCGTAACTGATGGATAAAAAATTCACTTAAACTAGTATTTTAAGAACCATTTTATATGAACAATATTGAAACTTTCTTTAAATAATTCGAATTGTGCATATTGATAATTGTTAATATTTATCAGATCCTCCAAAAAAATTACTATAACTACCAAATGAATCCGTAACTGATGGATAAAAAATTCACTTGAACTAGTATTTTAAGAACGGTTTTATATGAACAATATCGAAACTTTCTTTAAATAATTCGAATTGTGTATATTGATAATTGTTAATATTTATCAGATCCCCCAAAATAACTACTATAACTACCAGATGAATCCGTAACTGATGGATAAAATTTACTTGAACCAGTATTTTAAAAACCATTTTTATATGAACAATATACATCGAAACTTTCTTTAAATAATTCGAATTGAGCATATTTATAATTGTTAATATTTATCAAGAGAATTCAAGTTTTATCGAGGTGTCATTGTACAGCTTTCTAACAAATTTCCGAGTTAATTTTATACAGAAATACCAACATTTATACAAAGTAAAGAAATTATATTTTTACGAGAATTTTCAAAATCAGTACTTACTTTCTGAAACGCCTTCAGATTAAGAACGTAACCGAAACTGACAGCCCCGACAGAGCAAATATATATATATATATATATATATATATATATCCAGTATATTTATCTATTATCTTCATATCTTTATCTAGTGTAACAGATTACATCCACAAGTTACAATTACATGTTATCTATAAAAGACTTCAAGAAGTGAACTAACTTTAGAGGGGGTAGCATTATTTCTCTCCTCGCAGGTTTTGGTTTGGATAAATCGCACTTCCACTGATATTCGAATTTATATATGCTCATGTTTGTAAAAATTGCAACACCATGAAGGAATCACGCGATTGAGCTAAAACTTACAGCAAATGCAAATCAGGGAGTGCTATGTAAATGATTAGAATTTCAGAATCACTGGGCATGAGAGGGCTGTGCAGCGCTATCTGAACTGCTGTTTTAGCTGTATAAATAGAGAGCTGTAGCGGGAAGTTTAAAATAGTCTATGGTTGTCTGTCAGCGATAAACTTTCTAGAGAAGTCACTATGCCTCTACGACGGCATAGGGCATCATATGAGCAAGTTAAGGAGTTTGAGCGGGGACAAATGATTTGATTTTGTGAAAGGGTTTTTCTTATCGTGCATTAGCAGCTCGTATGGAGCGCAATGCCACGACAGTGATTCAAGTGTGGAAGCAGTGGACTGAAAATAACCGGTTGAGTCGCAAATCCGGCAGTGGACGACGAAATGTTACGTCAAAACGGGATGACAAACACCTCATCCGCATGCCAGTGATTGGCCATATAGATTCATCTCGACAGTTGGCAGAACATTGGAGCACTGCCGAGGCCCCCACGTCCTAGGACGGGCCCCCTGGCGCCAAATATAATACAATAAAACCTCCTTTAACGGGCATATCCGAAGAACGAAATTTTCTGGATAATTACTATATATCAAGAGCCGAAAAGAATCCCTTTCATAGGAAAAGCATTGTGCTTAACCTCCGTATAACGGAACCTCTTGACAACATACACTTCTTTACGGTCCCATGGGTGTCCAATATGGATTATTTGTAATGTTGTATACTTAAATGCTTTAACTCGTATATTTTCAGATGTCATGTATGATATACAGTAACGTCTAACATAATATTCCCACGTATGATACGCAGTAAAATTCTCATTCAGTATGATACACAGCAACCCATGAAAAACATTTTATAGAAAAATGGAAATTATTAAAAAATATAAAAAATTACAAATGAGATTGCTTCATAATTGTACATTTCCTAGCCCTTCTCTGAGGAAATTTATCTATAACATCAGAAAAGTCAACCTTCTTAGCTAGATCACTTTCAATGGCTAAAATAGCTAGGTGGTTTAATCTCTCTTGGCTTGTTGTGCTTCTCTGCCAACTTTTCAGTGAATTGGCCAGCATCCTAAATGACCTCTCAGCTGAAGAAACAGTCACTAGTATAGTGCAAAAAAATCGCATCGCAAGACAGAAATGAGTAAATATACCCTGAACGTTTTTGTTATAAATAGAGTTAAGAAGCCTCAATGGATTTTCCTCAGATTTAACGACACTGGCGCGAATGCTTTTCACATGCAAAATTTCTTCTAAAAGGTCTTCTGACAAGTCGGTTTTGAATTGGTCCACAAGGGACTTCACTTTCACTATTAATTGATCATTGTTCATGTCTGTAAAATTTAAAACTGGAGAGAATGTTTCGCAAATGGACTCATCAGCCTCAAATCGTGACTTTAAATCAAACATTATAAAATCCAATACAGGGAAAACCACAGTAGTTTTGATTTCTTCATCTGGTTCGAGTGCTTCAGTTTCAGTATCAGTACTTGTGATCGACGACTTACCTGATGGATTTCTCTTCTTGGGAAAGTCAGATGATGTTCCTACTGCTTTAGCGACCAGTTTTACCTCTTGAAGAATTTCTTCCCATGAGTCACGAAAGTGCTGCATCTCCATTACCAAGTCTCTCACAAGAGCAGTTTCCACGTTGAGTGATATTCCCTTACTTTGTATAATGGCATTTTTTTGGTCAATACTTGACAATATTTTATGCCAAATCGACGCTGTTTGCAGTCCCTTAAAGGATCTGAAGTACAGGGTTAGCAAGAAATAAGTTTCCCACTTCAGAGGGCTCTAGAATGCGTTCTATTGATCCAAATGAGATAAAATTTGAAATACAGATAATTCAAATGATGCGCTTGACATTTATTAAATCAAACATTTTAGTACATAAATCCGCCGATAGGTGGCGCTGTAATACACATAATAACGTTTAATAGTCTTTATAAATGTTAAATAATATTAAAAAAAGTAGCATTAAAACTGCTCAATATGTCCCCCTTCATGTTCAACAATGTGCTCTAATCGCAGAACCATATTTTCCACAGCTGACCGGAGTGATTCTGCCGGAATATCAGGAACATGGCGCAGAATGCTGTCCTTCAGGTCTGGCACAGGTGCTGGCCTTTTACGGTAGATATTGATTGTTCTTGAGGAAACACCAAAACCAAAAGTCGCAGTGGGTGATATCCGGCGGACGAGGAGGCCATGCTGTTGGAAAATGCCGGGTGATCACCCGTTCAGCTGTGAAATGCTGTGTTAGCAATTGCTTTACACTACGCTGTCCGTAAGTCCTTCCGAGAGGTTGGTGGTAGGGGGAGGAGGGTACGGTCCCTGTGGATGCCTCCCCCACTGGGTTCCGATCTAAATTGGGCGGCACATCCCGGCCGTCCAAACAGTTACCTTACACCTTTCTGGTAGGTCGGACGGCCTGGGTCTCAACAACAACAACACTACGCTCAATGCGAGGAGGTGCGCCATCCTGCATGAAAATGATATCCTGAAGGCATCCTTGCTGATGAAGTTGTGGGATTGCAAGATCCCTCAGCATATCACGGTATCGTAGTCCTGTGACGGAACAGGTTTTGATTCCAGTTGCAGTTACCTCTTCAAAAAATACGGTCCAATGATAAAGGTAGCCGTAAAACCACACCACTGTCACTTTTTCAGGATGCAAGAGTTGTTCCTGGATAGCGTGAGGGTTTTCCGCTGCCCAAATTTGACAATTGTGGGTGTTAACTTGCCTATTGAGGCAAAAGTGGGCTTCGTCAGTCCATAGGATGTTCCATGGCGAACTGACGTCAACCACCATTCGAGCAAGGAACTGAAGTGCAAAAGTTTTACGAACCTCTGAGTCTCCGTCCTGCAATAGGTGCACAGGCTTGATTTTGTAGGGATAAAAATTCAAAATCCGCCGTAAGATTTTTCGTACAGTGGAATGCGGCATATACAATACCCGGGAAACAACTGGCACACTCATACTACCATGCGGCGAATGACTGCTGGCTTCAACGACCGCGGTAACTACATTTTCGACGTTAAAAGACTGGATTGGCTTTCGTCCTCTACCTGAAAGAATGCTAAGTTGCCCAGTTGTTTCAAATTTCTTTATCATCTTGCATAAGACACATGGAGACATTGGACATCTTCGTAGTATCTGCTTCATACGGCAGAATCCTTTTACAGCAGCAACGGAGTTCTGCTGGTTCTGGTAGAACAGTTTCACCAGTAGCACCTTTTCTTGCAACGTTGGCATGATGTGCTGAGAAGTAACTAATGCTCGTGCAGAATCCGCCTTCTTTTTATCCAATGAATAATGCTACTAGGCATGCTCTGTAACGCAAATAATGTTTCACATTTTCCATTTATGCAAATAAATACCATTTGTGTTATAGCACCATCTATAGGTGAATGTTGATACTAAAATTTTTGATTTAATAAATGTCAAGCGCATCATTTGAGTTATCTGTATTTCAAATTTTATCTCATTTGGACCAATAGAACGCATTCTAGAGCCCTCTGAAGTGGGAAACTTATTTCTTGCTAACCCTGTATTTCTTCAGTCCTTTGATGGTGTTGTGTGCTGATGGCGTCAAGTCTGTAGCCATTTCCTCGAGAATGACATCTAAGACTTTCCGTACTCCGGGATAATGCTTGACGATGAGGCGCACAGCTTGGATTTTTTCCCTCCACCTTGTTTGTGACAAACTTCGAAGATATATCGGAACATGCTTTTTTAGAACTTCCCTGCGCGCAGGGCTGTGAGAGAAAAAGAAATAGAAACTCTCAACGTTCCCAAAAAATGTTAAAACATCCGCGTTCATATTTGTAGCATTCACTCCGACCTGATTTAATGAATGTGATCAGCAAGAAGAAAAGAGAGCAAGTTCATTTTTTTTCCAAGATTCTGGTCTTGACACCATTTATTGGTCCACGTATATTTGCGCCATTGTCATAACCTTGAGAACGGCAGTCTGCAAGAGGTATGTTATGTGCTTCTAGAGTTGAAAGTATTTCCTCTGTAATTTTTTTCCCGTTTTACCAGTGAAGTTCATAAACTTAATAAAACGCTCGCATACTTTAAATTCGCTGGTCTCTAGGTCCCAAAAAACATACCGAAGGATAAAAACATTTTGTTCTTCGTGAGAAATGTTCGGTGTTGAAACTACGATACGTCCGTAAAAAATTGCTTCTTATCTTTGATCCAGAACGGTTCTGAGAATTTTCTCAGAACCGTTGTTTCTCAAAATGAGAAATAAACTCATTTTGAGAAAACCACGATAAATAATGTGATCGACCTTTCATACATTTTCCTTCCAACTTTGGCTGGCTGCTCACGTGTTACTTCATCGCACTTTCCAAACAATTCTAAAAAACCCAAATAATGTGATATCCAAAATCCTTTGAAAAATTGCCCTCCACACTTTATTGCCTCACACTGAATTTGCTGTTGCAAATTCTTATCGATCCCATTTCCTTGTAGAGACAATTGAAAAGACTTCCAAGCTAAATAATTTTTCCTGTGTTCGTAGTTGCTTGTGAGAAAGCAGAATGTCATATAACCTCTTCCAAGATTTTGTTTTTGGCGAAAATCCTTCTCTAGCTAATTGACTTACATTTGTAAGATTTTTTTCTTAGCCTTGTTAGAAAAAAGGCGACACGGGAGGCAGTGAAGAGTCTTTTTTAACGGATTCTAAGCTAACCATTCTAGTGGAAACTGTTACCTTGTCCTCATATCTGTTGTTTTGGTGTAAAGCAAAGAATCTTGAAATTGGGCCCGGAAATTTTGTCAGCGCCCCTGAGTACAAGTAGTGTTTGAAAAATGGAAACGATGCGAATCGATCGTGATTGATCTTTTTTGTCACGCCATATTTTCAAGGACAGTGACCGTTAAGAACATAGTCTCGAATTGGACCCTCTTTGATAAAAAAGAAATCATGTTACAGTTGTTATTTTTCAAATTTCTCAAAGTCACAAAAACCAGTGCCTCTTTTTTTTTAGCCGCTGTCAATTAGTCAATTAAAAAAAACCCTGAAAGGCGCTCGGCTCACACCATTTCACATCTATTTGACCCGTGCCCCCTGGGTGTAGCCGTGCTAGCCACCCCCTTTTGGGGGGTCATGAGCACTGCTACAGTTGTACTATTATCTGTTCCAACAATTTATCGGCATTTGCTACACGCGACCCAAAACCATCGAATCCTGCGGTTACAATGGGTTCATCGGCATAGACACTGGCATTCTGATTGGCAACAACCTGTCTTTTCCGATGAATCCCACTTTAGTTTGGAATACATTGATGGCTGCACCCACGTTAGAAGCTTTAGCGGTAAACGCCACCTTCCCAAGTGCGTTATCCAACGTCATACTGGACGAGCGCCAAGCTTGATGGTCTAGGTGCCATTGGGTACCTTGCACGATCTCAGCCGGTAAGAATTGTGGATAATTTCAGCAGAAACCGGTACATCAGAGAAATTCTGGAGCCCGAAGTCGTACCCTTCCTTTAACGCATTCCTGGAACTGTATTTCAACAGGACAATGCCCATCCACATGTTGCTAGAAATATTCAAGTCATCTTTTCAGCACAACAAATACAGCTTATTCCTTGGCCTGCCTATTCGCCGGATATGTCGTCCATTGAAATTGTAGGGGATTTCGGTGGTCGGCGTCTCGCTCGTGACGTTTGGTCCCGTAGCTGATACAGCTGAACTATGGGTTCGGAAAGAAGCATTCTGGTATGCTCTTCTCAGATACATATTCAAAATCTGTTTGATTCGATGCCACGTCGTATAGAAGCACTTATTGAAGAGCGTGGTGTCTTCACCAAATACTGATTTTCGACATGTAGTATTGTGTTTTACTTTATAAATTTAATCATTTATTTGTATCAATACATGTCGTTTGTGGAATACATTTTATTCAATTCTGATTATTCCTTCATCGTCTTGCAATTTTTACAAACAGGAGTTTAATTCTGATTTCTTTTTTTGTTGGGAATCTTATTCCGAAGTAAGTTTACATATTTATTATTTTTTTATTTTCTTATGTTAAATGCGTTGTTTTAAATATCATTTTTTAGAGATGTGGGTTTTTACGTCAACCGTATAATTCAGTATGTGGTTCAATTATTTAACTGATTTATTTTGTTGTGGTTCAACAAGTTTAATGAAGGCTATTGCTTATAATTCTAATTTAAATATCATATGTTTTATTTGAAGCAGGTCTTGTAACTACAGCAGAAATACATAGCTCTTGATGTGGCGTTCAACGGGAAAGTTTTTTTGACCGGGCTGGAATAAGAACTATATATCTTTTGACTGAAACACGTTACGCAGGCACAATTGTATGCTTATTAAAGGTGTTACTTTAGGAGGTATTGTGGATGGAATTGTTAATTTTCAATTAAAGCTCATTGATATTATTAACAATTTAAAATCTGTTAAAATCCAAAAGAATGTACAAATGTTTCAAAAAATCCACTACAAATAATTCATTCAGTTCAAAATGTCAAAAGCCTTTAGCAAAATAAAAAATCTGATGTGGGCAGCACATGACTTTCCTTGCAGACTCAAATTCATTTTTTCTTTATTTCTTTAATAATTCATTAAATTGAGTTTAATTTCACAAAATAACACTAAATTTTCCTTTTTAATTCAATTTCTGTTTTTGTTTGGTAATTGGACATTTTTCCAAAAATGGCATAGCTAAATGCGAAAAATCTCAAATATTTCGAGAACGGTTAGGCCTAGAGTAATAGAATTGCTCTTATTCTTTTCCTCATCAAAAATTACGTATAAAACAGGCAACTAGGTATACCCAAGTGACTTACCTACCAAATTTTATGAAATTCGGTCTATAAGTTTTTGAGTTAGAGTGGATACATACGTTGCACAGACATACACACAGACGCACAGACAGACAGACTCACAGACACACAGACACACACACAGTCGTCACGCTAAAAATAGTTTTTCGTATTCTAGAGGTCTCAAAACGTGTAGATCCGTCGAAAACTCGAGTTACGATTTTCGACATGATTCCAGTACTTTCCCTATACATTACCATGTATTGCAGAGAAAGTAAAAAGAGAATGCAGGAAAGGTGGAAGTGTATAGAAATTAGTATGCGATAAAAAAAATATTGAAAAGAAACATTTGATAAGGAAGAAATGACAACTTGATAATAAAAAGAAATATCCAAATTACAAAAAATGCCGATCTAGATAGAAGCAGAGCAAAGAAATTGCTTATAAGCTAACAGAGGTTTTTTTGGGGGCTGGAAATTATATAATCCTGGCTTATACCATAGGCCAAGTAATAAAGCCCCGTATGTCCCCGTAGTTTTTTTAACACTTTGCAGCATAGTTGAAAAGTGTTTATGACTTTGTTCATGCTGTCTGTCTCTTCCCACGATAACTGCCGTAAAAATGACTTTATCAAAATTAAATTTTAGTATGTTGTTGGGACGGTCTGTGGGACAAATGGGAATGTAATGAATAATATCAACCTATTAGTTTTGGGTTGAACACGGGTTGAAAAAATGAAATACATTGAACCCTATGGGACTTACTTTTTCATATGTTTAAGCGAATTTAAAATTCACAAATTGCTTCGAAAGTTTTAGGAAATATTCAAATTATCCCATAAAATATATCAAAAAAATTTCATAAAAATATGTTCGGAAGTTTCTTAAATAAAAATTTAAATAACAATTACATCCATATAATATGAAGAGATCACGTGACCCACTTCAAAATAAAATAGAGCATCCAAATTTTTTCCCAGAGTAAAAATCGTGATTTTTTAAGTTGTTTTAAATTTATATTTTGTGTTGCATCCATCCTAAAACCGTTTTATTTTTGCGTAATTTCTGTGCATCTTTATTCTGAGCCAACGCCATTACAATATTTTTAAGTTTAACTAAATCAAAACTATTGTTCTAACTGAAATATCCTGAAGTCTTAAATTTAAGAGATTTATTAATTCTATTTAAACAGTTTAGCAAGTACTTACTAGCAGCAATGGTACACCGTTCTAAAACTGAGAGGTAGGTGATTTATAGAATTTAGGAACCAAAGTTACATATGGAAATTTATAAAATCTACAATTAATATTTAATTGTGTATATAATTTTAACATTTTAGTTTTGATTTTGATAGACTGATTATTAATGGGTTTAAAAATATGATTATTTTATAAATAATTCTGTAACAGAGAAACATACTATTTTTTACAAATAATGGCATAATTATTAGAAGCTTTAACTACATAAGTTATGACAAAATGCTGTTTTAGTTCTTTAATAGCCGGTAGGAGTTGTTTAAAAGGATAACTAGGCTTCGTAAATTTAAAGTTTATGATAACATTTTTAAGAAGATGTAGAATACTTCCATAGATGGAATGACAAGTATTTAAGGTACTAATCCCCTTGTTCCCTGCATAAACATACATGGTGTAAATGCATGAATAGTGTATAAGATGAAAAGTTTCAAGCAGAAAAATTGCACATGGAGCTAGAAAATTTTTTTTATATATGAAAATGAATATAATTGAAAAAGTGAAAAGCATTTCCCAAACCATGTACGTATATATATATATATATATATATATATATATATATATATATATATATATATATATATAATTTGATAACGCACATGGATTGGGAAATGCTTTTCACTTTTTCAATTATATTCATTTTCATATATAAAAAAAAATTTCTAGCTCCTTGTGCAATTTTTCTGCTTGAAACTTTTCATCTTATACACTATTCATGCATTTACATCATGTATGTTTATGCAAGGAACAAGGGGATTAGTACCTTAAGTACCTGTCATTCCATCTATGGAATATAGTTCAAAATATATAGTTCAGCCAATAAAAATAATTCAAAATACATAGTTCAAAATATACAGTTCAGCCAATTTTATATAGTTCAAAATATGTAGTTCAACCAGTTTCCTAAATATTTTAACAACGGTTATCCAGTAACCGGAAAACTGATACCAGCTAAATAACATCACTGCGATATTGGGGGTGGAGGAGGTTGTTTGTCAAAAATATTAATATCCAGAAAGAGATACGCAGATAAGATAAGATTGTAAAAAAGGAACAGGCAGACTTTGATAACACTGATTTAAATCAAACTGTATCAATACTATATTTTTATCCAGAATTAAAGCAACACAAAATGATTACACGATTCGCCAATAGATGTCGTCACTAAACGCATCAAATGGGATTCCACATTAAAATGCGTCGATTTCTCTCAATAGAATAAATATCTCGTTTCGAAAAATCAGTGAAAAATCAATTGCTCAATTATTTCTGATCAACCGGGCTCGCAATCGTGTGGAATATTTTGAGGAAACAGGAAATAGAACCTGAAAATCATGGAGCAAATCGAAGAGGCAGCTTTCACAGTGCCGGATATACTATGCATGGTCCCCTACATCCTAGGACGGACCCCCTGCTTAAATTCTTTGAGGGCCTCCTATGGGCTGCGGGCCCTTGGACATTAGTTCCACTTATCCCCCTCCCTTTATGGCGGACCTTGAAAAATAAAACGAACATCAAAAAATGTATGGACAATTGAGCGTTAATAATATATGGGGGGCGAGGGGGCATAAGGACCCGCTTTCGTGAGTTGCAATTTTGCATAGGGGCCCGGAAATTTTGCCAGCGCCCCTGAGTACAAGTAGTGTTTCTTCCTGAAAATATGGAAACGATGCGATGGTACGACGATCGAGGTTGATCGTTTTTGTCACGCCTTATTTTTAAGGAAAGTGACTTGTTAAGGACATAGCCACGAATTGGTCCTTCTTTGATAAAAAAAAATCATGATGTTACAGTTGTTATTTTTCAATTTTCTCAAAGTCACAAAAACCAGTACCTCCTTTTCTTTTATTTTGTTGTTGTTGTTGTTATTTAGCAGCTGTCAATTAGTCAATTAAAAAAGACCCCTGAAAGGCGCCGGGCTCCCTAGATGTAGCCATGCTAGTCACCCCCTTGTGGGGGCCATGATACTATGAAACGACGGAGCTTAAGTTTCGGAGCTTCAACCAAACAAGATGTCCGGCCGTCCAACTAGTTACTCTAAGTCCTCTGGGCGAGTCGGACGGTCTGGGTCTTCAACCAAACAAGATGTCCTGACACAAGGCCGCCCATACAAATTATGAGCCCCGTACAAACATTTCTCATGGATCTCCTCCATATTTGAATTCCCCCTTTTGTGAATTTTTAATGCTTCTTTCTCCCTCAAAATAAAAATATTGGGCGTCCGGGTTTCCTTTAGAGTCCTGGTCCACCATTCTATGTCCGCCTATGGGCGGCCCTGTTATGCATTATCCTTCCCTGATGCATTATTCTCTTTGGTTAGAAGGTCGAAGATTTTTTTTTCTATAATTTATAAATAGTTTCAGCGTTAAATCAGTACTTTTATTTTCCTTCTACAAATTCGCATTCTGCTGTCTGTCAACTGGGTGACGTGTTTTCAGCGGAGTGTTTTCAGCGGCGTGTTTTCAGCGTGTTTTCAGCGACCCAGAGTTTTCACATCCATTAGAGGCCCAAACAGACAAGCATTAAACATTATTAGGAGGTGCAATCTTTACTTGCAAGAAAAATTGTTTTAAAATACTTTTCTAACTCGCCAAAAGAAGAAAAAATATTGCCCTTCCAAATAAAACGTAATGTTTTTAATGTTGGAGTCCCTTTATGGTTTTTTTTTTTTGGGGGGGGGGGGAGAGGGGCAATTCTATGTGAAACGCATTCTGTACGGCTTTTAATATATTTTATTATTTTCCAAATTCCAAGAAATGCTACCCGGCCAAAAAGCCCCAGTGTCTAAAGTATTCACATACATCCCATTAAACTACCATCTGCCATAGACATTTCTATTCGACAGATGTTTTCGTCAATTAAAAAGAACGATAGGCATGCGATTTCTCTAAACACTGAAATTGCGACCAGAATATTTTTTTTTATCGATGATGGTCACCAATTGCACGAGCAAAGAACATTCTCAAAATTAAAATTCACCAAGCTGGGCGCCCATGTGGGAATACTATTCGAGTAGACGGGCGGGATGGTCAAAGATGGGGGGGGGGGAGGGGGCTCGACTCCATGTAGAGATATAAATACTGTAAAATACTAAATAAAAAAAAGCGTTGCTTAAAACTTATTAAGGCCCGATCTCACCAAAAATCATTTGGTTTGTTGTTATTACCCATTAAAAAATCTGATGTGGGCAACACATTACTTTCCTTATTATAATGCAATGAATTTACTACTTTTACAGTAAAAAAAAAAGATTATTTTTATAGTAGTTATTTATATTCTTTCCAAGATATTGAATTTTCGTCAATGAGTCCTCATTTCCCATGTCTTCATTATCAATGAGTCGTCATTGATTTAGCGTCATTTTTATCCATTTGGCGAGTTTTTCGTTAATTTAGCAACATTTAAAAAGTCGCCAAGTTCGCGACATTCCACCAACTTTGTCGCCAAAATCTCGCCAAGCGTTACAGACGAAAAAATAAGTTATTCTTAGAGCAGATAAATGACTATTGGCGTTCAAATACAAAATTATTACTCAAAGTATCTTTTTTCATGAATGGAACGAGCTAGATCCACGAGAATGAAGTCACCCAATTTATCGCATGATATTACATATGAAAAGTGAACATGTTTCTTAATAGGAAATATTTTTTTTTATTTTATATGACTTTTTGATAATTCTTTTGAAAAATGTGCAATATCTCGGGAACGGTTCATATTAGAGTTCTAAAATTTATGTCAATCGTTTTCTAATGAAAAATTACATAAGAAATGTCTATTTGCGTAACTTTTTTAGCGGTTTTGATTTTTTGACGATTTTTACAAAATTTCACTCGAAAATTTAGAGGGGATTCTGAACATTTGATTGCGTATAAAAACAATAGGCTTCCAGTGTTTATAGATTGTGATTTTTGTACCAAATTTCGTTCGAATCGGTCCATTCGTTCGCCAGTTATCGTCTCCGCAGACTCACTGACACACACACACACATGTTCACTTTTCATATGTAATATCATGCGATAAATTTGATGACATCATTTTTGTGGATCTAGATCGTTCCATTCATGAAAAAAGAAACGTTGAGTAATACTTTTGTATTTGAACGCCAATAGTTATTTATCTGCTGTAAGAATAACTTATTTCTCCGTCCATAACTCTTGGCGAGATTTTGGCGACGAATTTGGTAAAATGTCACCAACTTGGCGACTAAATGTTGCTAAATTAACGAAAAACTCGCCAAATGGATAAAACTGATGATTCATAGACGAAAATTCAATATATTGGAAAGAATATAAATAACTACTATAAAAATAATCTATTTCTTTAATATAAAAGTAGTAAATTCATTGCATTATATAAGGAAAGTCATGTGCTGCCCACATCAGATTTTTTTAACTATAACAAAACGTGTTCCGTATTTAATGTAACTTCTATTTTGCTTTGAAAAAATTAACCAGAAACTTGGAAAAATCCCGTCTGTCTGAAGAAAATGAAAATTATATTCTAAATATTATTTGACTTTAATACAATAAAACATAATTCAGTTTAGATAAACAATCTCCAAACGACTCTCCAATATTAGAAAAATATTGCATAACTTTCCAGAAGATATTGAACGCATATTAGTTTTATATTTTTTTCCAGTTAAAAAATTGTCCATTAAGTACGTCAAATCATGGGCGTTCCAAACAAACAAGATTGTTTGTAAAAATTTCAGAACGTCTCGTATAAACATATTTCATATAAAACTATTTTTGTTCATGCATTCTTTCTCTCAATTTTTCTCTTTTAAATTAATTTTGCAAAATCAATATGCAAAGTTTATGATGACAAGCTTGGTTTTAAATTATTTGTTTTACTACTTTTACGAAATTAAGCGATGGTTATCTTCGATTCGAAGCAAATAGGATATACATTCTTACTTTCTCTGAAATACATGGTAATGCTTAGGGAAAGTATTGGAATCATGTCGAAAATCGCAACTCGAGTTTTCGACGGATCTACACGTTTCGAGACCTATAGAATACGAAAAAATCATTTTTAGCGTGACGTCTGTGTGTGTGTTTGTGTGTCTGTCTGTGTGTTTGTGTGTCTGTCTGTGTGTTTGTGTGTCTGTCTGTCTGTGCAGATTTTGTATCCACTCTAACTAAAAATCTAATACACCGAATTTCACAAAATTTTGTAGGTAAGTCACTTGTGTGCGGGTCTGGTGCTGATTAGTTTTGGGTAAGATTCGGGATAAAAGATCCCGCCTTTTTTTGCGAAATGGCCCGCAAAAGCTTGTATCCACTCTAGCTGAGAAACTAGTGGACCGAATTTCACAAAATTCGGTAGATGAGTCACGTATAAGTCACCCTGGTGCTGATTAGATTTTGGTACGATTAAAAAAAAAATGATCTGCCTTTTTTTGCAGAATGGCCGGCAAAAATTGTTAAAATCTAAACTAAAAAGCTACGTATACTCAAATATATCCATTAAATGCTTGTTTAATACGTAATTTTTAACGAAGAAAAGAGTAAGACCAACCCCATTACACTAGGACTAGCCGTTCTCGAGATATAATAGTTTTTTCGTGTTTTCTCCATGCCACCTTTAAAAATAAGTCCAGTTATCAAATGAGAACCAAAATTGAATTAAAAGTGAATTAAATTTAATTGAAATAAAGAGAACGTGGATATAAGTCTGCAGGGAAAGTCATGTGCTGCCCACATCAGATTTTTACTTTCCTTGAAATACATGGTAATGTATAGGGAAAGTATTGGAATCATGCCGAAAATCACAACTCGAGTTTTGGACGGATCTTCACGTTTCGAGACCTCTAGAATACGAAAAAACCATTTTTAGCGTGACGTCTGTGTGTGTGTGTGTGTGTGTGTGTGTGTGTGTCTGTGTGCCTGTGCAATGTATGTATCCACTCTAACTCAAAAACTAATGGACAGAATTTTATAATGTTTGGTAGGTAAGGCTCCTGGGCGTGACCCTAGTGCTGATTAGTTTTTGGTACAATTCGGACAAAAAGAACCCGCCTCTTTTTTGCGAAATGGCCAGCAAAAATCTCATGTATCCACTCTAACTGAAATACTAATTAACCAAATTTCACAAAATTTGGTAGATGAATTACATGTGAGACACTCTGGTGCTGATTAGATTTTGGTACGATTGGGAAAAAGCCAACCTGCTGTTTTTTACGAAATGGCCCCGCAAAAATCGCCAATATCTAAAAAAAAGACTATGCATGTTCAAATGTATCAATTAAATGCTTGTTTTTTATTTAATTTATGGGATTTTTTTATAAATTTATTTGAAAAATGTGCAATATCTCGAGAACGGTTCATGCAAGCGTTCTAAAGTTTACGTCAATCGTTTTCTAAGGGAAAATTACATAAGAAATGTCTATTTGCGTAACTTTATTAAAGGTTTTGATTTTTTGAAGAATTTCTCAAAATTTCATTCGAAAATTTAGAGGATTCTGAACATTCGATTGTGTTTAAAAACAATAGGCTTCCAGTATTCACGGATTGTAATTTTTGTACCGAATTTCATTCGAATCGCTCCATTTGTTAGTGAGATATCGTCTCCACAGACACACTGACACACACACACACATACATCACCTCAAAAATGTTCGATTCGTGATCAGGGATGCCTGAAACGTGCTCTTCCGTCGAAAACTCGAATTTGAATTTTCGACCCCGTCACAATACTTTCCTTATACGTTATATGTATATAAGGAAAGTAAAAAATATGTTGTAACAAGAAAGATTAAAAATCCCGTTTAGAGGAAATGACGAATATAGCATTTGTGACACCGTAATAACTACTCTGCTTTTAATCCAGTGCACTCTCCTATACATGCTCCCGTCTGCTCCTATATACCCTGCAGGCGCCAGTGTTTCGGACCCCACTGTGTGAGGAAGTAAAGCCCAGGAGATAAAAATAAATATGTAGTAGATGTGGTACCGTAATTATAATGTTGTTATTCTGCTTTTAAATTCCCGATAAAACAGTATATTACTTTCCTTATATACATAATGTATAAGGAAAGTATTGTGACGGGGTCGAAAATTCGTATTCGAGTTTTCGACGGGAGAGCACGTTTCAAGCATCCCTGATCACGAATCAAACATTTTTGAAGTGATGTCTGTGTGTGTTTATGTGTGTGTGTGTGTGTGTCAGTGAGTCTGTGGAGACGATAACTGACGAACGAATGATCCGATTCGAGCCAAATTTGGTACAAGAATCACAATCTGTAAACACTGGAAACCTATTGTTTTTATACGCAATCGAATGTTCAGAACCCCCCTAAATATTCGAATGAAATTTTGAAAAAATTGTCAAAAAATCAAAACCGCTAATAAAGTTACGCAAATAGACATTTCTTATGTAATTTTTCATTAGAAAACGATTGACATACATTTTAGAACGCTAACATGAACCTTTCTCGAGATATTGTACATTTTTCAAAAAAATTATCAAAAAGTCATATAAAATAAAAAAAAATATTTCCTATTGAGGAACATGTTCACTTTTCATATGTAATATCATGCGATAAATTGAGTGATATCATTCTCGTGGATCTAGCTCGTTCCATTCATGAAAAAAGATACTTTGACTAATACTTTTGTATTTGAACGCCAATAGTCATTTATCTGCTGTAAGAATAACTTATTTCTTAGTGCATAACGCTTGGCGAGATTTTGGCGACGAATTTGGCGGAATCTCGCCAACTTGGCGACTTTTTTTAAATGTTGCCAAATTAACGAAAATTTCGCCAAATGGATAAAAATGACGCTAAATCAATGAAAATGACGACTAATTGTCGAAAATTCAATATCTTGGAAATAATATTAGTATCTACTATAAGAAAAACCTATTTTTTTTTTACTGTAAAAGTAGTAAATTCATCACATTATATAAGGAAAGTCATGTGTTGCCCACATCAGATTTTCTCATATGGAACGGATAAACTACAGCACAGTACATGTTAAACGGGATGCTCTTAAATTATAATAAATATTATATGAATTATATTTCCGTTCGTATCTTAATAATGCCTCTGGTAGGATTGAGGCTGCTCGCGGTTCACAGTTGATTCAAAAGTTCGGAGCAAAAGTAAAACGCTATAAAAAAAATATCTATGGGTAGGAGAGACGTGCGGTTTGCAGATTAATATTCACCATGGTGGGGAATTTTGTGTGGCATGAAGAAAAATTAGTTCAAACTCTCGACACTTGGGTGAACTGCGGCAGATAAAGCAATGGAGATGACTTATGCATGGAGGTGATTGAACACATGACTGGCCTGCGAGATCCCAAGATCTCATCATCGTGTGATTTCTCTTTGTGGGGGATATCTAAAATCACGCGTGTGAGATTAGTGTATGAGGCACATTTTACTCATCTTTTTTTTATGGATTTCCTAAAATTCTGTACCTTTTTTTACGCAGCTTTGTAATTTATTACATATGTCTAAGATCAATATTTAAGGAATAAAAGCCGAGGTCAATGTTTTTGGGACACCCTGTATATATATATATATTTATATATAATTATGTATTATATACAATTATATATATATATATTTATTATATTTATATATAATTATATTTAATTGATTTTATTGATTTTATGATGTATATCATAACCCCCCCCCCACACACACATCACAACACATTTCCTTTTAATATACTCTCTATTGAGGAGAGCTTAAGAAGCAGGAGAATGAGGATGCCATAAGGATCATAAGTTGCACTTTAATTTCAAATTTGAAGAAATGGTTAATTTCAAATACAGAAGAAAATATAATCATCCATTAGCTCAATGGAGGAAGTGTCGTTTGTCCAGCAGGGGATTAATCGTTTAATTCCTCCCTGAGAGAAGATATTTTTATTTTTTTTTTCATACGTAGTATTGAGAAAGTATTGTTTTCACGAACATTTTCGATTTCGAGTCCAATATATGTTTTAGAACCTTCTGAATACGTTTTGACTATTTTTAGAGTGATTTCCGTGTGTCCTTACTCGATTTCTTGTGCACGCGAGAGCTGCCACAAATATTAATGAATATTTACTAAAATTTATATTCGGCTTTGTTGTCGAAAAATCTGGAATTGGATAGACTTTTTTTTTTTCATTTCTAGAGAAAAATCTGAAATTTTTATATATTTTTCACATGGCAGCATAGAACCAAAATTTGACATAATCATGCATAAACGTGTTATTTGTGGCTAGTGATTACGAAACTTAATAGTTTCAATAATTCCAGCGAAAAATAACCATGATACAAATTTTGTGTTCGTGACGTTATTTGTTCCCTCTCGAAGGAAGGGGGGTGGGGGTACCTTCCCGCGATGGGGAGGGGTAGGGCGAATGTCATATTTGGCATCAATTGATAGATTTTTCCAAGCTCTTTAAAATGAAAGGTAACATGCAATATTTGTGATCATTTGGAACAATGATACAAATTTTACAAATATTTTCTTTTAAAAAAAGAGAAAAGAAAGATCAATCATACATAAAGCATTGATTATGAAACACTTTCCAACTGAAATGCAATTTTATTTAAACATCTCTAAAATACGATATATTCAGCGGTGATATTTTTAAAATTATCATAATACTACAATAATTTATTATATTTGAAAACTTAACTAAAACAAATGAACTTTATTCAAATAATGTCATCGAAATATAAATCGTCTGGCTCATATTTCATTCAGAGACGATATTTTTAAAATTATCACAATACTACAATAATTTATTTTACTTAAAAACGTAAAACCATGGAGGTAAAATTGCTTTCTAACTCCATGCTTAAAATTTCATCAAAAAAGCAATAATATGGAATCGACTGTTTCTCTATGTAAAATCAATGAATGTTTCATTCATATCAGATCCCATAAATAAATAATTTTGCGTTAAAGAAATTCAGCAATTCTTCTACAACTCATCTTACATTTAGATGTGTTTACATTCTCCATAAGTGAAAATTAGGCTTCGTTGTAGAAATAACCAAAGTTTGATGATCGTTTAAACTCAAATATATTGTAATTGCGTTGTTTCAGAATATAGATGCACAGAAATTAATCAAAAATAAATCGGTTTTAGGACGGATACAACGCTAAATATAAATTAAAAAGAACTTTAAACATCGCGATTTTGATACAAGATGGATGCCATATTTTATTTTGAAGTAGATTACTTAATCTCTTCATATAATATGGGTGTAATTATTATTCTAATTTTTATTTAAAAAACTACCGAATATATTTTGCTGAAATTATTTTCATATATTTTATGGGATAATTTGAATATTTCCTGAAACTTTCGAAGCAATTTGTGTGAATTTTAAATTCGCTTAAAAAATGTTTGAAAAATTAGGTCCCATAGGGCTTAATGTATATAATTTTTTCAACCAGGGTTCAATCAAAACTAATTAGGTGATATTATTCATTTATATTCCCATATATCCCACAGACCGTCTCAACATACTAAAATTTCATTTTGATAAAATCATTTTTACGGCAGTTATCGTGCGGACGGACAGACAGACAGACAGAATAAACAAAGTCATAAACACTTTTCAACTATGTTGTAAAGTGTTAAAAACCCAACTGCTTAGAAATGGGTTCTGGCATGAGAAGTTCGAGTTTTCTACATTCTATTAATTTCACGTTATTTTCCCATTTGAATTTTTGTAAATTCACGCAAACGCAGTTCATTGGATCAGTTAAGTTAATTGTCGCTTAGTGGCTGTCCTTTGTTCCATCTCCATGTAAGCGTCTCAAAAACTGCACATAAATGAAACAATGTCAGCGTCTGTATAGGTAAAAATAAAGATGTATACCTTTCAGAGGCAGGAAATCCAGTTAACTTATGCTTCAATCGTATGAATACAATAGTTACGCAAGACATTCACAAAAAGTCTGTTTCCCTTTCTGGTAGGTCGGACGGTCTGGGTCTCAACAACAACAACAAAAAGTCTGTTTGTTCTCTTTGCGATTGTTTCTGGGATTCATATCCGCGGATTTATGAAATTATTAAATGCAAAAGAACAAACATCTCGTGTGTAATGCCAATCTATTTATTTATTTATTTATTTTTTTGCAATGCTCAAAAGATTGTCGCTAGTCTTCACCTTTACATGTGCAATGTAATACAGAGACGGCGCCTTTAATGGCGGTAATATAATATTAGCTTGTGCTGTATTTATGTTTCTAAATTGTTGCCATACCTATATAATAGTGTCTGGTAGTTCATGTATGTCCTTTGTAGCGGATAATCAAAGCGACGTACGGACTTGAAATTTGGTACACAGGTACTGCAGGACCCGTGACGATTCGCCTGGGCGGAATCTTTTTTAATTCATTCTAATTAGTATTTTAGTTATGTTATGTTTTAACACGATTTTCGCTCAGATGCGTTTCTTATCGACCGAAAGTATTATTTCAGAATCCATACGATTACTAGTCGAATTTTTGTGAATTAAAAGATATATTATAATATATATATATATATATATATATATATATATATATATATATATATATATATATAAGGGGTATATATGGACTGATGGTCAGATCTGTAAGGGGTTATAGAACTCACCAAAACAAACAACTTTCACAATACAATGTGGGTTCGGAAAGCAACCGGCCAGCCGCGAGAGGGCGCTTTCTCTGGAGTGGATAAAATGTCACGTCAAAATGGAGAACACAGTAAAGACGAATAATGGAAAATTATTGGCAAAATGTTTACAACAAATGCTCAAATGAACGACCACCAACTGCGAGACAAGCATCACAGCGGCGACGGAGTGAATCTCGTACACTTCGGAAGATTCCTGGCATTTTACGAATGTCTGCAGTTGCGACGCTAATTCGGGCGATAAAGTCCTCTGGTGACTCGATGGGCATCTCGTAAACGGCGCTTTTTAACTGTCCCCAGAGGAAAAAACCCATTTCAAGACAGATAGGGAGATCTGGAAGGCCACGCGATGGGCCCACCGCGATCAATCCATCTGTTCGGAAAGGCGATGTTCAGGTAGTTCCGCACAGTCCTGGTGTAATGTGCTGGCGCTCCGTCGTGCTGGAACTACATAATCTGTCGATGCTGGTACAACACGTAGTCACCAGAGGACCTTGTCGCCCGAATTAACGTCGCAGCTGCAGACATTAGTGAAATGCCAGGAATCTTCCAAAGTGTACGCAATTTACTCCGTCGCCTCTGTGACGCCTGTTTCGCAGTTGGTGGTCGTTCATTTGAGCATTTGTTGTAAACATTTTGTCAATAATTTTCCATTATTCGTCTTTATTGTATTCTACATTTTGACGCAACGTTTCATCTACTCCCGAGAAAACGCCCTCTCGCGGCTCGCCGGTTGTTTTCCGACCCCACATTGTATTGTGAAAGTTGTTTGTTTTGGGGAGTTCTATAACCCCTTACACTTCTGACCATCAGTTCATATACACCCTGTATCGATTGGCAACAGCAGTTCTCAACTTTTTATTTTTTGAGATTGGCAACATTGGTCTCTTTATTCAAGGCTCCAATGGATCAGACGTATACAGTGTTTTTTCAGGTATTCTTGTTTCCTGTTATTTTTCAATCTTTATGCATGTTGTCCAGGTTGTCAGAGTGTATAGATATAATCTATCACTGATATCAGAAACATGCATTTTGTGTTCATTTTTATGAAATACCTGAACTTGATAAAGAGTTTTGTAGAAATGGACAATTAATTATTATGCCTAGGGCTTGTCCACGTGTAAAGCTTTCATGCTTGGATTCATTTTATTTTATTTTATCGGTTCCTTTCCATTGATGTTTCTTGTATGTCTTCAGCTTGATGACTAGAGGTTTGCATTTTATTTTCACTTGATTGATGATTCTCTGTTAGATACTTTTATTTGCAAGGCATATTTTAATCTTGGAGATTTTTGAGTTGAAACTTCTCTCAATTCTTTTATTGGATTTTCAAACTTTTATTATATATATATATATATATATATATATATATATATATATATATATATATATATATATATATATATATATATATATATATATATATATATATATATATATATACATATATATATATACATATATATATATACATATATCAGGGTGAGTCGGAACTCTTGGCCAAACTTTAAGGGGTGATAAATCAAATCTAAACAAGCAATTTTTGTCATACAAAGCAAGGTCGTAACGCAATAACGCAAGAGGTGAACCGCTAGACGTCACTGCCATTGAACACAGTGACGACTGCGTCAGAACTAGCCAGGGTTTAAGCTGAATTTAAAATTTCTTTAGAGATTATTTGATTGGCCCATATCTTCTACCATGCCGACTGGACGGCAGAACATACCTCCTATTTTTACAGGAGGTATTGCCACAGTTACTGCAACATGTTCCTGCCAACATTAAAGCATGCATGTGGTTCCAACACGACGGAGCACCACCCCATTTCAGCGTGGATGTGCGGCACACCTTAGATGCTTCATGCCCAGGGCAATGGATTGGTCGGGGTGGTCCCATAACTTGGCCGGCACGATTGTCTGATCTCGCCTGTCTCAACTTTTTTTTTATGGGGCCATATGAAAAGTCTCATCTACGATAGCCCCATCGACTCCAACTCCGACCTTGTTGCTAGGATTGCTGTTGCTGCCGACGTTGTCCAAGATATGCCGAGTGTTTTTGCTAGCGCTAGCTAAGTCGCAAGTGTGAAGCCTACATTACTGCTGGTGGTCGACCTTTCGAGCAGTTTGTGTAACTTTGTCCATGCAATCTGCAAATTCTGTCAGTAAAACGTACTTCGTGCCTACTCTGTCATTTTCATGTTTCCTCTTTTCACGAGAGAGTCGTCATTTCCTCATTTCATGAGCTACCATCTTGCGGTTCATCTCTTGCATTACGACCATGCTTTGTATAATAAAAATTGCATGTTTAGATGCGATTTATCACCCCTTAAAGTTTGGACCTAAAGTTCTGACTCGCCCTATATATATACAGGAATTGGACAAAATAATATGAACACTTGTCGGAAACCCAGACCACTCGACTCGCCCAAAGGCATGACCACCAACTTGAATGGCCGGATATGAACACCTGTGTAATAATAATACTCGAGGGGAACTTGTTGTATACTCCCGTCCCCTAGTGTTAAAGCGTGCCATCTAGCGGACGAGAATGTACATACATCAGTCTGTACGTAGTAGTGATAGTGGTTGAATGCAAAATCTATTACAGCGTTAAAACTCCGTTATGGCTGACTTCTCAGATTTCAAAAGAGGAATGATTGTTGGGGCCCGTCTTTCCGGAGCCTCAGTAACGAAAACGGCCATCCTTGTTGGTGTCGGGAGAAGTACCGCGTCGATTGTAATGACAACCTGTATCAAACAGGGAAATACGTCATTTGGCGAGCACAACAGTGGACGACGGTCGAAGCTGACTGATAGAAACAGAAGGACTTTGAAGCGGATTGTAGCCAGAAACCCCAAAACAGCATCCCAGATAACATCTTGGATGAACACACATCTACAGGAAGCTGTATCATCAAAAACTCTCCGGCGCGAACTGCATTCGGCAAACATTCACGGTAGAGCGGCGACTTTCAAACCATTGGTTACACCATACAATGTCTTGAAACGACGAAAATGGTGTCGCGAGCATAAAAATTGGACACAACAACAATGGGAGAATATCATCTGGCCAGACGAATTGTCGTTTACATTACTCCCGACCAACAGACGTGTTTACATTTGGAAAATGCCAGCCGAAGCCTATCATGTTGTCTCCTTCCTACTGTTTAGCATGGAGGGGGATCAGTGATGCTGTGGAACGCGATGTCGCATTGTGGTCTCGGCCGACTTGTTGTCCTGCATGGGCGGGTTACAGCACGGGATTATGCCAGTATTCTGGCCGAGAATCTTCATCCAATGGTGCAAACTATGCTCCCTGATGAACGACCTGTGTATCAAGCCTATATGCTCCCATTCACACTGCTGGAATTTTTCGAGACTGGTTTAATGAACACAATGATGAAGTACAACACCTCGTGTGGCCCCCTCAGTCCCCTGATTTTAAAATAATTGAACCTTTGTAGGGTATTTTGGAGGGCAAGTTGCGCAGCCGGTTTCCACCTCCAAGGACATTTTCTGAGTTAGCGATCTTTTTGCAGGAAGAGTGGCTGCGTATCCCTGTGACTCTTGTGCGTGACTTGTATTTGTCCATCCCACGTCGGATACAAACTATAATTTATGCAAAAAATGGGCTATCAGTCTATTAATAAAGATTCTGTTTCTTTTCACAGGTGTTCATATTATTTTGTCCAACCCCTGTATTTATATATATATATATATATACAGGGGTTATATATATATATTTATTTATATATATATATATATATATAAATCAAAAAGAACTAAAAGAGCAAGTAAATAGAATAAAAAATTACCCTCATTATCTGATCTAAAAAATGACATCCTACAGC
The DNA here is from genome assembly GCA_951213105.1 of Amaurobius ferox. Lineage (NCBI taxonomy): Eukaryota > Metazoa > Arthropoda > Arachnida > Araneae > Amaurobiidae > Amaurobius > Amaurobius ferox. The sequence continues at coordinate 127,224,083 of OX578140.1, forward strand.
AACATGCAAATTTCAAAATTACTTTTGATTGGAAACAATGTGAGAACTGAATTTTCGCAATTAAAAAACAGCAATTAAATTTGGTTTATAACCTTTTCATAACCACTGCATTTGATAACGTTCATTTTAAACTTTTATTCTATGATTTGCTCATCCACAGAAGTAAATTTATATATACGTCACGGACTTAAATTTAAATGACGAATCAAAACAATATACTAAAATTAACGAATTTTGTATCTTGAATTTCCCTAATTTTGTCTTAAATAATCTGAAGATAAATAATTTTTTAAAATCATTTTGCAATTACATTTCAGTCAAACATTTAAATCCTAAAGTTGCATATAAATATGACAAACCACTAGGACGTTATATTTTCAATTATAATCAAATAGTTAGATAAATGGATATTAATCAAAATTATGAATTGAATAAAGATTCATACTGCCACTGTCATTTAGATAAATTCAAAGACTACGTAGATAAACACCACTGCCATGTTATAACGGGAAATCTAAATATTATTAATTATGATGCACTGAGATCACTGATGTTACTTGGTACTAAGTACCGTATACCTATTAAATTTAAACATAAATTAATTTGTAAAGATTTATTTTTTGACTTAAATAAATTTATCTATAAAATCAGCTATAAATATCAAATCCCTGTAGAAGCCTTCAAACCCTGAGTGTCTTAATAGAGAAATACTTAAATCACTATATATATAATCAGTAAATTAATAAATCATATAAACTTAATTTTCAATTAAAAAGGATATTAAAGAAATTCAAAATAATTTTGTCATTACTTATATCGATAAGGCTAGTAGTAACTACTCAATCATTTGTAAATATTACTATATAAATACCTTCCAGTCACTCTTGCTTAATAAGCAAATCTATAATTTACATAATACTAACTTTAAATGCTTATCTAATAGAATTTCAGCCAAACATAAGCAAATCCATCTAAAAAATAGTTGTAAAGACATTCCTTATCTAGTTTTAGTACACAAGTTTCATAAATCCCCTGTTGCTTTTCGAACTATTACTAGTGGGCATAATTCTTACATTACTAATGCTGGTAAATTATTATTAAAAGTATTAAATGAAGTACCCTTTTCAGATGAGATTTCAAATAATTGTCATATTGTGAAAAACAGTTTTGAATTAGTTAAATTATAAACTCTTACTAATATTCATAGTATTTATACTTTTGGTTTCAAAGATTTGTTTAATAATATTGATATACATGATCTGTATAGAACTATTTTAGGAATTTTTGAAAAATTTAATATTAACCTAAAATATTCAAATTTTCTTTTTAAAAAATTACTTCATTTCACTCTCTACGAGAATTATACTCAACACTAGCTGCCTTAGGCGATCAACCTGTTCGCTACCCCGGAAAATTATGACCGTGACAAACTAGTTGGTGCGACCTACCAGAAAGGTGTAAGGTATCTATTTGGACGGCCAGGAAGTGCCACCCAATTTAGACCGGAAATCAGTGGGGGAGGCATTCACAGGAACCGTACCCTCCTTCCCCTACCACCAAGCTCTCGGAAGGACTACGGACCAACATGTTTAACGTGATCATACTCCGCGTGAACACGGCGGCAGTTTTGGCAGTGGCGGGAATCGAACCCGGGCCTACCGAGTGCAATTTCAGCGCGCTAACCACTGGGTTACCTCGCCCTCCACGACAATCTCCATAATGTTCTTTTTATTCACCTTATTTAGACAGGAACCCAGTGGAGGAGGCATCCACAGGGACCGTATAGCCTCCTTCCCCTACCACCAACCTCTCGGAAGGATTTACGGACCCACATATTTAACTTAATCGTACTCCGCGTGAACACGGCGGCAGTTTTGGCAGTGGCGGGAATCGAACCCAGACCTACCGAGTGCAATTACCGCGCGCTAACCACTGGGCTACCGCGCCCTCAACCCCATGGAGTTAACAAAGTTTGGTTTAGTTAACTGACGTTAAATGACCATATGCTAAGCTCTTAATTCCATCATTTAAAATATAACGTAATTTTCTAACCGGATTCACGATCTCCATGGAAACGGCGTGACGTCCCCGACTGCGCGCGCAGGAGAAGTGGGAAGTCGGATCTTCGCCGTGAAGTCGTCGAGAAATTTAAAATCATTACTTCTTTAAAATCAGGATCGGGCTGCTATTTATAATTATTTCTTGACCAGATTGGGCTTATAAAAAAGCTTGATCTTTGAGCTTTCTAAAAATGTAAATTATTAGTCGAAATTCTCGATATTTTTTCGGATGCGAGGATTTAAAAACGAAAGTTCGTTTTTTTGAGCCGAAAGTATCTTTCGTTTTAAAATCCGTAAAAAAATATTAGAAATTGAAATTGAGATTTGAAATTGATATAATTTTACTCGCAATTGACTGCTCTTTCCGGTCGTGTGATTTGTTTTTTTCTACGACGTCTGGATGGAGGAGAAAAAAGGGGAAAAAACGGTTGAAATCGCATAAAATATTAAATAACAAAACAAATAATTTAAATTTTAAAATTCGGTTTTTACGTGTCACCTTCCCACCTCTCCGGGTCTCCGATTGTCAATTTTCGTAGATCTCTGAAGCGCGGTCGCTGAACCTATTAGTGTATAAAACAGACACACACACAGAAATTGCCTTTTATTATATAGATTGTGGTACGTTTTTTAAGCAACAGTTTGGAATCCCACAAGGGGTGTGTGGTTCATCACTGTTGGCTAATCTGTATTTATTCTTCTATGAAAAGAACATTAATCCAAGCTTGCATAATATGCACATGTTATATATCTAGATGACATATATTATGTGTATCCCTTAACAATATCCCTATAGTATTTAACTTTTATCCTAATAATTTACAATTAAATGCAAGTAATAATGACTCTAATGTTGTAAACTTTTTAGATTTAAATTTAGAATTAAAAAATTGTAATATGGCTATAAACTTGTATGATAAAAGACAAGATTTTAAATTTAATACACCAAAAAGTCAACATTTTGACGCTTGTTTGCATATATTAGTTTTTAGAAATATTATAATAAACCAGGTTCTTAGAATCAATAAAATTTGTGATGAAAATTATAAATTAGTACATTTTATGGAATTATTGAGTACAGCGATAATGCAAATCCTCCCAAATTCGTTATTAGAAGTATCAACTCAGTGTATCAACTTTCACTCGATAACATCTAAGACAACCTTCCCAATTATAGTGGCTAACAATAGAAAACAAAAATTATAATTATTTATTAATTATATAAATTAATAAATAATTAAATAAGCTAAAAAATTAGAAAAATCAAAAACATCTGAAAATAAGATACATTAATATTAATATTTTCAATTTTATTTTCGCTAAAAATATTGTAACTTCAGCCAGTTTGAGACTACGATTTGAGCGCTCTTATAATGGTGTATAGTGGCATTCTCGTTCATCCATTTATTCTATGAATCTCTTGTTTAGTAACAATTTTCATCTTTGCTTCGTGTTCATATTCAATTTTGCTTATACGGGTAATAGTCCCGGTCTCTTGATCTGACTCACTGGACGGGTCTGGGAGTGTCGCTGTGTACGTTCGTGCTGCCTCCTAAGTTTATTTCGTCATGTTCATTCCGATGCTTCTAGATATTTATTATACTGTTGAGGTTGGTCGCAGATACACGTGGTGAAAGGAGAAGGGTTCCTGCTACACGGTAATACAAATTTTCCTAATGTTTCTTATCTTCATTTTACATCTTTTGATGCCTGTAGTCTGAGTTTGGACATTTATAGTAATGTATTATTGTCCAATCTGAAACAGGTATTAGTTCGGGTTGATTAGAATTAAATACTCAGACCTGAAGATGAATTTTATTCTTTTTAATCTTCGAATTTGGGCCGGTGCTGATCTTTTCTATTATCGGCATTATGGCAGTGATTTTGCTTCTATGGTGATGTTAATATTTCACGATTACCTGAATTATTTATTTATTTTTACTTCTTTCTAATATACAGAGGCTGTTCACACATTTTTTAGACGATGTATATTGTATTCACAAAACTAAATTACATAAAATTCTTGTGTTTTAAATGTTCTATTTGACATCCCTTATTCTGAACTATCTTTCGACACCGCAATTTCCAGGATAATAATGCCTTTTGAAGTGTCAGAAGAGGTATTCTATCCCATTCCTCCTGAACAGCTTTCCAGAGTCCTGTAAGAGTTTTGGGACGACGTTTGGATAATGCAGATTTTAAAAGTCCGAAAGCACAAAAATCCATAGGTGATACATCGGGAGATTTAGTAGGGATATCAGTGAAGGGTATGGCCTTTATACCAGTTTTTTGTTCCATTTCTTTTAGGAAATTTACAGTGGATTTTGATGTGTGACTGCTAGCTTTGTCCTGATGGAGTCTCACAGATTGATGGCACTGTGGGTAAAGCGATGGTATTTCATTCAGAAAAATTGGCGATAAAATATGTTCCTGATAGTATTTGGAGTTAATCTTGACGTTTTTTCCCGCTCTCTTTATTTTTAACTTGCCATTATAAGAAAAACCAGCAACAATCATGAATCCCTTAGAAAAACTTTCTTTCGATTCTTTGAACCATGTACTTAAATTTTGTTCTCCCCTTTTATGATAATAAATGGCTCTTTTTTTGTTGCAATCATTTAATTACACCCATGATTCATCTATTGTGACAATTGTTTTCCATTTTTCTTTGGATAAGTGTTTCTCATATAGAATTCTGCAGCGTGTCCTGCGTTCAGCGATATGATTTGGAAGAAGACGATGCGCATTGCGTTTTTTCGCTTTCTTAAGTTTTAAATCAACGTTTATCATTTTATTTACAGTGGACACCGAGCATTTTAATGATTTTGCAACTGTCCTTTGACTAGGGGGATTTTCTATTAGCATTAAACAACGTACCTTTGCAATAGTCGAAGATGTCCGTTTTTCCCTTGGATACTTGTTTGGAATTTTTGTCCTACTTGAGGCTCCAATTTGACGGTTTTTTCCTTTCCTGTTGACGATATTACCTATCGACGCTTTAGATATCACAAAACCATGACTCTCACATCGTTTTTGGATAACAGAGTATGCATATTTCTCTTCGGAAAGAGCATAAATGTAGCCTTCGAACCACTGTTTTGTTAAAAACGCCATTTTTGAATAAAAACAAAACTTTCAAGCCGCAGACGATAATTTTGACTTTTAAAAACATAGTACAATTGGAATTATTTCTTTTGCAGCAAACGATTTTTTATTACCGCTTACCAAAATCGTCTAAAAAATGTGCGAACAGCCTCTGTATATATATATATATATATGTATGTATGTATGTATACATGTGTGTTTGTAAGTATACTTTTCGTGTGTCAAACATATCCGTCCTTCGGGACCAGAATATTCTTGCAGAGATTCTATCTTAACACTATCAGCATATCGTATCGGTTATATTCTTGTTGTTTTTGTTTTAAGCGGTTGTATTGTTCAAACGCTCCTTGGTTTACGAGAATTTTTTGCGAGTTTCGGTGCGATTGCAATCAATGTTTCTTTCAGAACTTTTAGACCGGGGGAGGGGGGGCGAATAAAACTTTAGGGGTGGGGATTTTTCTATTTCTTGTCTCTAAGTGCTGTCACATAAATAGAAACTAGGTTAACATAAAATGTCTCTGGGAGGGCGAATAATAGTCTCCGGGTGTGGAAAAAAAAATCGTTTATTACAGAATAAACAAGCGAAAAAAAAATCGTTTGTTACAGAATAAACAATTTGGGGCAGCAAAGGCATCTGATCAAAAGATGCTTGGAGCCTGTACCCGAATTATAAGAACAGAGGAGGAGCTAGCTTTTGCTCAGTGATTATAATGTCGGCCTTGTAAGCAAAGGGTCCATGGTTCGGGGCCCGGCGACGCACAATCGCCACAAATTGATTAAACGTATCAGTCGATTTCAAAAGCAAAATACGAAAAAACAAGAAAGATCAATCATGCATAAAGCAGTGATTATGAAACACTTTCCAACTGCAATGCAATTTTATTTAAACATCTCTAAAATGCGATACATTCAGTGGTGATATTTTTAAAATTATCACAAATACTATGATAATTTATTATATTTGAAAACCTCATCGAAAACAAATTAACTTTATTTAAATGGCGTCATCGAAATATAAATCCCCTGGCTCTATAAAAACAGTGAATATTTCATTCATAAACATTTTTCCGTTTCTTTCATTCAGCCGTGATATTTTCAAAATTATCACAATACTACAATAATTTATTTTACTTAAAACTGTAAAACCATGGAGGAAACTTTTTAACTCCATTCTTAAAACTGCATCGAATAAGGCAATTCCATGGAATCGCCTATTTCTCTCTGTAAAATCAATGAATTTTTCATTCATATCAGCTATATTGTAGACTCCAGAGCTAAATAATTTTGTGTTAAAGAAATTCAGCAATTCTTATACACCTCATCTTACACCTTATTGCGTTTACATTCGCCATACGTGAAAACTAGGATTCGTTGTAAAAATAATCAAAGTTGGATGATCTTTTAAACTCAAATATATTGTAATTGCGTTGTTTCAGAATATAGATGCACAGAAATTAAGCAAAAATAAAGCGGTTTTAGGACGGATACAATACTAAATATAAATGAAAAAGAACTTTAAAAATCACGATTTTGACACAAGATGGATGCCATATTTTATTTTGAAGTGGGTCACGTGATCTCTTCGTATAATATGAGTGCAATTATTATTTTAATTTCTATTTAAAAAAAACTGTCGAATATATTTTGCTGAATTTTTTTTATATATTTTATGGTCTAATTTGAATATTTCCTAAAATTTCGAAGCAATTTGTGAATTTTAAATTCGCTTAAAAATGTTTGAAAAATTAGGTCCCATAGGATTTAATGTAGTATTTCATTTTTTTAACCCGGTTTTAATCCAAAACTAATTGAGTGATATTATTCATTTACATTCCCATATATTCTACAGACCGTTTCAACAACATACTAAAATTTCATTTTGATAAAGTTATTTTTACGGCAGTTATCGTGCTAACGGATAGACAGACAGACAGAATGAATTAACAAAGTCATAAACACTTTTCAACTATGTTGTAGTGTTAAAAATGTTTTCTTTATCTGGATTAATAAGGCGGAGCAGCTGCTGTAGCAAATGTAGGTAAATATGTGTCAACATTTCAACAGTATAATACCAACGAGTTAGTATAGTATATGGAGGGAGCGCGATCCAATCTTCCCCATGTTAGTAGTGTGGTCAAACACAAAGCAGGTGCAGTAGGTCGAGAACAAGAGATAAATGTAAGTAAAAGGGAAGAAGGTAAATGGAAGTTCCTTTTAGTAGACCTTGGATCGAGAAGGAGGAGGACATTCATGATTTGGCGATTTATCGCCTAGACTGTGTAGTGTACCTTCTGTTTTTTTTAAAACTTCTATTAAAGACGAGGATGAACGGGAAGTTGTTATACGTTATAAGATTTTAAAGAATATGTATGAAGAAAAATACCAAATAGGATTAGAATATTTTTATTATCAAAAAATTTTATTACTAAAGAATAATTTTGTTAATGAAGTTAATTTCGTAACTGAACTACAAAACAATTGCAAATAAAATATGATATGAGATAGATTACAAGTATACAAATTGAAGAATATGTATAATATATTTAAAAATAATTATAAAGTATATGGGAAAAAATGTGTGCATGCTTACGTAAAATGTAGAATTCTCCACTTTTATCTCTGAAAGTTCTGTTAGCAGTATCCATATTTGCTTTGAGGCGTTCTGCAACAAAGTTCTGTTCTGGCTAGTCCTTCGCTGACTAGCGGCAGCTATACTTATTTGACACTTATACATATTACTTTGACACTTATACACATACAGCTATACTTATTTGACACTTATACATATTACTTTGACACTTATACACATACAGCTATACTTATTTGACACTTTGACACTTATACATATTACTTTAAAACTTATACACATACAGCTATACTTATTTAACACTTTGACACTTATTTGACACTTTGGACTTATTTGACACTTCGTCAAACTCCACATTAAACTTTATAGGATGTGAAAGCCACGAGGTCGAACTGACAAAAACATTATTGAAATGTTACTTAATAACCATACTTCATTTTTATATTAAAGGCATCAACAAAGAAAAATGTACACAAAGAAACAAAGTAAAAATTTCAAAGATGAGTAAATGTAAATAGTACATTTGAATAAATGAAATGCATGTAAAATATTAAAAAAAATGATGACAATACCTTTTTGTTAAAATATTTTTATTTTTAAATTTAGTTTTTGTCTCCTTTAAAGTAGATTAATATTCTTTAACCATTTATTTTTCTGTAAGGATGTATATATATATATATATTATACTGATGATTTTTTATTAGACGTTGTATAATATTAAACTTATTATGTATTATAAGGTGAGAAATAATACCTTATCTGTAAATATTTTGTTCAATTTATATATGTCATTTTTTTCAACTGGTGCAAATTGATTACTGAAATCGTGAAATTAATTCAATGAAGTTTGAATTATTTAAAAGTTCTCAATAATTATAACATGTAGAAAATATCATAACGCGTAGAATAATTATAACATGTAGAAAAAAATTATTTAAAAGTTCTCAATATGATGTTAAATTAATTGATGCAAAATTAATTTAATATGTGCATATAGTTATAAGATAATCAAGATAAATGTAATGAAAAGATAATCAAGATAAATGTAATGAAAAGATAATCAAGATGGAATATTCTTATCTTAATAGTGCTATGTATAGATATAAGGTAATCTTCAAGGATTTACAGTAATATGCTATAACGATGAGCTGCCAGGTAAATTATATGATTTATTTAGTTGTAAAGATAAATTTGAATATATCTTTCTCCAAACACAACTCACAAAATAACTTATTTACAAAAATGTTATTTAAGTTTTATCTGAGCAATTTTATTTAATTTTTTTGTATAAAAGAAAGTTTATATGAATTTTTGTCTACTAATTCATTATTTAAAACAAATTTAGTGTAAATTTACATTCGTTTTGTATCCCTCTCTAAGTTGTAAGATGAATTTGTGTGATTCTATATCTATTTTGTATAATTATAAAAATAAACGTTTGCTTTCCAAGTAATAATGAAGTGTCTTACAAAATAATACTGAAAATAAAAAGAAAAATTGAACGCACAGACGATGAAACAGTCTGTTTTAGTGCAAGGAACGAATTTAAAAAATATATATTTTGCATTAATACCTCCGTGTTAACTATAATAGGATTTGTTTCTGTAAAAAAATAATTATCCTGAAACCC